>CM039603.1:2521712-2820249 GCA_022457205.1 Saccharum spontaneum
AATATAAATCATAAACAACTTTTGAGTTAATTGAGTTTGACACACATATGCATTGGCTGGTAATCTAGCCGCACCAACAGACACGCATGCACATGAATTCCATCGTATCATCGTCCCTCCCTACTGGGACACGTGCTGGCCTACCGTCCGTCACGCTCAACGCACGCCGCTCCAACGGACGCAGCCCGCTTCCCCACCCTTTCAGTCACGTGTCTGCAATTTGACTGTCGCTGATTTTATATTTCCATTTCTAGGCTTCGTTTAAATGCACTCAAAAGTTATAATTTTTTCACTCTCTCTGTCACATCAATTTTTAGCCGCTTACATGAAGTATTAAATGTAGGTAAAAAAATAACTAATTATACAGTTTAGTTAGAAATCACGAGATGAATCTTTTAAGTCTAGTTGGTCCACGATTAGATAATATTTGTCAAAGACGAAATTAGTACTATTTATCGGTTTGAAATTTTTTGCAATCTAAACGTGGCCCTATCTCCGCTTTTCTGCAGATTTAGATTTTGGATGTACCACAAGTGGAGCACGGAATCTTGATTAGAGTAATACTATGGCTGGAGATTCTAACGCTATACAAGCGCAAGAGCGATTGTGCGTGACCGGCATGCTCCTATTGCGATTGTTGGCGAATGAAAGAATCAGCCAATCCTACAAACATTGGGATACATAATCGCCAATGATACGCCACGGCCGCTCCGCACGCCTGCCCATGGCGCTGGCTTCGTGCGCCCCGCAGCCTCATCCACCTCGCGTTGTTAGCAGGAAGGGGAGGCCTACACCATCTCAGTTCTCCCACCGAGTAGGCCGTGACCACCGACAACGCTATGTTTTCAAGTGTTTCAGGTGTTTTCAGATATGTTGTAAATCTATATTTCAAGTATTTCAGTTGTTTCAGATGTATATTTTAAGTGTTTCATCTAGATGTTGCATATGTTACTATGGCTATACACGCATGTTTCAAATGTTTTCAGACTATGTTGTAAGTGTTTCATCTTGATGTTGCAAAAGTGGATCTAAATGTTGCATATGTTGTTATGGTTATACACACATGTGTCAAGAACATGTTTCAAATGTTTCATTTGTTTTCAGGCATATGTTGTAAGTGATTTATCTGGATATTGAATATGTTGCAAATGGCTATGTTGCAAGTGTATGTTCCAAATGTTTCATCTATTTTAGACGTATTTTGTAATTGTTTCATCTGAGTATTGCAAAAGTAGATCTGGCTGTAGATGTGGAGAAACTAAACCCTTGATGGTCCGGCTGTTGCGGCTCCTTGGTGTGGCGAAGATGGAGGCTACTGACACAAGAGCGACGAGGACGAGATGTCACGGCGGATCGGCTGAGATATGGAGCAGGAGGGCACGGGCACGATGCATCAGGTGGGATGGGACACGGGCCTCCATGCTGCGTGCGTCGGGCGCAGGTGCAGGAAAAGCTCCGTCCGGACGAACGCTGCCTCTAGAGCGAGGATGGGCGCGGGTCGGGGCGTGCGTTAGGCGTGGGCGCAGGAGCAGTGTCCAGACGAACGCTGCATCCGGACATCCGGGCGCTAGTCGCTCTGATATATAATTCATGGTTCTATCTCCAAACTATCATAAGATAATTGTAATAATATATGTAAACTTTGTCATAAAATTCTAAAAAACCACATAGAACATGTCCTCTTATATATATTTTTTGTTTAATTTCTAGACATTATTTGACATGATGTATAGTTCAAGTTGGTGTTACTTTTCAAAATCACATAGAAAATCACTTAAACCTTACAAAATAGCAAATCACTTGAAAACCCTTGAAAATCAAGTTGGTGTTTGTTATGTTTTAATTAACTTTAACGTATATATGTGTCATATTTCGTAAGTGTAATGTGTGCCTAAGTGACATTATTAATAAGTTTATTAGGTGTCATATGTGTTAGTGAACTTAGCAATAACCTTATGTAGGAGATGTAGACACCTAGTGCCAAAGGGGGCCATATGCATGGCCCTCCTTGCTGATTGAAACTTCGATATTCAACTGGTGATTAAACTTTACAGAACTAAAAGCATATCCCGCGCGTTGCTGCGGGAATTGCGGGTTAGTGGATTGCGTAGTATGATAACGTGGATAACAAAATGCTTATGTGTCTTACTGACGTGGACATTACAGTTGTATGTGCTGAAGGATTTTAATTGGATGTGATAGTGCATTATCTAGTTGGACAGCTTGCATGTTGAGATAAATAGCTTATGGGGTAATGCTTAGTGGATTTTAACTATATGCGATAGTGTATTGTCTAGTTGGACAGTTTGCATGTTGAGATAAATAGCTAGTGAGGTTTTGCTTTATATAAGAGTACTAGAAGAACGCTCTATGCGTTGCTGCGGGAATCGCTGGTGAAATTTTACTACTTATATTTAATAATATGATTGAATAAATATCATAATACATGTTAGTAGATGAATTTAGAATTCTGATATGGACAACTAAATATATCTTAGTAAATGATGTGGTTTACTAATGTGAATAGCCTGAATGAAAACATAATGACATGTGTTAGTTGATGCTAATGCAGACACTTTATATGGCGAGATAGTTAAATGTGCTAGTGGGATGTTCTAGTGGATGCTGATGTGAACACTTTGTATGGCAAGATAAATTGCCAATGGTGTTTAAGATATGCATATTAAGTAGGAATTTAGCGTTGATGGACCCCCTTGTGTTTTCCCATCAAGCTCTGCCACTGACACATGCATATTTGTTTGTGTACGTCAAGCGCTGACATGCATTCTATTGGCTAGCAACCTCTAAGAGAATTCAATAACCCCTAAGAAAATAATAATATACCTTGACGGGTAGAATAACTCTTAAGAAAATAGTTACTTTCTTGAACAGTTAAAGAATAACACTTAAGGAAATAGTACCTGTCCTGTTCAGCACAGATAGGGTGACTTGTTGGCTGCAGTTGCCATCGATCGTCGGCCTGCCTAGGCCCAAATCAAACGGTCCCGGCCGGCCGACAGAAAGCCAGAAATGCACCTTGGATCGTTTGAGCTATTCAGTTAAATCAGTAGCTATTTAGTAGTGTTTTTTCTCATAATAAATCAGGAAACAATACTTTCAGCCACAATAAACCAGCGAAACGAACATGCAACGCACGTACAGTCAGTCGGTCAACACAATGAAATTGGAAAACAATAATTTTGTTTTTCGTGTTCTGCTTATGAAAGTTCTTGCATAGCAGGTATATCATGACAAGACAATGTTCAGGACCCCTTTGGAACAGGGATTTTTCCTGTTCATAAGTTCTTCCTATGAAAAATGATTATTCCTGTAAATTCGTCTTCTGCTTGTGAAAGTACTCGCGTATCGATATTGTACAGCTAGTACTCGTAGCATGTACTTAATCTGTTCCAAAACGTCTTATAATTTGACAACACAATGTTTAGGCTCCTTTGGAACACCGGATTTCTTCCTGTTCATACGTTTTTCTAGAAAGATGAACTTATTTCTGTAAAATATAATTCCTCTATGATTTCTGTGAAACTTTTGTGTTTCACAGGCGGCCTCAAATGGCGCACTGTTCTGATTTCTGAGGCTAGCTTGGCCTACCTACTACGGCTGTGTTTAGTTGCATTGAAAAGTGCACTATGCAAAAAAAGATTCTCCGTCACATCAAACTTGTGATACATGTATGGAGTACTAAATGTGGATAAAATTAAAAACTAATTGCACAGTTTAGTTGTACTTTGCGAGACGAACGTTTTGAGCCTAATTAGTCAACGGTTGGACAATTATTACTAAATACAAATGAAATGCTACAGTGTCGCTGCAGTGAATTTTGGCACTCCAAATTTAAGAACTAAACACAGCCTACAAAAAGAAGCCACCATTTTTACACTACTTCTAGTGGCTCCTAATGTTGTTTGCTGTAAGCCCATCATTTCTGGTGGCAAGAAATGCCTTTATATGTATTGGCTGTTGACTTAAGCAACTCTTAGTAAAAACGTGCATTTCCAGTGTTTTTTTTTTTTTTGCGATTCAGACTTCCATTCATTCATCGATGATCGACAGGGTTACATTATTCAGTCAGCAGTTGATCAATGCCAGATGGGGCTATCTGCCACTCCCCAGACCTGATGTCACTCCCCAGACCTGATGTCACCCGTGACTTGCTTTGCTAACAAGTGAGCTATTCGATTACAAGGAGCGACTAGCATGCAAAGATAAACTCAGAAAAGCCTACACTAAGCTCTTGCATCTCCATGAAGATCGGTGCTAGATATGATCTCTGAAAACTTCCCTTCGCCCACATGTTTGCCAGCTCCTGGCAATCGGTTTCAAGGTGCAGTCTTTCCACGCCTTGGTCCCTGGCAAGTATCATCCCATCTCTGCAGGCGTTAGCTTCCATCATCATCGCATCAAGGCCATGAGCATACCAGCGAGCGCGGCCTGCCTCAAAGCAACCAGCCGGATTCCGAAGGACAGCACCGGTTGCTCCCTGGCCGGCTTCATTGTAAGAGCTCCATCTACATTACATTTGTGCCAGCCTGCTGGTGGTGGATTCCACCGTTGTCTTACAGCGTTCGACTTCTCTTTCTTCATAGCCTGTGATAGCTGCCATAGATCATACGCCGTGTCCACAGCCCACTGGGCCGCAGCCCTGAGTGGTATCTGAGGTTCATCATGCCGGCGTTGATTTCTTAGCCAGATCGAATACATACCAATAATGAGTAGATCCCTCTCGCCCTCTGCACAGACTTCAGGGCACAGGATATCCGACGCCCAGAATTGAGGATGCAAACTTGGAAGCTTGACCACCCCCCCCCCCCCCCCCCCCCCCCCACTCCTCATGAGCTTGATCTCTCGCCCGAACACCCTCGCCAGTGTGCATTCAGTTATCACGTGCAGTGTGGGCCTTGTTTAGATACCAAAATTCACCCCCAAATTCAACTATGCAAAAAGAAGATTCCCCGTCACATCAAAATGCCGGCATATGCATGGAGTACTAAATGTAGATGAAATCAAAAACTAATTGCACAGTTTTGTTGTACTTTGCGAGACAAACATTTTGAGCCTAATTAATCAAGATTTGGATAATTATTACCACAAAAAACAAAAGTGCTACAGTGCTCGGAGGTGGCACTGTGCAGAATCGGCCACCCCGAGTCGGTGATCTAAACAAGGCCGTGGTTTCTCTCTCTGCTCCACATATATCACAGTAAGGCAACGGCTCAATGTGGCGCTGGTGCAGCACTGATTTGGTTGGCAGAAATTCATGAAGAACTTTCCACCAGAACACTTTAACCTTTGGAGGGACTTTGAGTTTCCAGAGTCGGTTCCATGTAGCATCACCTCAGTGGCGGATCTAGGAATTCATAGAAGAGGGGGCTTAACTCATCTTCAACCTCTAAAGCCCCTCCTCTATCTCTTTCATGCCTTTTAAAATTTAGGAGAGGCTCAAGGAGGGGCTCCATTATCGCGGCAGCGGTAGGGGGGCTTGTGCCCCGCTCGCCCTACCGCTGGATCTGCCCCTGCATCACCTGACCCACCCGGCATTAGCGCATCATTCTGCGGTTGTGTATCGGCCAGCCTTCTGTATGCCGTTTTGACCGAGTACTCCCCATGTTTCTCCGGTTCCCATGCCCACCAATCTTCTTCGTGCGGTCTCAGTGGGATGCGGAGAATCATCGCTACTGCATCAACCGGTATAATAATCTCCCGAATCAGCACTTCGTTCCATTGCCCCGATGCAGATATCAGGTCCGACACCAAGGATACCTCCTGATCATCCCTCGGCGTCAGTGGTCTAGCATCAAAGTGCATCGGGATCCATCTATCAGTCCATATATTTGTAGAGGATCCATCCCCAATTCTTTTGATCATGCCCTTTTCCAGCACTTCCTTGCCGGCCAAAATGGCTCTCCATGTGTGGCTGGCATGTTTCTTCCTCCTGCTTCTCATGAAGTTTTTTTTTGAGAAGTCGACAGGGGGGAGAGAATCCCCCACCTGATTTCATTGATGAAGCGGCCCTTGAAGCCAAATATTACAAATATATGGTTCACATCCCATTTCTTATATATTGGTTTACATTGCATTAACTAAAGCAGAACACCAAACGTCAGCAATTACTCGTTCCTTCTTTGGCAAGCGGGCTTTCCATAAGTTAGCCTCTGATTTGGCTTCTCATGAAGTTAGTGTCATGCATGGAAATAGCGGCCTTTCAGTACCCGTGCACACAAACTGTCGGGTCTAGTGGTCAGCCGTCACCCCTGCTTGCCTAGCTTAAACAAATGCATATCCTGAAAACCCATACCTCCTTTTGATTTATGCTGGGCAAGACGATCCCATCGAAGCCAGTGAATGTGTCGGTTGTCAGCCGAGCCCCCCCACCAGAAATTTGATATTGCTGCTCTCATCTTCTTACATGTGATTTTTGAAAGGAGGAAACAACTCATAGAGTAGGTCGGAACTGCTTGCGCCACAGATTTGAGCAAGACCTCTCGCCCAGCGCTGCTCGCTGCCCGACCACTCCAAGACCCAATAACACCCTTGATTCTTGCAGGCATGAACTCAAAAGTTTCAGCATTGGACCTTCCCACTGCAGTCGGCAAACCCAGGTATTTGTCGGCCAACGCCTCAGTCTCAATGTGTAGTTCCTGCCGCACTATAGACTTTGTCTGTTCCAAGCAATTTTTACTGAAGAAAACTGCTGACTTCTCTCTATTTACGAGCTGTCTCAACCCCCGATTATAGATGTCAAGGATCGACTGGATTCTGGCGGGGCCCCTCTGCGACGCTTCTGAAAAGACAATGCAGTCATCCGCAAAGAGAAGGTGCGATACCCAAGGAGTATGGATTCCCACACGTACACCTCTGGATAAATGCACTGGACCCACAGACTTGAGTAAGCACAACAGCCCTTCCGCACATAATATGAAAAGATAGGGTGAAATAGGGTCACACTGACGTATACCACGAGAAGGCCTGAAATTCTCAGAAAGAACTCCATTCACTTTGATTGAAAAAGAAACCGAAGTCACACACCTCATTACCAGAAAGACAAAACCTTCGTAGAAACCCATTTTCAACATATTTCGCCTCAGGTACTCCCACTCAACACGGTCATATGCTTTGGCCATGTCGAGCTTAATAGCACAAGCTCCTAATTTTCCTTTCTTCCTCTGGAGATAGTGAGTACACTCATATGCCATCAAAACATTATCGGTAATTAATCTACCAGGCACAAATGCACTTTGTTCTTCTGCAATGATCTCATCTAAGAACCCCCGCAGTCTATTGGCCAATACTTTCGAGCAAATTTTGTAGATCACGTTGCACAAAGAAAGTGGCCTGAATTGCTTCATTTCCTGTGGGAGTTTAATCTTCGGAATTAGAACAATTGTAGTCTTATTAATAGAATCTAGCATCTCACCACCGTTCAGAAAATCAAGCACCGCTGTAGACACTCCCGGCCCAACAACTCCCAATGATGCTGGTAAAAACCAGCTGTCAGGCCATCCGGCCCCGCCCCGGGGCCTTGCTGGCACCCATCATAAACACCGCATCCCTCACTTCTTTTGCTGTAAATGGTTTCATTAGAGAATCATTCATGAGGGGCGTTACCCTGACCGGAACACAATCCAAAATTGGTCCAGGATCCAGCACCTCCTGTCTCGTGAAGAGACGTGAGTAAAACTCCATAGCCTCCGTTTCCAGCTCCTCCTGGCTGGTTGCTAAGGAGCCATCTTCCCTCCTCAAAACTGAAATGCGGTTAACCTGTGCCCTTTCCCGCGCCTTCGCATGGAAAAACGCGGTATTGCGGTCACCCTCTTTTAGCCAATCGATACGTGACCTTTGCTTCATCATGATTTCCTCCCTGGATAGCAATTCTGACATTCTTGACATCAATTGCTTCTCCCGCCCCGTCGGCCCCGAACGCAAAGATTCTCTCCGCACCTTCTCCAATTCAGTTCGCAGTTTCTGCAATTCCTTCTTGACCGAGCCAAACGTGCTCTGTGCCCAAGCTGTAAGAGAGCCAGAGATGCTCCCCAGGTTCGTTGTCAGTTCGTTCAGAGTCGAAGGACTGACCGAACTGCACCAAGCTGAGTCGACCAGGGGCATGTATGAAGGATCACGTCTCCACATATTCTCTCATAACGGAACGCTCTCCTTTTTTGTTTGCTCCTCCCACCCTGATGGCACTCAATAGCTAGGCAGCAGTGATCTGATTCGGTAGTCTGCACATGCCATACTTTCACAGTTTGGAACAAGTCCAGAAAGTCAGCCGTTGCCAACCCCCTGTCCAGGCGGACCTTGATATTTGCGTCACCCTGCTGCCTATTGTCCTAGGTGTATGGGAGACCTATGAAGCCCAGATCAGTCAGGCCGCAGGTTTGCACTACGTCCCGGAAACCCTCCATCTGTTGCTCCGATCTCCCTTGACCCCCAAATTGTTCCTCAGCTGACAGAGCCTCATTGAAGTCCCCCGCACAAAGCCACGGGAGTGCACTTCTTGGGCCCAAAAGCTTTAGCAAGTCCCAGCTTCGGTATCGTAACTCTCTTCTAGACTCCCCATAAAAGCCGGTAAAGTGCCACTCCAGCTGCGGTGATGCCAGCCGGACTGTGACATCGATATGCAGCTTGTCGTAGCTCTCCAATTTCACCATCACATCCCAGCTCCAGAGTAGAGCTAGGCCTCCTCCTCGACCATAGCTCCCTACACCAAAGCCGCCTTCCATACCTAGTGTCCGCACTAATCCATCCACACGGTTACTAAAGAATCTGGTCTCCAAAAGGAAGACCACCCATGGGTGATATAGCTCACAGAGGCTACGTAATTCTCGAACTACCTCGGGCGCCCCAGGCCCCGGTAGTTCAGGCATAGTGTTTTCATGGCGCCCGGCGGGGGCTGTCGCTCGAAGCCGCCGCTGATCTTGTGTTGTTGGAAAAGTTCCCCTTCTTTGCTTCTTGATAGTCTCCTCTAGACTACCTGCACTACTTTCTGAGCCCTCTCCGAGTTGATGCACTCTTGAGTTCACCAAGCCGGCCGGCACGATGGCACTCAAGACCGCCGCTAGAATGTTTAAATCCGGTGTCAGTACCGAAGCCTTTGACATTCTTTTCCTTGCAGCATGCCTCTCACCATCTGCTATGTCCATGTCCAGGCATCGGTTTGCACCCCCATCTGAGGCCCCCGCCCTAGACTTAGTTGGTTGCACCTTCAGAGGTGACTGCACCTCCGGGGTCTCCTCTTCCTCCCTAGGTTCCGAAGAGGAGTGACAGGATCCACCATCACCTGTCCTAGGGCGATCCCGGTCTAATCTCTCATGGAACGCTCTGGGTGGCCTCGAGCCTGACGAGGAACCACTCCCATATGATTCTGTTGCTGCCTCTGCGAAGCCTTGAACTCTCCTCTTCTTCTCCTCCAGAGCTCTCAGTTGGACGTCATACGGCAGCCGGCCCTGATCATTGCGTGGGACAGGACTCGAGCACTCTATTTCGGAGTCTCCCATGATTCCGCAGCCGTAGCAGTAGAATGGCAGTCTTTCATATTGCACCGTGAACCATTTTGGGCGATTTGCTCATACGAAGCAGCACACCCCGCCTCAGGGGTTTATCAATCTCGATTGCTACGCGGGTGTGAAGAAACGCCCCACTAGCCTTACCATCATCATCCACGTCCATCTTAATCACCGTGCCGATCATACCCATCACACGGCTCCCCCTCTGTTGGTTCATCCAACCCAAGGGAAGATTGATGATACGTGCCCAGATTTTCATCTTGTAAAAAACGATCTCGGGAGTAGACAGTCATTCATCATATTCCTTCAAGATCACCACATGCCTGCACACCATCCATGGCGCTCCGGCCGGATCCTCTCCATATCCGCCTTTGATCCTACCTCTGCAACGAAAAGGTTCTGCCCTCTTCCTCCGATGGCACGAATCTTCAGTCCATATGGGTTTCCCCATGCTGGTCTCATGGCAGCACGGACGGTGTTGACATGAACAGCCGAGGGCGACAATACTCTACCAACCACCGCCCACTCCATCAACGGTGGCTCCTCTTCCTCGTCTTCATCACTGAAGTCCACAATCACCTCCTCAACGAGATGCAACTTCCTCAAAAGATCAGCGACATTCGGTTTAGCACCTACACCGCCATCGATGTTACTTCGTGTAAAACAATATGGGGGAACGAGATACCCTTCCAAGGGCCTCGGTGTTTCATTATATACTCAGATGAGATTACAGATTACACAAGATTACATGCAGATATGACCTACAACATATCCCTATAATTGTGGATCACCAAGGATCACCATATACACAATATACCGAGTAGATACACTACTCCCTAAAATATCTCATCATCTAACATCCTCCCGCAATCTCAGCCACCAACAAGGTTGAGATTGAATCTGAATTCTCGCAATTTAGCTGCAGAGATGGGCTTAGTAAAACCATCAGCAACCTGATCAGATGTATTAATAAACCGAATATCCAAGAGCTTCTGCGCCACCCACTCGCGCACAAAATGGAAATCAATTTCGATATGTTTCGTCCGCGCATGGAACACAGGATTAGCAGACAAGTACTTAGCCCCAATGTTGTCACACCACAACCGGGCAACTGGAGAATGAGAAATTCCCAACTCAGTCAACAACCGTTGAATCCACATCATTTCGGCTGTTGCATTAGCTAAGGACTTATATTCTGCTTCAGTGCTTGAGCGAGAGACAGTGGGTTGCTTCCGAGCGCTCCATGACACACAAGATTGGGACCAAAAAACACAGCAAACCCGCCAGTGGAGCGGCGATCATCAACACACCCAGCCCAATCCGCATCAGAGAAGGCACTCACAATAGTAGAGGTAGATTTGCGTAATTTCAAGCCCACATCAAGAGTACCCTTGACATACCGCAAAATCCTTTTAACAGCACTCCAGTGTACTGTTGTGGGAGAGTGGAGGAATTGACACACCTTATTGACCGCAAACGAAAGATCTGGCCGAGTAAGAGTCAAATATTGGAGAGCACCAACGACACTGCGGTACTTGGTAGAGTCATCCTCGCCAAGCTTGTCACCATCGGTTAGGCTAAGTTTTTCTGATGCAGAGATGGGAGTGTCAACTGGTCTGCAATTCCACATATTGGCTCGCTTAACAACATCAGTAGCATAGCGCTGTTGAGAGAGAACCAAACTGTCACTAGTTCGCTTGACTTCAATGCCGAGAAAAAAATGTAAATCACCAAGATCCTTGAGCAAAATCAACTTCAAGATCTTTGAGGAGCGCCTTGGTTGCAGTCAAGGATGAACTAGCCACAATAATATCATCAACATAAACCAACACAAAAACTGTTGTCTCCCCTTTATGATAAAAGAACAGTGACGTATCCCCTTTGGATGGCGTAAAACCCAGTTGGACGAGCTTCCCACACAGCCGTGCATACGAAGCACGCGGAGCTTGTTTAAGACCACTTAGGGCCTTGTCCAATTTGCAAACATAAGTGGGATGTTGTTTGTCCTCATAGCCAGGGGGTTGTCTCATGAATACTTCTTCCTCAAGAACACCATGAAGAAATGCGTTCTGAACATCAAGTTGCCTTAGGGACCAACCTTTAGAGATGGCGACTGACAAAATAAGCCAAACAGTAGCAGCCTTCACAACCGGACTGAACGTGTCCTCATAATCAAGACCGTAGCGCTGCTTATAGCCTTTCGCAACCAGCCGCGCCTTAAAGCGATCAATAGTCCCATCAGCACGACGCTTAACCTTGTATACCCATTTGCTACCAATGATATTTTTGTCACGAGGAGCAGGGACAAGATGCCAGGTACGGTTGTTCATCAAGGCTTCATATTCGGTATCCATAGCCTGAACCCAACGAGCATCTTGCAAGGCCACTTTAACTGATGTTGGTTCTACAGATTCCAGAGTGCTGTGAAGACCCCAACGTAATGTGCCATCAGTATATTGTTTCGGTTTGCGAATTCCATGCTGAAGCCGGGTGCCATGATGGTGCGTAGGCGGTGCAGGTGGAGAAGACACCGGCGAGACCTCAGGAGCAGCCGGCGCAGGGGATCCAGGAGCATCATCCCCGGAACCCAGGGGGACATCAGCTGACGGGGTCGGATCCGCTGTGGCGGCATTCGGCGTTGGTGGAGAAGGCGGATCACCAGCAGGTGGCGTAGAGGATCCGGGCGTAGGGGACGAAGATTCCCCAGCAGGCGTACCAGGCGCGACGAGAACCGGTGCCGACGCCGATCCCGAAGACGATGTTGTCGGCGCGTCAGTACGAGGAGCAGCCGTATCTGCTTCGGGATCGGCGCCTGTGGTGTCGCGACACGGCCACATAAAATGACGTGGCTGCTCCCGCGTTTCAGCATCATTTGCGGCCAAATCTGAACCTGTTGCATCCAGGGAAGAAACAGGGCTTGACACAGCATCAGTGGGGTTAGTATTAACCAAACGATCATGTACATATGCATTCCCAAATTCAGGAGATGGATTCTTGAGATTAGCGGGTAGGAGTTCAATGCTTAGCACGAAGACGAGCACCAGCGTTTGGATGGAGCTGAGCAAAAGGAAACACCGATTCATCAAATACAACATCACGTGGAATATATATTCTACCTGATGAGGGTTCAACACATTTAAAACCCTTGTGTAGATTACTGTATCCAAGAAAGACACAGCGAATAGAACGAAATTGGAGTTTCTTGGCATTATAGGGTCTAAGGTTAGGCCAAACCGCACACCCAAAAGTACGAAGAAAAGAATAATCTGGAGAGGTGCCAAGAAGACGATCATGCGGTGTTGCATTGGAAATAACCTTAGAGGGCAAGCGAATTATTAGGAAAACAGCTGTTAGGAAGGCTTCATCCCAATATTTTAGTGGCATGGATGCATGTGCAAGAAGTGACAGACCAACCTCAACGATATGGCGATGCTTACGCTCAGCAGAACCATTCTGTTGATGAGCATGTGGACATGACACATGGTGAGCTATACCTAGTCGTTTGAAGAAAGAATTAAGGGATTGGTATTCACCACCCTAGTCTGATTGTACTGCAAGAATTTTACAGTTAAATTGGCGCTCAACCATGGCTTGAAAATCACGAAAGCATTGGAAAACTTCAGATTTATGGCGCAACAAATAAATCCACGTGTATTTGCTGAAGTCATCAATAAAACTAACATAATACGAGTGTCGGCCCACAGATGTTGGTGCCGGCCCCCATACATCAGAAAACACTAACTCGAAACATTTAGAGGAGGTGCTATCTGATTTGGGATAGGGTAATTGATGACTTTTCCCATCTGACATGCATCACAAATCACATTCTTATTGGACTCACTAGAAACAGAGAGTTTATTCTGACTAAGAATTCTTTGAACAACTGGAGAGGAAGCATGACCTAAACGACTATGCCACAATGAGGTGGAAGGCTTGAAGGCGCCCAGAACTTGATTATTTGGTGGAGATGATTTGGGTGGATGTGGCTGCAGCGGATAGAGGCCCCCTTCACATCGGCCTTCGAGGAGTGTCTTCTTCGTTGCATGTTCCTTAAGAGAAAAATGATTTGGATGAAGTTCAAGGAATGCATTGTTGTCTTGAACAAGACGATGAGCAGAAATAAGATTTTTACTCGCACTAGGAACATGAAGAATATTTTTTAACTGAATATCACGAACTGGGGAATACAAAGTACTATGACCGATGTGATTAATTTTCATACCTGCCCCATTTGCCGCAAGCACTTGTTCACCTCCACGATAAATGTCGCGGTAGGACAGCTTCTCCAACTCACCGGTTATATGATCTGTTGCACCAGAATCAACATACCAGTTGGAATCGGCCCCATAGGGCGCAGTATTGGCTGATGAAGCACTCTTCTGTGGTGGCCCGGTGAAGTTTGGGTTGAAGCGCTTGAAGCAGCGCACCACCAGATGACCTTCCTTGCCGCACAACTGGCAGAACACACCTTGAAGAAAAGTGCTGCGATTGCCATCACCATTGTTCCCTCCATTGCCGCGGCCACCATTGCCACGACCGCCGTTGTTACGGTGAAAACCACCGCGGCCACCATCAGGACGACCACCATTGCCGCGAGGTTGATTGGAGTTGGAGGAGTTACCCGCGCGCCCTCCTTTGGCGGCGAGATTTGCAGAAGACTGATTGGCGCCGTTGCTGATCTCTTTGCGCTGCTCGAAGGCGATGAGCTGAGCATACAGCTCGTTAACAGAGATCGGCTCAACACGGGACGCCATAGCGGTGACAATAGACTCGAAGTCATCACCAAGGCCGGCAAGGATGAAAGAAACAAGTTCCTCATCCTCCAATTTCTTGCCAGCCGAGGCCATATCGTCGGCCAACCCTTTCATCTTCACGAAGTAATCTGCCACGTTCGATGCGCCCTTGGACGCCGTGGTGAGAGCCAGACGCGTAGCCATAACGCGCGCCCGAGATTGCGAGGCATGAAGAGCCTGAATCGCGGCCCATAGTTCCGCCGCAGTCTTGGCCGTAGCAACTTGGCCAAAAATCTCCTTGGACAAGGAGTTGAAGAGGTAACTGAGGACAATCTGATCCTTTGATTCCCACTTCTCATACGCCGGGTTCGGCTTGGGTTCCTCCTTGGCCCCCGCCGCCGCAGAGGATGACGAATCAGGAAGGAAGGGAGATGGGGGCGCCGCCGTGCTCTGAACGTAGTGGAAGAGGCGTGCACCCTTGAGCGCAGATGTGACGGTGGCGTGCCACATATTGTAGTTCCCACGAGTGAGCTTCTCCGAGACGGGAGGCAAGAGGCCAAAGGCCAGAGGCGCCTGGGAGTCCGCCATGGAGAAGGTTGGAGATCGGATCGTGCTCCGTGTGGAGTTTAGAAGGCGGCTGATACCATGTAAAACAATATGGGGGAACGAGATACCCTTCCAAGGGCCTCGGTGTTTCATTATATACTCAGATGAGATTACAGATTACACAAGATTACATGCAGATATGACCTACAACATATCCCTATAATTGTGGATCACCAAGGATCACCATATACACAATATACCGAGTAGATACACTACTCCCTAAAATATCTCATCATCTAACACTTCGATCATCTCCTCCTCTGCTTCCAGCCGACGCCATGATGCGTACAGGGCTGGACCGGAAACACTAGTGATCTCCAAACACATGGATGCAGACACAACCACGATCCCAACACTAGACCTAAGCGGCGCTAGGACCCTAGTGGGGAACTTAGGGTTGGAAAACTCTGTGGTCGACGGCGCCAAGGACGGCTAACCGGCGATTTGCGGTGGCCGTCGTCGACGGGTGTCAGAGTGCGGGGCGTGGATGCCGTGGCCAGAGTGGCCTGCAGCGGAGCAGTCTAGATCACCGGAGTGGCGGCCTAGATCAGAGTTGGGAACATGGTCGCCGACGTAGTCGCCTAGGAGAGGAGGATACACAATTTCCGGTCCATCAGATCCCTTATGATTGCATTGCGCATTTCCAGTGATTGGTGTTTAAGCCAACCGCATCATTTCCAACGGCCCGATTTTTATCATGCGCGCACTCCCTTTTTTCTTAATTGTGTCCCACTATATATCCACATTGTATTTTTTTCCCCCTATTAAAGAAAAGGACATGTAGCTTTCATTAACCCGATCAAAATTATAAACCACTAGTGACTTGTTCGCTTGAACTTATCAGCCTGACTTATCAGACATGGTATAATGTTTTTCTCTCATAACAAATTAGCCAATAGTACTTTCAGCTTTTCCACTTTTTAGTAAAAGGTTACTTTTCCCACTTGGGAGAAGTGTGCATCCATATATACATATAGGCATCTGTGTATTATATAATCACTGTTCATCTAGATAGTCAGTTAGCTTCTTTAAACACTACGGTGTGATGTTTGTGCTCAATCGATCGCTTATCCCAGTTAAACGATTGTTTTGCCCACTTAGCTTGGAAAGTTGGCTAAATATAATAGCAGGTGTCAGACATTTACTGTTTAATATAATGTTCAGAAAAGTCGAGTTTTCTTGAAAAAGAAGAAAACAGAATCCTAACAGTACGTTTTTTTTATTTTGAGAATTTTTTGTTAAAAGGGCATGATATTTACTCCCCTTTTAATTGTCGTTTTCAGCGCCCATGCAAGAAGTCAAACGTACTTAACTTTGACTAAATATATATAAGAAAATATTAATATTTATAATACATAATTAATATCATTAGATATATCGTTGAGTCTATTTTTATGACAAACTGATTTAGAGATACAAATGCTGCTAATATTTTCTATAAACCTAACTAAATTTTAAAAATTTGAGCAGCACGTACAGTAACACTTAAAAAGGGGAATAGTAGTTAGTACCAATCATCCTACGCTACTCGCGCATTGACATGGCTGACAGGCTGAGGGAAACTCTCGTGTGCCCGTTCAAGTTGGCGATGCGACCCGTTTTAGTCTCGTGTCGCTGCAAGATGCATGCAATGCAACGGCACTCTTTGCTTGATGGGCTAACAAGGTTGCATGTACTGGGCCTACGGCCTAAAAGAGATGTGGAGGCCTGCCACGCCCACCAACGAGACGACCACGACGACGTACGACCAAGTCTGGGTGGGTGGTGAGGGCAGGCAGGTCAGTATAGTCTCCTCTTCTGCTTGCAACTGCGAATTGATTTGTCGTCTGGCCGGCCTCCTTTCCTTTGAGTCTTGACCCTGACTAGGTCCACGCGGCATGCGACCGCGAGCGGTGAACGAAGTTGACGGTCAAGGCGGCATGCAATGCAACGTACGGCAGGCCGGAGCCCGGAGACCGGGTAGATCGATATTATATACTATACTACATAATAATTACGTATATGTAGTGAAAGCAAGCAGCTACTCCCTCTGTCCTAAATTATAAGACGTTTGATTTTTTTGACGTTAAGTTTGACCATTCGTCTTATTTAAAAAATTTGTACAAATATAGTCAAATTTAAGTTATTCTTAAAGAACTTTTATTAATAAACCAAGTCATGACAAAAGAAGTGATATTTTATACAAATTTTTGAATAAGACGAGTGGTCAAACTTGATGTCAAAAAAATCAAACGTCTTATAATTTGGGATGGATTGAGTAGCTAGGATGACTGCTTGTTGACTGCTTGTCGCCATGATGCCATCCACCCTAGTCTAGTCAACGGCGGATTCTGGGCGGCCGGCCCGAACGAACGGCAGCATGCAATCGCAAATGAAGGAAGGGCAAGGCGAAAAATGTAATGAGCCATCAGATGGAGAATGCAGCAGCTTCATGGAGGCTGGATCGTGGGAGCGCTAGCTAGCTAGCTGCCGCATATATACGTTTGCGATCGCATGGATGGGTCAGTCACGCGCAGGAAGGGAGGGCAGCATGGCATGCAGAATGCACGCACGGAGTACGGTGGTCAATGTGCGAACATAAGGTCGACAAGTATCCTTGTGTGTTCGTTTTGTGATGAGTGATTGTCAATGTGATCCACGAAGTAGGTTGAGTGGTGACTAACCCTACTATGGCGAAAGCTATGTGTGCATGTCTCTTGGCTCGTGATGTGCAGGTGTGGAGAACGGAGGCGGTAGTCGACGGCGAGGTGAAGGTCAAGGAGGACGTGCCGTGCCGACGGACCGGGAGTGGTGAAGGGCGGACGTGAGGCTTGAATCAAGGGACCAAGAGGCCGGGTGACTAGCCGCGGTGGCTGACACTTGGGACATCGACGAGTGCAAGTGTACATGGTGATGAAGACGGCGTCGGCCAAGTCAAGATGGAGACGATGGCGTCATGGCACTTGGCGGAGGCCGGTGGGCCGAGTCAAGGAGGAAGGCGAAGGCGTCATGCTTGGCGGGAGGTCGGACACGCGTCGACATCGGGGGTTTGGTGGTTTCGTCCTCAAAACCATCGGCGAGGGACGCATATGGAGTACGCTACTCGGGAGCGGTTTGGTGGTTTGGGCCTCGAAACCATCAGTGGCGGGTTTACGGGTTTGGGCCTCAAAACCCGGGCGGAGGTTCCAAGGAGGAACGGACGGCACGTGGCGGTATCGGGGAGTTCACGTCGAGGCAAAGCTACCGGTGAGGAGGCGTGGTGGCCGTCGGATGAAGTTGACACAGGGTTGGACCTTTACGCCCTTGGGCTAAATGGTTTGGCTCATCTGTATCCAGGGGCAAAACTGGGAATGTATAATAGCCCTGTTAAATAGGATGAGGGAGCCCCATCTCTCTCACCTCCTTCATTAGCATTTTCTTTCATCCTTGTTAGGGTTTCCCCTCCTCTTAGTTGCTTGTGAGAGAGAGGTCCGTAACTCTGGTTGAATCTGAGTTTATCAAGTGGGAATGGTGGCCCTTACCGCCTCTTGTCCTCCGGGATTCAATTTTTGAGTTGTGTTTATGGTGTTCTTCGTATTCTTCACGTTTCTCTTTTCCCCTCTTTTTCGTGGCTTGAGACCGTTTTGAGTCGTTCTTTTTGTGTCGATTCGTGCTATGACATGAGTTGAAGCTATCCTAATGGTTAATTGGACTAAATCAACTCGAGCACGGAGAAATCGACGATTTTCTCTTCGGGCGACTTTTTCGTGTTCTTGGTCTTGATCTGATTTTTCCGGAGATTGAGTAGAAATTGGACGATGATTCTTTCGGGATAGCTCACTAACTCGTTTGTGATTCTCTAGGAAATTTTTAGGAGCGAATCCTTGTGTTGTGATGGAGATCGAGTAATTTTTGTGGCCGCTCTTTTCCTGTCGGTCAGGCTTCTGTTCATGTCTGTTCTTGGCCACGCGAGAGACCCAAGTAGCAAATCAGGGCTGCTGCGTCAAGCGTGCTCAGACCTGAGCAGGTGTTTAGCCTGTGGTTGTGCCGGCGGAGAGCAGCCCCTCCATCCTCGATCTTGAATCCGCAGTTTTCTGGTTGTTTTTCTTGCCGTACGTCTCCGGTACAGGTTGGCAGACCCCGTGCGCCGGTTGCCGTGTTTCGCTGCCGTCGCGTTGCTCAGGTGTTCAGCGGCTCCATCAGCTCATCCCAGGCCTGGTTTAGATACCAAATTCACCTCAAATTTCACTGTGCAAAAAAGATTCCCTATCATATTAAAATATCAGCATATATATGGAGTACTAAATGTAGATGAAATCAAAAACTAATTGCACAATTTTGTTGTACTTTGCGAGACGAATATTTTAAGCTTAATTAATCAATGTTTGGACAATTATTACCAAATAAAAACAAAATTACTACAGTGTAACCGGACACTTACTATGTAAACTTTGCCTCCAAAGTTGGAATATAAACGAGGCCCAAAGGGCCCAGGTGCCCTCTCCGCAGGAGCGCTGCTCCCCTGGCTGTGCTTTTCAGTCTCTTGTTTTTGCTGTGCGTTCTCGTTTCTTACGTTCGATTTCAGATAGCATCGTTGCATCCAGAGTAGCACTGGTTGGTGCACCAGGTGTTCAATCTTATCAGTTGCTGAGCAGCTGTACCGTCTGTGCTTAGTATTCTGCGGCCTTGTTTAGATTCCAAAGTTTGCCTCTCAAATTCACTATGTAGATTTCCTATTTTCCGTCACATTAAAATGCCGGCACATATATGAAGTACTAAATATAGATGAAATAAAAAACTAATTACATAGTTTTGTTGTACTTTACGAGACGAACATTTTAAGTCTAATTAATCAATATTTGAACAATTATTACCAAATAAAAACAAAATTGCTACAGCGTAACGGAACACTTACTATGCAAACTTTGCCCTCTAAAGTTTGCCTTCTAAACAAGGCCTGCGGTGAGCAGCACCACCGCCCACTCCCTTTCTCTGTCCAGCGTACAGGCAGCAGGCAGCTGTTTCTTTGCTCAGAAATTCACAGTTGCAACAATTGCTAGCATCCACGTCCTGGTGGGCGTGTCTTGCTGCTGCTTGCTTGGTTTGTGCATCACGAGTACTCCGGCCGATACGTACTAGCTGGCACCCACTTAGCTTAGTGTACGTGCTAGCTAGCATCTCTGATCTGAACAAGAAACAACTATGTACGCGTGGCTTCTTGCTTATTATAATTCATTCACTGCTTCTTGCTTACACTCCGAGATTCCCTTATTTAATTTGCATCATTATATTGTACGTACGTATTATTAGCTGGTGGTCGTTACATACTAGGAGCAGCTTGCAGATAGACAGATAGATCGATACGTACTGTGTATAGGCCAAATTGTCAATTTATCATCAGGACGGAGGGAACAAAGTGGTGGCACACATGCAGATACACATATGTATATACATATGCTGCTGAAACCACGGCCGGGCGGAATACTAGCTATAATTTAACTACCTACCTAACTAACTGATTGATTGATCCAACGTATATAATCATAAACCATCACAGCTATTGAGAACTGGATAGAGCGATGGAGCGAAAGAACAAAGCGTCATGATGCAATGATGCATGCGTGGCATCTGATACGATTCGCATCGCAGGCAGACAGCCAATGCCAATGCATGCATGGAATTAGCTACTACTAGGTAGCTACGTAATCCGGACGCTCCAACAGATGACACACGCGCACATGCATGTGCCCGCCAACAATGCATGCATGCATTCCATCGGATCATGCACCGGATGCAAGCTAGCACACTAGCTATAGACGCGTGCAGGCGGCGCCGGCCGGCTACCCGGTTATCGATCGATCGTTTCAGCACAAAACAATGCAACAAAAGCGCACACACTGCCGCTGCTGCATCCTGTCATCGTTCCATGCCATGCAATGCTTGCCGTCGCATCAGATCGCATCTGCTATTATGCTACCGTACCGTACGTCAGCTGACCATCACTGTCTCTTCGATCCATCTCTGTCGTCTCAACGAGATTTTTTTTTTGATAAACCTCTCAATGAGTTGAACACATACACTTGCTGGGAAACTACTCAGCGACAACCACAACCCTACGACTCCGACCTTACTTTTGTCGTGTTAATTAACTTTGTCTGCCTCCGGCCTGCCGCAGGATATATATATATAGCTATACCTAGCTCGGAACTAGGATCGGATCGGAGTGTACTATATATGCCACACAAAGCTAGGTCTGTCCTGAAGAAAACATAGTTTGTGACGATAATAATATACATGCATGTCTCCCGGTCCATTGTGCACATATCATTATTTATATACATACATGTAATCCCTCAAAAACAAAAACAAAAACAAAAATGTGCGTACGCACGCGCGTACGTAATAACTACATATAATCTTGTTATTAGGTCGTTACAGGTGGATAGAGGCTGACAACAAGCATGCATGCAATGGAATACGTACGACAACAGGGTAGCTCCATTGGCCACCGTCCAAATCTGAACCCACTTAGCTTAGTGTACGTGCTCGATCCATCACCATCTCATCAACCTTCTTTTTTTAATTTCTACGGTTGGTACGCTCGTCGCTCGATCATCTAAACATGCATGAGATGAAGATCCTGCTATGCATGTATCTTATTAGCTCTCTGCATTTCAAATTATAAGACGTTTTGACTTTTCACATAATGATATATCTAATTCTCTCCCATTGGAGATAGTACATCTAATTCTCTCCTCGAGCACTCTTTCTTGAGAGCCGAATATTCACAAGAGTATTGGACCGGCAAAACATTTTCCTCTCCCTCTCGACTGGAACATTATTACTTTTGTTGAGCAAAGTATGATCTTTACTTAGCTTGACTGGTCCCAAAGAATGTGAATGCTCGCCTCCTTTTTTTTTTTTGAGGGGAGTGAATAATGCTCGCCTCCTGCCCCCAAGAACATATCATACCGTTTAAGATAAGATTAATTATTTGAACACATCGTCTTAGAAACTACAAACAGGAATACCTTTGAAATATGGTTGATCCCAACACGCGATTTATCACTGATATTAATTATATACCATAAATACTAATATTTTTTATATATTTAGTCAAAGTTAAAAATATTTGACTTCTTATAAAGTTAGAATACACTCTTTATGAGACGGAGGGAATATATGTGTAGTGATGTATTGGAAAGCATTTGCAAAATCCCACAAATTTGGAGGATGTTTAAGCAGAATCTAGAGGACAGTAGCAGCGAAGAAAGATATATACACATCTATCTAAGACCTCTACGTAACATATTCCCTCAGCCCAAAACGGATAAAACGTAGTACACCAGAGTAAATTCATAAAAAAAAAATAGGCTTCTTTTGCTAAGAAAATTCAACATTATTCAGAGACATTTGATAACCCGATTTTACGTAGACAACTACTTGTGGGTGAAATTTAACCTTTCGTAGGATCAAATACGCACACCTGATCTGTTACGCACGAGCGTTGTGTGGGTAGTACGCCTGGCCTTGGCTTTTGTTTCCACACACTGCACGCTTATTAGCCAGCTGGGCACTGGCGTTGACGGTTGACGCCGAACAAATCCAATGGGTAAACGGCGCTAACAAAACGACATACTGCTACGAATATACGAGCACCTCAGTAAACGTGTTTCCCCTGTCCCTGTCCGTACGTGTCCCTATTGCTACCACAATGTCTCCGTACGCGCATTGCGTAATCTATCGCCACGTACGTGCAGAGGACGAGGCAGGACGGGAAAAATGCACGGTTAATAATAACATGTAAATCGAGTGTAGCTTATTACTAATTGGTTATACACCCTGTTTGCTTCAACTACTTTTCGGTAAATAAATAGTGTTTTCCTCTCACAACAAATCAGTATAAACTAAATTTTAACATAAGCGAACAGGGTAATAGTTTCTTTTGGTAAAACTTGTTACCTGAGTTTAAGTGTCCGACTTGATTGGTTTTGGGTAGCTTCTCGCTGCCCGAGCTAACTGTTGTTATGTTTTAAACTCTTTTCCTCTTAATAAAATGAGGGTACGATGTAATCCTGCTCGCGAAAAAAAGTGTTCGACTTGAAACACATGCTTGTATTTGCTTGTATTTTGGCTCAAAATTTTAGAGGTACCTCTAGAGTATTGTGTGTCTATATTCATCGAATGAGTGTATCTGTAGGTAGAGTGCCAAGGCAGCACATTGGGCAGCGCAAGTGGTGCGACCACGCTGCCGCTCTCACCCCATAAAAAATAAATAAATAAATAAGAGCCCCCCTAATCAGTAATTTGTCATGAAGTCTAATCATCACGCATGCATTCACCGATCACCTATGTGATATTCTAACTCTCTAGTACATCCACCATGACTATTTACCTTTCACCTGACAAATCAATATGCATCCAGCATTGGCTTCAGTCGTTACTCAATGGACACTACAGGCGACATCATCATGACTGTTGACGATACGAGAGGATGCTTGCCACCATGAGTTTTTCGTAGTCAACCAGTAACCTTACATTTTCATCTCTACCGACATGCCTTCTAAAATTGTGATCCTCATCTGACCTCTAAATTAGAGTAATAATGTACGTTCCTGCTTGGTGGTTCATAGAATGCTCCAAATACAGGGTTAAATATCTATTCTAGTTCTTATTGTTTGAAAACTGTGTAAGTTTAGTTGTTTTATTCATCTAAGATATAGGGGCCACATTTGTGTTTGTTCATGAGCCATCAAATCCTACTAGGTAATAACCAGTGGTGGAGCTCGCCCAAAAATTTAGGTGGGGCAGTACATACCTTAGCTCCAGCAAATCGAACAGGCATAGGGTGCCGGAGGGCGGCAGCCTGCCCTGCAGCCCTGCAGGTTAGCGTGGCATAGCCGGCAACAAGCCATCAAGGGCACTAGTGGGCAGTGGCACCAAGTAGCCATCAACAAGAGGCCGCACAGGGGTGCGCGATTGCAACCTGGTGCCGTGATGCATGGCACGGTGACGCCCTGAATGCCTATTGGGGGTCGCTGTCGCCCGACGCCCGTCGGCATTTGCTCACACAGGCGCACGGACCTCTCCCAAAAACGAGTTTTAGCCACGTTGCCGGAGGTCGGACGCCGCGCCTCTGCTCTTCGCGACAACACCGCGTCTGAGAAAAGAAGAGAAGGGTACTAGAGACTTCCTGCCGGCGGTGGTGGCTGCCGCATGTAGAGCTCCGCCAACATGATTTTATTCGTCTAAGGTTTATAACGTGATTTCTTTGAGAGAAAAATAGCAACAAATGTGACCAAACAAAGTCGGCAACTGATAACGGCACAGGCGCCGGCATGCCGCGTGCTCGCCCACCGGCGAGCGGGCCCCACTCCCGCCCCGACCGTTCCACTCCAGCGGCCAGCCCAGTACGTACGCAGCGGGGGAGGAGCAAAGCGCGTGATGAGCCGCGCCGCGTGGGCCCTCCCTACGGGGACACGTGCAGGCCCACCGTCAGTCGCGCTCGCCGCACGTCGCCGGCCCAAACGGACGCAGACGCAGCCCGCTTCCTTCCCCTTCCCACGCGCTCCCCTCCGTGTCGTCGGGCCAGGTCCAATCCATTTCCTCGCGGACACGTTGCGGGCCCCGCGGTCCGCCACCCTCGGCCTCGGCTCTGCGCGGCGTTTCTGACCGTTTCGCCCCTGTCTCGGGCCCTTTCCTCTCCACGCCTCCTCCGCCTCTTCTTCCTCGCCGCCCGCGGCGACCTCACCGAGAAACAGAAATCTCGCTCGCGGTCGGGGGGCGTCGCCTTCGCCATTCCTCCCATAAATACACGCGCTCGCTCCCCTCCCGCCTCCCCGAGCCCAGTCGCGTCGTCGCTCACTCTCCCCGCTCCCTTCCCTCTCCATATCCAGCTGCGTATCCACCAATCGACAGCGACCTCCTCCTCCACGCGCTCCGCTCCCCTTCCTTCCCTTCGCTCCCTCCTTAGCCGCTAAGCGTCCTCTCGATCTCTCCGCGCGGGCCGGAGATCGCCCGCGGCGGGCTCCCGATCCCGCCCGATCTACCCCCGCCGCGCCGGCCACGCTCCCCGAGATGTGGGGCGGCGACTCCAACGCCAAGCAGATGCTCAAGTCCCGCGGCGGCACGGGCGGGGGTCTGCCCGCAGCCGGGGACGAGGAGTCGGACTACTTCCCGCCGACCCCGCGCAAGGACTACTGGTGGTCGACGGGGCTGCTCAAGCTGGTCACCGCCACCGTCATCTTCATGGGCGGCGTCGTGCTGGGGCTCTCCGTCAGCGGCAGCGTCGCGCGCTACTACTACAACGCGTCCCACGCCGAGCTCTTCTTCCCGGCCACCACCTACGGCTGCGACCCGCGGGACCGGGACTGCGGCATGGGCCTCGCGTTCCGGGCCTTCGTCCACCCGCCCCGCCTCGCGCACTCCATGACCGACGACGAGCTCTTCTGGCGGGCCTCGCTCGTGCCCAAGGCCGAAGAGTTTCCGTTCCAACGGGTGCCCAAGGTCGCCTTCCTCTTCATGGCGCGCGGGCCCATCCCCTTCGCCCCGCTCTGGGACAAGTTCTTCCGCGATCACCAGGGGCTCTACTCCGTCTACGTCCACACCGTGCCGGACTACAAGCTCAATGTTTCCAAGAACTCCGCCTTCTACGGCAGACAGATCCCAAGCGAGGTATTGCCTTTTGCTGATACTTTGTTTTTCCCCCTTTTGCTGCTACATTCATACAATACGTATCCATCATTGTCCTAAAAAACTAAACTGATAGTGATAATTCATCCATTCCCCTGTTTTGTTGTCTCCATGGCATGAATCATCACTAGCAAGTAGTAGCACATTGCAATCCATCAGCAGCTTGGGAATTTGCATCGCATTATTGTTGCCTTTGTGCGCAACAAGGAACAAAAAAAATCTGGTTGAGTGGCAGATAGCTGGTGCCTTGGTGGCCGCTTGTCATGCTAGTTGGTGGCTGCCATGTGCCCAACTTGATTGGGATATGTTGTGTGCAAATGGCTGAGGATTTGCCCTACTAGGGGAGATGAGAATATGCTTGCTTGCTTGTCCCAATGCTTGGTTGGTAAACTACTTAATTTGTTCAACAACTAGTGGCCTTCATGAATTTCAGATAACTGGTGATGAGATTCTTGCTTGTCAGATGTTCCGCTTCAATTAAATTTTTTTACTAAAAGTAATAGTAACCAGTCAACAAGTTTGGGCTGACCTGCAATCATGGTTTATTACTTTCCCCTATTCTTTTTGTGCTAAAGTAGTGCTTCTCCAGTTTCACTGTAATGTGTGCATTCCTTTTTTTGTCTCACAGCACTGCTTTCCTTATAGTGCGCTTGCAGTTTATGCCCATTGTCGATGGATGCCTTTGTTCTTCCACGTTCTAATATCTAATTTCTTTCAAATGCAGGAGGTGTCTTGGGGATCAATAACCCTGGTGGATGCTGAGAAGCGCCTGCTGGCCAATGCCTTGCTGGATTTTTCGAATGAGCGCTTTGTGCTGCTCTCAGAGAGCTGCATTCCTGTGTTCAACTTCCCGACGGTCTATGAGTACCTCATCAACTCAGCACACAGTTTCGTTGAGTCCTACAACATCGACACCCCTCAGAGTGCTGGCCGGTACAACCGTCGCATGGCTCCTCACATCATGGCGGATCAATGGAGGAAAGGGTCAGAGTGGTTTGAGCTTAACCGTGAGTTGGCTGTCCAGATAGTAGCAGACTACAAGTACTACTCCATCTTCAGAAAGCACTGCAGGCCATCCTGTTATCCGGATGAGCATTACATACCGACTTATCTTCATTTGTTCCATGGGCCCCTCAACGCCAACCGGACCATCACATGGGTTGATTGGTCAAGAGGAGGCCCGCATCCAGCAAGTTATGGTGCTGCAGACATCACAGAAGAGTTCATCCAGGCCATCAGGAATAATGGAACACAATGCTTTTACAACTCGAAGCCCACCTCTGTCTGCTACCTCTTCGCGAGGAAGTTTGCACCTAATGCTTTGGGACGGCTGATGAACATGACCTCGACGGTGTTGGACTTTTGAGTCGTTCACCTTGCGTTGTGGTCAGCATTTTGCTACCGAGGTATCTCTATGGATGCGCATGCCGGTCGGGGACTAGAACTACTCTACCATACTAGACTGGAGTCGCTGACATGTGTCTCGCTATAGATGGATGATCAGAGATGGCTTTTGGTGTATGCGTCTCTCGCGGATGATGCTGTGTGGGACAGTGAAAATTGCTTCACTTATCCTGAAGCTGATCCCCAGAGTGATCGACAGACGGCACTGCTTACGGAGATGACATTTCTTTCACCTCCCATTCTTTTTAATATATCATAGTCATATGATAGAGGATCACCTTTTCTTCTTCCTCCTCCCTATCTACTGTTTTGACTTTGTCAGACACTAATTTCTGTGAATATAACTTATCAATCATTGCTTTACTTCAAGTCTGGCATTGCCAGATGTCTCTGTATGCTTGATAGCTGTCTCTAAACCTTGAAGTAACAGATTGGCATCGGTTGTTCTGTCGATGATGCTTATGTACGGGTAAGCTAGATAGGGATGCAAGCAGCAGAATATGCCAAAGTAGGCTCGTTTTTGAAAGGCACACATGAGCATGCCTATACCATGCTGTTGCGTGCAGATTCTTGATCAGTTCAAACATGGGGGTGCGGTCCTGTGTTTATTCTTGTTCTTTATCATGAGCATGCCTATACCATGCTGTTGCGTGCAGATTGCCACGAACATGCTTGATTGCCTTCATTTGACAGAGAAACCAATAGTCTAAGATTGGCTGGTGAACATGGGGGACATGATTTAGGCTGGTGGTGCCGTTCCACAGCCTTGTCATGCCCTGGTGTTTGTAATATATAAAATCCATGAGCAGAGGTCCCTGAACCATGGTATTATAGTGGGCCTCTGGGTACTCTGTATCTAATCTAACCTTGGTCTAATCCAGGCATTAGTTTATGTGCTGCTACCTGTAACCTGTTTGCTTACTTGATATAATATATGGTTGCAGTTGGATATTTGGGTAAATTCTGATGTGCTCTTTCTTTTTGTGTGGGAATTGTACTGCTGGTGTAGTGGTGTTTTTGATTCGTGATGAAGAGAGTGTTTTTGATTCGTGGTGAAGAGAGGTGTGTCTCTGAGATTGGGCGAAAGTGACCTGTTTCTGGTGCTTGTGCCGTGTAAGCAAAGACGGTTGATTCTGTTGGTGATCTGGCGCGTTCTGGACTAGAAACAAGAAGAGATGAAAGTGATGCGTGCTATGAATTGATTAAAATTTTTTTTTGGACTACTAGAAACAAGAAGGGATGAAAGTGATGCGTCCTGAATTATGGAGTTTTGCCTCTGTGAATTGGTTGAAAAAAAAAGATAAATCGTTCAACTTTATTGAGGATCTATATCATCCCCCCCCCCCCCCCCCCCCCCCCCCTTTTTTTCTTCTATCTAGCAGAAATGGGAAAAGAGAACAGAGAGGGACAAGTACCTATATCATCCTTTTTTTTTCCCTTCTATCTAGCAGAAATGGGGAAAGAGAACAGAGAGGGACAAGTGATAGGATGAGCATGGCCAAGTCTTTCGGTTGGAGGAGAAAGCAGCAGCAACAACACTTGAAATGCATGCCTTAACCGTAGCAATTTCTTGCAGCTTTCTGCACAAGCGTTGATGCGTAGATTATTTCCTGTGTTCATCAAATGTGTCTTCCCATCCATTGGAGCATACGAAGAGATAAAACGTGCAGGTTTGGCATTATTCTTGTGTGGACATCCTTGATACAAATTGCATGATACTGCAGCAGCAGGTCTAGAGAAGTAGAGACAGATATCTAGAGTCTGCATGCAACAAGTGGTTAGTGAAATCGCTCTTTGCAGAGGCGATGTTGTCGTCAGTCAGACCGAGGTAGCCTATGTGGACCCTACTCCATCAGACTACATAAACTCTGATGTAGGCATCCTCGCACCTTACTACTGAACTTGAACTCTGGAATAGCAAGAATGCTGCGACCAAGAAATTTGGATGTCCCATTAACCCAAAACACAGCTAGCCCTTCAGCCATTGCTCCCTACCTAGAATTGGATAGGACATGTAAGTTAGTAACTGTTTATTATCTCACTCTGAGTGCAAATCAAATACTCCTACATGGAAAGCATTTAATTTGCTTTTACTGATGAGCATTGCGTTGCATTCCGTTGCAACCTCATCAGATACAAGCATGTGCCACTAGAAATGTGGTCATCAGCATCTAAAAGAAAACTGGTCAACAAACGAACGTGCCAAAAAAGAAAACCTATGGTCTGAAAAACTGAAAACTGTCAGCAAAGGTCCAAACACCAGCATGAATGTGTATCCCCGCAGGGGGAGAACGATTTCAGGGTATTATTTACATTACTTATTTTCTTTCTGAAGTTTATCATCCTGGAATACTTTCTTAACATACTAATACTACTAATTTCAATTAAAAAATGCCTTACATGTACAACTCTATGTAGTACATTAATTTTTTTTGTACCATGCCTAGGGTTAGTACACTTTCTACGTACCACCTTTTGAGAGTAAGCTAAATATTATTTACCGTTTTCTTCAATAGAAATCAACGTTTTAGTGCGATTTTTAATGTATTAATTAAGCATAATACTACTTAAAATTTTGGATTAAAATACAGATTGCAGAATCATAGCATCTCCAGCTGGTAAGGAATGATGGAAACTTCCTATAGAAATGGGGATTAAGAGTATGGAAAATTTAATATAGCATATCTCATATCCCGTGTCTTTTTTTGGGGGGAACTTCATATCCCGTGTCTTTTAAGTTGATTGATGAAACTAGAAATTCCAAAGTAAGTTGATTGAAACTAGAAATTCCAAAGTATTGAAGCATTTGGATTGCCTATTTTCATGTAGGGTAAATTCTCGCAGTAGCTGAACCTGCTGGCCAAATCTCGCAGTAGATGAAAGTGACCTGTTTCTGGTGCTTGTGCGGTCTAAGCAAAGACTGGTTGATTCTGTTGGTGACCTGGCGCGTTCTGGACTAGAAATAAAAAGGATGAAAGTGATGCATCCTGAATGTTGGACTTGTGCTTCTAAATTGATTGAAAAAATAAAGATTTTTTACTTGAAACAAGAAGGGTTGAAAGTGATGCGTCCTGAACTATGGATTTCTTCTGCCTCTGTTTTTTTAGATAATATTTCTTCTGCCTCTGTGAATTGGTTTACAAAAAAAGAGGATAAATCTTTCAACTTTATTGTTCCTCCGAATGATTCTCCTTGGGAAAAGAATCTATATCATCTTTTTTTTCTAGCTAATTATCAGAAATGGGGGGAAAAGAACAGAGAGGGACAAGTGATAGGATGAGCATGGCCAAGTCTTTCAGTTGGAGGAGAAGGCAGCAGCAGCCTTTGAAATGCATGCCTTATCCGTAGCAATTTCTTGCGGCTTCCTGTACAAGTGATGCGTAGATTCTTTTCCTTGCTTATCAGATCAGTCTTCCATCCAATGGAGCATACTGAGAAATAATACGCGCAGCTCAGGCATTATTCATGTGGGCACCTGCATGGCTGCATGTCCTGATGGAAGTTGTATATATGATACTATGATTATTACAGCAGCAGGCCTAGAGATGGATATTTGTCACACACACAACACACCTGTCAACAAGGACGGACGAGTGGCAGGATTATCATGTGATGTAGGTCAGGCCCATCCATAACCCCTCTGCAACAAGTGGTTAGTAAAGTGAAATCGCCCTTTGCACAGGCGAACCGAGGTAGCCTATGCAGACCCACTCATACTGTCAGACGGCGTTGTTTCCCATCTAAACACATGACAAGCCATCAGACAGACAGAGAGTGACGACGACATCAGCTCTGGTGTAGTGTAGGCATCCTTGCTACTGAACTGGAACGGCAAGAAAGAATACTGGGACAGCAACAAATTTGGATGTCCCATTTTCCCCAGAACACAGCTAGCCCTCCAGCCACCCCATTGCTCCTCTACCTGGAATTGGATACAACATGTAAATTAGTAAATGTTTATTATCTCACTCTGAGTGCAAATCAAATAGTCCTACATGGAAGCATATAATTCGTTCTTACTTATGAGCGTTGCATTGCAACCCCATCAGCTCACATATGGACTGCAAAGTGTTTCCTCCTTGCATATATAGTTGCAAAAGAATAGGTAAACCTGCTTGCGTGATGGTGCAAGCAGCATTAACAGAGGTATAAGGAAATTTCAATGTGGTCATCAGCATCTAAAAAGAAAACCGGTCAGCAAATGAACATGCCAGAAAAGAAAACATATGGTCTGAAAACTGAAAAATGTTAGCAAAAGTCCAAAAATAAGCAGGAATGTGAATCCCTTCGGGCCTGTTTTTTATTTCAGGAATAAGAGGGTTGGAAGGGATTGAGGGACCTCAATCCCCTTTAATCCCCTCCAATCCCTTTGATTTTGGGATCAAACGAACAAGGCTTCAGAGAGAAAAAAAAATTGATTCGGGGGTATCGTTCACAGTCCCTTCCCGCCCTAAAATTTCTCATCCTGGAATGCTTTCTTAACACACTACTAATTTCAATTTAAAAATACCTTACTTGTAGTACAACTCTGTGTAGTACATTAACTTTCTATGTACCATGCGTAGGGTTGGTACACTAACTTTCTATGTACCACTTTCTTTTTATATATATTATGTACCGATTTCTTCGATAGAAATCAACGTTTAAGTGCGATTTTTTAATGTATTAATTAAGCATAATACTCATATTTGACTAGAGTTGAGCTACAAGCACATGCCCATATACCTGAGAAGATGTTTTCTTGCCCTACCTCTGTTTCCAAAGGTTCGTTCATTTGGGATGTACGATGTGATGCAATCGTAGAAAGTACTTGATTTTCTTGGCGGTGATGGAAGTGAGGAAAAAACTGGAGGGTTGTATTTGAATGAGTTAGTTCAGCGGTCTACCGTGGTTCCTGAAGGTGGTGGTGAGTACTTCCTGCATGATCTTATCCATGACTTTGCTTGTTTTCTTGCTGGAGAAGAGTTCTCTAGATTTGGAGGAGGTACATCAACTGAAATTATTCCACAAAATGTTCAGTATATGTCTGTAACTTGTGGTATCACATCCATGGAGATTCAAATTACATCACACTCTCTTAGGGCCATCATTGTGGAGACCTTTGTTAATAACCCAGATGCATTATTTTTGAACTGTAAGAAGTTGCGGGCCCTTGACTTCAGTTATCATGCTGAGACTAACCGCACTGGGTCCGGTAAAAGCTCTGCTAAATGCATATAGCGTACGCCATGTCGGACGGGAGAGCTGCAGCAGCGTCCGCTATCCCGTCCGCTACCCGCGCCCGTCCGCTAAATATAGCGGGATGGCGGACGGATAGCGGACGTCCGCCATCGGCCACCGTCGTCCGCGCCATGAGCAGGAAGGGGGAGTAGGAGGGAGGAGGAGGAGCGCGTCGTCGGCCGGAGCTGGCGAGGAGCCGCCGGATCTCGGCCCGCTGTCGTCAAGCTCGGCGGCGTCCATGGCCCCACTCGCGGCCGCCACCCGGTGGGACCTCGATCCGCGACGGAGGTGGAGGGAGGAGGGAGCAGGGAGGCCGCGCCGCTCGATCCGCGACGGAGGTGGAGGGAGCCGGCTGTCCCCGCGCCCGCTCCCGGAGCCGGAGCCCAGAGCTGCACCGCGCCGACGCCGCCGTGGGAGCTCCTCCGGCCTAGCTCGGTCCGCCACCGCCGGAGATGTGCCGCCTGAAAGGTCTTGATGGCTAGAGGGGGGGTGAATAGCCTTTTAAAATTTTCTACAAAGACAAGCTAAACAAGTTTATCAATACAACAAATAGCGCGATGCGAGTTTTGCTTAGCCTACGGGGTGTTTGCAAGCCACCTATCCAATTCACAATTCTAGAATTGGCACTCAACCGCACAAGTTAAACCGAGAAGGTAACTACAACTACAACTAGCAAGCTACACAAAAGAGCTACTCTAGCAAAGCAAACTAGCTATCAAAGATAACTAAGAAAGTAATGCGGAGTTGAGTTAGGAGGGTTTCACCGAGGGGCGAAGTATTGAGCCAACCAATATGATCAACAATGAATACCAAAACAACCGAACACCGGGATCAATCAATCACAATATGAAAGTGATGACACAAAGATTTATCCCGAGGTTCACGTGCTTGCCGGCACGCTAGTCCCCGTTGTGTCCCTCTTCATCACGTGGTTCGGTGGCTAATCAGTCTCACACCGAGCCTCTCAAAAGGCGCCACAAGAACCTACCAAATGGCAAAAAGGTTGCAATGACACGAGCAATTCACTAATGTTGCCTTTGGCGCTTCGCCGAGGTAGGCACAAACCCCTCACAATCACCGGAGGTGGCCAAGAACAATCACCAACTCTTGCCAACGCCTCCAAGCTGCTCCAAGCCGTCTAGGTGGCGGCAACCACCAAGAGAAACAAGAATTCCGCAGCAAATCAACCACCAAGTGCCAACTAGATGCTATCTCACAATGCAAATGCACTTGGATCACTCAATCTCACTTTGAATATGCAAAGAAGCAAGAGAGATGAGTGGGAGGGGAGTTGCTTAGCTCAAAGTGCTCACAAGTATGTCAAAATGTCAAGAGTAAGAGCCTTGAGCCGGCCAACGAGTATTTATAGACGTACCCCTTCGAATATAGCCGTTAGGAACGAGATCCAGCTGAAATCGCGCTGACCGGACGCGCTGGTCCAACTGACCGGACGCTCCGGTCGCGTAACGGCTAGTTATGGAAACGCCGACCGGACGCGCCGGTCGCAACGACCGGACGCGCTGGTCACGACCGGACGCGCCGGTCCCGTGACTGACCGGACGCGCCGGTCAACACTGAGTCGCGCAAAACGAACCATCGACCGGACGCGCTGAAGAACTGACCGGACGCCACAGTGCCCGCGTCCGGTCGGAGTCCAGTAAGCTCCCTGGACGACCGGACGCGTCCGGTCGCCTGTGACCGGACGCGCTGCGCGTCCGATCAACCAACTGAAAAACGCGCAGACGCTGAACGCTGACCGGACGCGTCCGGTCAAACAGTGACCGCGTCCGGTGTAGCGTCCGGTGCAGCGTCCGGTCACCACTGTGACCTCCGTTCGCCTCCGTTTGATTTTCGTTTGATTTCCGACTTCCGGCGTAGTGGAAAATAGGCATTTCATTTCCCCGAAATCGCCTGAATCCCGCGCTCGCACGCTCGGCGGGAGGGAGAGAGGACCCCAAACCCTCTCTACCGCTTAAACTCCAACGCCATCGCAAATGTGCTAACACCACCATGTGATCTCGTCAAGTGTGAGTGTGTTAGCATTTCCACAATCATTTTTCGAGGCGTTATTAGTTCTATCCAAATGCATATGATCATGAAATGCACACCTAGAGGCACTTAGGAGTTCAATAGCCGCGTCATTCCCCTCTTTATAGTACGGCTATCTATCCTATAATGTAACCACACCCACTAGGTGTCTTGGTTACTAAAATACAACCCTTAAGCATATACCTTTGCCTTGATCACGTAGGGTCGCGTCCAAATCCAAGTGTGGCCATCATGATCACCATGTCCATCTTGCCACCAACCTTGGAATGTACTAATCCTCATATGCTACATACAACTTAGGCATAGGATTAGTACTTAGGCATTGTCACTAATTACCAACACCAAACATAGGACTTTCACCGCCGTGGGAGCTCCTCAAGCTCCACCGTGGGGGCCGCCGTGGGCCGCGCGGGAGAGCTCTGTGCCCGGCCCTGCACTGGGGAGAGGAAGAGCCGCCGGCGCCGGGAGGGGAGAGAGAGAGACGCGGGTGGAGAGAATGGGGAGGGAGAGGGGTGCGGGTGGATAAGGAGGAGGTGAGGCTGACGTGTGGGACCCGCGTGTGGGTAGTTGGTATAGAGGTAAAAAAAAAGAGGAGGTGGGTCCCACTGGAGATATAGAGGATGGATAGGTGCGACAGAAATGGGTATAGAGGAATGACTAGGATGAAATATTCCTTATAGAGGATGATATAGAGGATGAATGAGTGCGGTCGGTCTGAGGCTTTTCCTGTCATCATGCATAGCCTGAAACTGTTACGCCACTTATCAGCTCGTGTTAGCGGAAGTGCACAATTTGTAATGCCTACTTCTATGTTTCATTTATATAATCTGCAGACTCTGGAATTGCTGTGGTATAATGGGCAGACGGTGGAAATGTTTTTCACCTGTTCTGTGTACCGACTACTGGACGCGGTTTCAGGCACCAAATCAGCCTGCATACTTTGCCTAAATTCTTAACGAAGATGTGGTTGTTGCAAGCAGAGGACCTACCACTATGACATTGGCCTCGTTTAGATGAGGGAATTGGGGAGAAAAACACTATATCAGAATTCCTGTAGCATTTCGTTTGTATTTGGTAAAAATTATCCAAATTTTGACTAACTAGGCTTAAAATGTTCGTCTCGCAAAGTACAACAAAACTGTGCAATTAGTTTTTGATTTCATCAACATTTAGTACTCCATGCATTTGCCGACATTTTGATGTGACGGGGAATCTTCTTTTTGCATAGTGGAATTTGGGGGGAGAATTGGAAAACTAAACAAGGCCATTGTCAATTATTCCACTGTTTGTAGCTCACAATGCTTTAGCTCCGTTAACACCACTATTTGATTGAGGCAAATCTAGATGACTACAATCTATGCTTTTCTGCTATTTTCTTTATTTTAACGAATGATGTAATAAACCATTGAATAATTGTTGAGTTGTTGATTGTTGTATGTTTAATGAATATGAGTGTTGATTACGTTAGTGAATATGCTGATTTATTAATGACAGTGAAGTAATGGACATGGAGACATGTTCTTTTGGAGCCGTGAGCATGTATTCGTTCGTGTATTTTTTGTTCATGAAATTCCTTTAATTCCATGTCTTTTATGCATAACTAATTGAGCACCTTATTTTCTTCCGTACAACTACTAAATAAACTAGCTTTCGCTATAGCTTTTTAAAGTTCTTAGAAGAGGCCGTCACTAAATGGCTCCGTCCGCTATTTAAAATCTTGGGTTGACAGTTGTAACATCAGAGAGCTGAGAAACATCGACATTGTTAGGGTTGCATATATATATATTGATTAAATAGATGTCTAGATACAAATGAAGTTTAGCCACCCGCTTCGCGAGCCTTTGGACGTGAAGAATGTCTTTCTTTATGGTCATCCAAAGGAGATGGTCTATTGTCAACAACCGCTTGCCTTCATTGACTCTTCTGCTCCTGACAATGTCTTGTTGCAAAAATCTATGTATGGTCTGAAGTAGGCACCTTTGACATGATAATAGCGACTTACTACGTACATCCGCCATGTAACCACCCGCAACCCAACCCTGCTAATTGTTTTTTTGGATAATTACTTACTAAACTTAACATTATCCCATAATCTGAGTCCATGTGTCCCTAGTGGAACTCATGACCAAACCCAACCTCCTCGAAGTTGCATATCTCTGCTACTATGAAGGGGGAAGTGTCTTCTTCATCTGCTACTATGAAGCTAAGTTAAAAAAATCCAAATATATACTAATCGCGTAATTTGATTGGTTCATCTTCTAGTTATGTGAAAACACATACCTTGATAATTACTCCTATGTGAAAACACACTTTTTGCCACTAAATGCACACATGAGTGCATGTATTTGTTCTTGCGGTAGGGTTTACTCTGAGGGGAAAGACAAGGACCTGTTCGGGGGCATCCAAACCAAATCAAATGAGCTACATGTTACTCCTTCCTTGTTCATGCAGCTCAGAGCCTTGCACTATCTTTTCGATTGTCAGTTTTTTTTAATTAATTAATTCATGTTATTTTGATCAGAGACAGTTATGTGTGGCCATAAAAAAACAATGCACCAAAAGTCTCACACGCGCGTAACACGTTGATATTGATCGCCTCGATGTGTCATGATCTATGAGCCTATGGCTAGTCATGGGAGGACACCTTGAGTCTTTCTAGCCACTTCCTCACTAGTGAATCAGTTTTTTTTTTTAATCAGACTTGGTCTCCATGTGTTTGTTTACTTCAAAGTTGAACCAGCAAGGCAGCAATAAGTAGAAGAAAGATGGTGATCATCAAGCATTCAAGCCCACAGAGGAGACATCCAGATATTTCTCATCCTGAGAGCTAGTAGCCTGAAAGATTTCCACTCTGGAAGTCTGGATAGAGGAGTCCGCCATGGCCGAAACCATCATCTCTGCCATCTTAGGCGATGCCGTCAGCAGAGTGATCTCTCATCTCATCGGGCATTATTGCAGACACCAGCGACAAAGCACCGAAGCCAAGCTGCAGATGATACGCCACAAGCTCGTAAGGATTCACAGCGCGATAGAAGAGGCTAGAGGGAAGCAGATCGTAAACGATGGCACTCTCCAGTGGCTCTCGGAGCTCATAGTTGCTGAGCACCAGGGCAACTACTTGCTTGACTGCATCAAGCATGATCTTGATGAAGGTGACGAGGATGATGATGCTAAGGTAGTTTCCTCCTTATCTCGGTTTAATCCTGCAAAGCGGGTGCGGATTTCTGTGTGCAACATACTGTCACGACGCAATGATGTCAACATCGATGAGATCGACAGAGTTGCAGAGAGGTTGCAGGGCGTCTGTGATGGCCTCAGGGAGTTCATCATGCTCCTAGGAACTTGCCAACCGGTCCGTCGACCTCTGGCCACAAACATCTTCCGGCACGGACAGATGTTTGGCCGACATTTCGAGAAGGAGAGGATCATCAGTTTCCTGCTCCACGACGACGACGACAACACCCGCTTGGCCGTGCTACCTATTGTCGGTGACACTGGAGTCGGCAAGACGACGCTGGTGCAGCACGCCTGCGACGACGCCAGGGTGCGCAGCCACTTCCAGGTGATCATGCTGCTGGATTTCGCATACACCTCTGCCGCCGCCGCCGCCGCCACGAGTGAAAGATCGCTTGTTCTGCGGCCTAAGTATGTCATCGGAGATGCAGGAGGAATAGATGTCAGTGATCCACTGCAGCTGGTGGAGTGGGATTTTGGCAGCAGGAGATTCCTGATGGTGTTTGAAGATGTGGATATGCGTCAGAAACAGGCGCTGGAAGAGCTCCTGCCAAGAACAAGATGCACAGCTGGGAGCAAGATCATTATCACAACGAACAATCGTCTTGCCGCGACCGTTGGGACAGTGAAGCCGATCATGCTGCAGGTGTTGCCCTTCCCGGAGTACTGGTTCTTCTTCAGGGCGAACGCGTTCTCCGGCAGAGACCTCGAGGAGAGCCCACGGTTGGTCTCAACAGGCAAAGAAATTGCCAAGAAGCTGGACGGGTCCTTCTTCGGCGCAAAGATCGTCGGAGGGTTGCTCATGAACAACCCGAATCTCGGCTTCTGGCGTGCGGTTTCGAGCAGCAGCGGCGTCGAGGACGACATGTCTGCGCTCGGCGACAGCGTCAACTACGTCATGGATCTGTCCCAGAGCTTGCTGCCAGGAAATGTGCGTATGTGCCAGGTGATCGTTTCCAAGGATCGGTTTTCTCAGACGGAATTGGTTGGATTGCATGGTGCCAGCGCTGCTCAGATCGACAGTTGGGCACAGGGCTATGGGTTCGCAAGAGTCTTGTTGTGCGAGTCACTGCTGCCGTTCTATAATCTGTATTACATACTGATTGCACTGCAGGCTTGGTAAACAGCTACTCCGAGTGTGATGAGTTACCTTGCGTCAGTGTAGTTCAGTTCAACACTGTAAGCATCTCGTCTCTAGCTAGTTGACCCTATGGCAGTTTTATGTGCATATAGGTTTATATATACGTTTTGTTGTTTTCGTATCATTTTCTTCCGTCGTGTATGTTGGAAATTGTTAACCTTGTTGTTCAGTGTAAGAGTGAACGTGGTTTCAGAGGTCCTCAAAATTGTTTAGCAATTGTTGGTCTTGGAGAGCTATTGGTACCATACAGAATAGCAGGCCGGCCTCAGCTTGGTCATCAACTAAAGCCCAAATGGCCCATAAGAACCCCATTCAGTAACCTTGTTACTATTTCTCACCAAAAAAAAAACCTTGTTACTGTCAGCCTGTCTGGATTAATCACACTGCTGCTGCTGTCAGTTGGTTGTTGGTGCTTTGCCAGGCACTTCTTCTCGCCTGGTCTCCTGTCCCGCTGATTCCATGCATCTGTTTCCGTTTTCTTTGAGGTCTCATTTTTTTCTTATAATTCATACTTTTTAGCTTGTTTTTTTAAGTTGGAATAGTGTTTTTCTCTCACAATAAATCAGTAAACAATACTTTCAGCTATGACTTTTCAGCGAAGCGAACGGGCTCTGTCAGAGAGTGTGAGTGTTGCTGCACCAAACCAAATCCTGCTTTCTTTCAGCATCTGCAAATCGCAGGCCGCCCCATGCATGACGATGATTATCCAGAGCAGCTGTTGGGTTGCACTTGCACTTGCACTGATGAACACGGCTTCTACACATCTATCCACTCGAAAAAGGGCCAAAGCTGCCAAGTGCCAAGTCACGGCCGACCTTTAATTTCTGAAATGCCATTGCATTGCATTGCGTTTGTTGAGTTGGATGATTGGATCCATCAATCACCACCACTCCAAGCTGTGATCCCTCTTCTTGCAAGAGGCTAGTGTGTGGATGCTTATCCAAGAGAGGAAAGAGGTTAGGGAGAAAGACTGGATTGAAAGAAAGGACGATGTTAGGCTGCCACCAAACAACCTATATTATATACTCCTATGTGAAAGCGAAACACCTCTTCTTGGTTGGTTCCTTTCACCTTCTCTTGTCTGGGTTATTATTGTACTCCCACGATCCCAAATTTAGACCCTTTTTTCCTCGCAAAAAAAAGACCGTTATACGATTCTAATTATCCAAATTTCTTAAATTTTGGAATTATAATAAAAAAACACTTTTTACCTTTTCTTTCACATTTTTGCGTCATCTCCTCCTAACTACTCCTGCGACATCACTTTTCTTTTGTCCATTGGTTTGTTATTATCTCACTCAGTTTGGAGTTACAAAAATATTTATTGATTCGTCGTCTCTCACTTAGTTTGGAGTTGCAAAAAACATTTATTAACATTGCACCACTCTTCCTAGCCTAGCCGGTAGAGCTACAATCCATGTGCGCTCAACTTGGCGCGCGCGCACACGCACATGTAGCTAGTATAAAACCTAGTTATACAGATTGACAACACATGATTTATTGCATCAAGTAGATATATTGTGAAAAATACTTTCTGTTTAAAATTATATGGTATCTTCTGTATTTAAAGTAATATACCTTCTAAAAAAAACACTCAAATTGTCACAGCGTGTATACTATGGTACTATCCTAAGCGACTTTCATTTTTTTAGAAAATGGAAGAGATTTCCTGCTTCTATGTCGGTAAGCAACCGCATTGACTGGTGTGAAGATATTTAATGAAAGAAGAACAAGAAGAAAAATCAAAACTTTGGGATTATATGAGAGCCACTTAAAATGCACTAGGCATTAGTAACACCAGTAGGGCAAAAAAAGATAAAAATCCACGGCCAGCACACGCCACAAGAAGAGAGACTGATCTCGAAATTGAAAGGGAACTAGGGAAGGGAATACTTCTCCGGGAATTTTATGATAATGATACGCTACATGCGTCTGCCCCATCCGAATGCACTGTTAAAATAAATAAATAAAAACTTTCCACCCCTTCCGCTCGTCCCGCTCCCCGCGGTGCCTCCGTTGGCCAGCGCCCGCCGCTGGCCCCTTCTTCCCGTCCCTCGCTCGGCCAGAGCTTCCTGCCGACCCCTTCTTCCCGTCCCTGCCCAGCCAGAGCTCGCCGGCAGCCGCCTGCGCCTGTGGCCGGCCCCTTCCTCCCGGCCAAAGTCTGGCGGCAGCCTGCGCCCATTGATGGCCTGTCCTTGTCCTTGCCTTCCTCTCCGCCCGCCTGCGACGACGGTAGCCCGCAGTGTGGCCAAAGCTCGCCGGCAGCCCGTCCCCACCGCCCCCTCCGCTCGCCTCCAGAAGGGGCCGCAACGACCCTGCCCTCCACTTACCCATCCTCGCTCTGCGCTGCGTTGTACAAAAGAAGAAGGGTGAAAACGCATGTTGAAAACATATGTTTTAAGTGTTTGAGATGTTTCAAAGGTATGTTGCAAGTGTTTTATGTAGGGATGAAAACGGATCGGATACGAACGGATATCACTGATATTACATTTATTTTCATATTTCAGGCCGGATTTGGATTCGAATACGGATAGTATCAACCATGCCGGATAGGATATCGACATCATAAATATGCGATTTCAGTATTCGGATACGGATATGGTATCAGATGTTGAATATCCGGACTCGGACACGGACAGATTTGAACCCCTCTAAACGGATTCGGTCTCGAATACGGTCGAAAAATATCCGTACCGTTTTCGTCCCTAGTTTTAGTGGATGATACAAAAGTAGATCGGATGTTGCATATGTTGCAAGCTTCTGTTCCCAATGTTTCATCTGTTTTTTTTTGCAGACGTATGTCGCATGTGTGATTATTTGGATGTTGCATATGTTTCACATATATGTTGCAAATGTTTTATCCGGATGTTGCATATGTTTTACAATGGTTTTCAGGTGTTTTTCATGTGTTTTTGCAAGTGTTTCAAATGCATGTTTAAAGTGTTTCATCTGACTTTAGACGTATGTTGCAAGTGTTGCATCTGAATGTTTCAAAAGTAGATCGGATGTTGCATCCCCTTCTCGCTTTCTGCTATCTCGCCTCGTGTCTCCTCCTTCTCCGGCACCGGCTAGGCATCCGTCGCCCCCTCCCCTCTTCTCGATATTGGTGAAGTTTGGGGTGGCGCTGGCCCCGCGTGAGCGTGTAAAACGGCGTAGAAAACGGGCACGGACGTCTGATCACCCGTCTGTCCGGACGTCCGAGAGGTATCCTCCCATCCTCACGTACGCTCCTCTCATCCGGTCTCGTGAAAAAATATGTACATGTAAAATCCCCCCGTGACTGTGACGACCCAGTCAAATTGGACAGCATCATCGCAAAAACGAAATGCTCCTAATAATTATAAAATAAATAAACAATGATGAAGGAGGCACTCATCCGCCTTAGCCGTCCACATCCACAGATCGCCGTCGCTGCGTCTCGTCTGGTTGGTGGCGAACTGACGAAGCCGAAAGCCTGAAACGACGTAGTACGGCCTGGCTACATGCCTCATCAGAAATTCAGAACAGAAGAGAAGCATCTGCGAAGCTACATGCCCCCCCCCCCCCCCCCCCCCCCCCCCCCACCTGCGTTGGCGTCGTCGTCAGTGGAGACCGAGCCGCTGCGACGACCGGTGACAGAGCCACTGCAGCACCAGCGAATAGACGAAAGCGGCATCTCCGTCTCCGTCCCGCCGTCGTCGTCGGCGTCGGCGTCGCTTTGCGCGGCACGCAGCCACGCACACACGGTGTCGACGACGACGGCAGCTGCTTTTGAACGCTTCAAAGGCAGGCAGGCAGAGGCAGTCGGCCACCCCCGGTGGTCGTTGCTGAAAGCCACGTGTGTGTGCGCGTGCCACTGCAGCTCGCGGGGTATCCATGTCCCCTGCTTCTTCCTCGCTCACGATGAAGGTTTCAATTGGTGCAAAAAAAAATCAGGAGACTTAAGCTAAATTTTAGGTAATTTGACAAATTGCGAATATGTTTAGTTAGATGCCAGAATTCAGATTTATAGAAGAAAAAAATATAGTAGAGTTTTTTTTTTGCGAATGAAAAAAATATAGTAGAGTTGTGGACGCTTATATGCCTTTAATTTTTCACATTCTTAATTAATTTTACACTGCTACGAAAGAGCTTATTAGAGGCGGTAAAAAAGCAGAGGCTGCCAAATACTCTCTAGTATGAACTAAAGAGTTTATCCGGCGCGAGGTCTCTGTTAATCCAAGATTAATAATAGAGGTGTCTCTTAAATTGATGTGTATTTTTGAGACATGAACTCTTATTGACCGGTAAATTAAAGCGTTGTCACTTAAATTTTTTTTCTAGTAGTTTTAGTTGGTCATAAATCATTGCCACCAGTTTTATGGCTAAAATCTGCCTTGATTAGGTGGGACATCACGAAACGCATAGAAGTCACGCCATTTGTGCTTATATATAGGACAACTCATGTAGTGTCGCATGGAAATCGCTTTAGAAATGACAAAGAAAAATTTCCAACTACAAGGACGGCATATGCGGGGTCACCGCACCTGGACGCTAAGAGCAAGGCCAATAATGGTCCTGTTCGGCAGGCTATTTTTTAACTTATAAGCTAGCTGTGGCTGATTTACTGTGAAAGAAAAACACTGTTCTACGGCTGATAAGCCGTGCTGATAAGCTCAGCCGAACAGGAGGTATAGAGTTAAATTGCTTGGCTATAAGATAAGTTATAAGACTATCCGCACTCATCATTCCCTATATCCATCCTCTAAAAGAAATATTCTGTCCTGATCATCGAGATTCTCTCCTCTATATCACTTTCTTTCGCACTCATCATCTCCTATATCCATCCTCTAAAAGGAATATTCTATCCTGATCATCAAGATTCTCTCCTCTATATCACTTTCTTCCGCACTCATCCCTCCTCTATATCTCATACTCTATACTAACTCCCAACAGCGGCTCCACTTGTCATCCTCTATAAATTTTATTTAAATATATCCATGTGAGATCTTGTTTTGAAGAATTTATTGAAACAAATTTAATGATGCAATCGGAATTTAATTTGGTTTTTTGGTTTGTGAGTTATAATATTTTTTAGATAGTTGAAAAAGTGGAGTCCGCCACCTATTCCTCTCGCGCGTGTGCTCTATCGCTCTACATGCGCTGCTGTCACTGCTGCATGGTCCCACGTCCTTTAGCGCACGTCCTGAGCTCTCGCTAGGAATGGCGGACGAACGGCCATACGCTATTATAGCGTAGGTGGTCCAGTACCGCGCTGCAGCAGTTGCGTCCGCCAAATTACTTTACCGGATGCTTTCCAGTACGTGAGTGCAGCTAGTCTAAGAGCCAGGTTATACAATAAGTGTCTCTTATTTGTCTTCAAAAAGTCTCTCTTCTATTTCTCTTCACAACACTTGCTACTTGGGCCCACTAATACCTATGCTTTCGTGCCCAGTTTGGTGCTTGCATGGGAGCCAAGCTCTCATCTCTCTCCTCCCTTTCTCATCCACATCAGTATTAGCTTGGCTATAAGCCCATTATTATACCTGCTCTAAGTGGACGCACCCTGCTATCACATTCACATGTCAACAAATGAACCGTTCAAAGCACTTGAATGTGTGCAAATGACAACAACTATGGTTTATTCTACACTTTATAGCATTTAATTGGTGAATTACTTACTAACTAAAATATCCTTTTAATTACCATGTCTCCTAGACTTGAGGAACTAAATAGCTTTCGCAACAGTGCAATAGCGGTGATAGCATGTGTCAATAAAACCGCTACAAAGTAGCATACAAAACTTAGCATATTGGAATTTAGCGGGTGCTATGTTACTTGTCATATTGCTATAGCACTTTGTGAGACTCACATGTCGCTTTTAATTGAAGTCTCCATTTTTATTTCTAAAAAGCTTGATGTCTTATCGCACGAACAACTTATGCTCTAAGGTCCATATTTTGGTTGAGGAGACTATTTGGGTGATTGTTATGACGAGAGAAAGTCATGATACATTACATAGTTAAACATAGTTTGCGTTTTTTTAAATAGCACTACATGCTATCCCACTACACCAATGACAACAATCCACTTTATTAGCATGCCTCAACTTAAATTGCTTGAAAATAACATTCTCTTCTTCCGTGCCTCTGGCACAACAGCGGGAGGGAAGGTGCATTTTGGGTCTCGGATGTGTCCAACTTAACGAAGTGTTTATGTCAACACCCTAGCAACGGGCAACAATAAGGAGGGCGTAGCTACACGTAGATATGATGCCCTCGCCAGCGTCGCTACGAAAGGTTGGCGGACACGAGTAAATGCAAACATATCAATTAATGTTTTTTAGAATAACATATCAATTAATGTTGGGACGAGCCATAAGTACAGGTGATGGCAGATCCAACAATATGGCTTAGGCCCTGTTTAGTTTCCAAAAAATTTTACAAAATTTTTCAGATTCTCCATCACATCGAATCTTTGGACATATGCATGAAGTATTAAATATAGATAAAAAATAAAACTAATTACACAGTTTAGACGAAATGGACGAGACGAATCTTTTAAGCCTAATTAGACCACGATTGGACACTAATTGCCAAATAACAACGAAATTTGCTACAGTGTCATTTTGCAAAAAAAATGCAACTAAATTTACTACATCGTCGTTTTGCAAAAAAAATGCAACTCCTCGTGTTCTCTCTTCATATTCATATTTTTCTCCTTCGTTCATGCATACAAATTATTTTTCTTTTTAAGGTAAAGAGAGCTTTATTTAGCTATGCGAAAGACTACAATCATCGTTTATGAGATCAAAGACATGCGCAGACACGCAGGTGCTTGTCTCAGCCATGTAGCAGTATGAATATTTCGCCTAGTAAAATGGGTTGATTCATGAGCCACCTTGTATTACACTGTCTCAACCTTTCGGAGCTTCCAATCTGTCAACCGTTGCAGCTGCTCCTTGACTTCCTGGATGACATACCTAAGCTTCGACATGTCCATACTGTTCGAGTTCAGCGACTCCAAAACTCTAGTGCACTCAGATTACACTATGACTGGTCCGTGCACCATTGCACCGCAACCCGGATGCCTTTAGCACAAGCTTGGGCTTATGCTTCTGCGGACGAAGCACACCTGAAAAGAACTCGCCAAGTCGTTAGCAGTATCTCTCCTTTGTGATTCCTAACAATGGCGCCCACACCTGCCAGTTTGTGCGACTAGGACCCATCAACGTTTAGTTTTAACCAAAAACTATCCAGTGGAGGCTCCAATTTCTCTCGCCACTATTTGGGCCTGGGTCTGGAGGGGACAGCCAACACTTGGCTTTTCCTTTGCCATCCGTCGATAAACTCTGTCGTTGTCAGACCTGCAACAATATATCACGATAGCTTAGGAGAAAATGAACTGAATCCAAAATACGTGTTGTAACTGAACTATGTATTATGTTTGTTTTTTTGGGTGGGTGATTGGGGTGGGAGAGAGGACGGTGTGCATTTTCTAGGATGGGTAGGGGCTGAAGCCCCCTCCCAACCCTCATGCTGAATTTGAGCTTAAGTGGAAATCCAAAGGCTCATAGCCTCTAGAGACAAGGAGAGGATAGAAATGTAGGAGAGCATTCTAGTTGCAATTACAACAAGATTAGAAGGTTGAGATTAGGTGAGGTAATCTCTTAATAAAACACACACAAGAGCGTGTTCTCAAAAAAAATTAGGTGAGGCATACACCTTGACTGCTGCCCACACGGCAAGTGCCATGCATGGTTACCACTATGACGGAGATAACAAGAATAATCTTCGACACTCCACTTCTTGTCATTTGAGACAGCCGGCAACGACATCGTCACCTGAATGACCGTGGGGTGAGGCAACAAGATTATAAGATGTAGATCTCTCTCTTCATATTGCTCTTTTTTCTCCTTCATTCATGCATCCAAATTATTTTTTGATAGGTGATTGGGGAAGAAGGAAGGGTGGTGTCCATCTCCCATAATGGGTAGGGGGCTCGAGCCCCCCTCCCATCCCTCGTGCTGAATTTCACCCTTTTGCCGATCCAAAAGGCTTGAAGTCTCTGAGACGAGCAGAGGAAAGAAATGAAATGCTGGAGAGCATTCTAGTTGTAATTGTAAGATTAGAAGATTGAGATTGGTTGAGGCAACAAGATTAGAAGATGTAGATGAAATTGTAAAACAAATAACAGCCGCTTTGCCCCGATGCAAAAGTTTTGATACAATAATAACAAAGCATGTCTTATACTGATTCGTTCATCATACCATCTTTTCTAGATGAGCCAAAAAAATTATTTAAATTTATTGTCTACACGCTCTCACCTAATATGTGAAGACTACTGGTAAACCTAAAACTACCCATGTTAGGACTCTATTCAAATACTCCTCTTGTTATAATAATTAGATTATGTAATTAAATTATGACCCAAACAAGATTGATTATACGATGAATTAATATAATCAAAACACTTTACCGTATTGCCATAAATCTAGGTGAGACCAGGTTATAGAATATGGTTTCTAAAAGTCCAACTTACTCCTTAACTGATTGTCTAGCGTGCCAGACTATAAAGGATAAGTTCTCACATTGGCCAACCATAAGCAATCACCATAATTCATTGACACAAACATTCGGATTATTAGGCCAGTCTCAATGGGGATTTCATGTCACTGTTTTCAACACATCCAAATTTTGGAAACAGTGCAGAAGAGTTTCATCCCATGAAACTCTCTCTGCTCCCATAAAACTCTTATCATCTCTCTCTTCATAAATATGGTGCCACATCAACATAATTAATACTCATAAAACTCTGATGAAACCGCATTGAGACTGACCTTATAACCTATAATTATGAGTATAATAATCATATGCATAATCTAGATTATAATAATTCGGTAATGTCATTAAATTTCATTCCATTGCAGCACCTATGAGCCTGCTTGGTTCGCGACCAAAATTTGCCATACTAAAGATTTGGCAGCCAAAAGTTAGGCAAAATAAATTACCAAAGATTTGACAAGCTAAATATAAGAAGTTGACAAATTTTAGTAGTCAATCAAATACTAGCCAAAATCATAGCTCGTCAAATCCTCTGTATACCTGCAAAGTGGTCGGTCGCTTTAGTACATTCCCATCGTCTCTTAAACAACGAGAGAGGGATATATATGGCCAAAGTAACCGCGTCAGATTTTTAATTCCAATTCTCGCTTTCTCTCGTTCCAATTTAATTCCTTGCTTTGCTTGTGGGCTTGGCATGGTTGCCCGGTCAATCCAACCCCGTCCTCAACCGAATCTGGATGAATCCCCACCTCTGGACCACGGCTCCACCCTCACAGACTCAGACCAAGTCGTCTCCTCTTCCACCACCACCACCACCTCGCTCTCGCCTCTTCCCCTCCCTCTTCCGGTCTCCTCCCCCTCCCGCCAGGCCGCTACTCCACCCTCCTCCTCTGCAGATCCCCGTCCGAGACGCCGCCGGTTATTACCTCTCCGGCCCGCCGTCCTCGGCGCCGCGCGGTGCCATTCCGTCCAGGTAATCCATCAATTCTGGTGCTTTATCATTCCTCATATCGTTTTACGGTACAGCACTTGCTCATTCCGTCGGCCGTTTCGCTGCCAATGATTGATTCGCCGGGAAAAGGACCGTCTTTTCTTCAATCCATCCTTATGCGCGATTCTAATTTCGCGGATCAATTGGGCCCTGCCAATTTGCAGGTCTTGATCCGTGATCCCGCCGCCGTCGGGCTCGGGCTCGCCGCCAACGGCCCGAATTGCCATCCGGCGCTACTCGTTGTGCCGTCACCTGCGGATTCGGCGGTGCGGGGCGGCTGATCCGGCAGCGACTTTGATGAATTCGCGCCGGTCGAGGTCGGTGAAGCTGGTGTCGGCGCGCGCCAACAGGGCTCTAGAGGTGGACATCAAGGACGAAGGGGAGGACGCGCGGATGAGCTCCTCTGCCGCCAACACCGTCTACTGCTGCATCGCCAGGGGCCGGAATGTCATCTACCGCTACAGCAGCAGCAGCAAGGGCGGCGACGGCGGTGGTGGCGACCCGCAGGTGGAGGCCACCGCCGCGCTCTGCCTGGACAACTCGCCGCCGCACCACCGGCATTACGTCCACACCTCCGGGTGCCGGAGCTACGGCTACCTGATGGCCGATGGCCACACCTTCTTCGCCATCATCGACCCCAGCGTTGGGAGCGCCGGCGCGCTGCAGTTCCTGGAGCGCATCCGCGACGCGTTCCGGAGCAGCGGCGGCGGTGGCAGCAGGAGCAACGGGTTCCATGACTCGCTGGTGCCGGCGGTGCAGCGGCTGGTGGCGTCGCTGGAGAAGATGCCCCACGCCACGTTCGTCCTCGAGGACGGCACCGCGGAGCGGGGAGGAGGCGACGGCGGCAACGGCTGCACGTCGTCGTCGTCCAAGGTACCTTTGCTCGGGAAGAGCGGGAGCAGGAAGGAGAAGCGGCGGTCCAGGGACAAGCTGGCGTCGGCGGCGGGGGACTGCGAGGACGAGCACCACGGGACCAGGGCGGTGAGGATAGACGTGCCGAACGAGGAGGTCGCCGGCGGCATGTCGCTGGAGCTCAGCATGAGCCAGTCCAGGCTGCGGAGGCAGCAGCAGCAGCCGTCACGGTCGCTGTGGATGCGCCACGCGAAGGTCATCATCGTCATCGACGCCGTCGTCTGCATCGTGCTGTTTGTAGCTTGGTTGGCCGTGTGCAAGGGATTCCAGTGTGTTTCTGGATGATGATTGATCAATGGAACCTTTGCATCAGTTGTGTACAGTTTTTTGATTGAGGAGCAGAGAAAGCTCTGGGTGTGGTGAGGTTTGATATCTTCCTTCTATTCGATTCGGTTCTCGGAAAGGTAAATACAAGGCAGAAGAGAAATGTTGAAGGAGAGATGGAGGGAGAGATCATGTGGTAAAAGATTAGCGGAAATTGGGTGGGGATGGATAGCACAACCCACCAAGTGATAGAATAATGTCATGATCAGATCATGGAAATGGAAATGGAGGATCAGGATCCATGTGTTGAACATGTGCTTCATCGTCTCTGTACATGAGAATTTGTTGCTAGGATTCTTTTTTGTAGGTGACATGCGTGGCACGTGTGTAATACTCAGATTCCATTGCAAATAATATTTGCGCAGATGATGATATGATCATATGCATTTGCTTACAGTATTTGAGTCAACAGGCATATTTTTTTTCATTCGGCCTTACCTCCCCGTCGATTTATGGTGCTGATCAGGGGCAACGACATTCCAACATGTGGAGGGTTACGGCAGGCAGTCGATTCAAATTGCCTAGTTCGATTCATCACAAGTGGGTACCTGTCTGTCTGAACTTTATCTGAAATGGCAGGTTCCATGTAAAGAAAGATGTAGAGCTCAGAGCAGTTCTGTTAATCGTGTGATGAACTGATGACCATCAGCTCCAGGCTCCAGCACTATGTACGTATATGTATGTATCTGAAGTACCTGATCGCGTCCATCCCTCTTTAGTTCGTCCCATCGACATGAGACCCACCTGTGTCAGATGATGTTTAAGTTGGACATGATCGTGCCGGGGTCGAAAGTTTGCCAATGACATCAAGCTGATCAAGTGGCATGAGATGCTGATCAGGTCCAACGACATTCCAACATGTTAAATCAAAGTGAGGCGCGGAGGCCGCGAAGGCCAAGCCGGCATGCCTCGTGCCTGAACAGACCGAGTTACATTACTCACATGGTGTGCTGAAGCTGTTTCAGAAGGCAAGGTACTGATGCCGCTATGGATGCAGTTTTTTCAGCTACTTTTTTTTTATAACTTTGGTGGCTCTATGGCTTTTCATTACCATCACCAGACTTCGCTAAATCACGGATCACTTGCACATTTACAGAAACAGAGAAGGGGCCAGTCAGCAGGTTTCAGCTTATGCACTGGCGATTTCAGCAGGTTTCAGCTTATGCACTGGCGATTTCAGCAGTCCAACCGTCTCTAGGACAGATTGACAGATTGTATGCTCGTTCTGAATTGGAGCACCGGCATTTACTTTGTTGCGCGCGTCCCACAACTTCCACAGCAGAATGCTCACTTTGCAAGACAGCTACTGCTGGCGACGGCATGGCCGAGCGAGCGGAGCGTCAACACACGACATTCGGCATGTTCATGCTCTTGGGCCTTCTTCAGGTGTGGTGGACAGGCAGGGTCCAAGATCAGTGCGCGCGCTCCAGGTCCAGCAAGAACCCCACAACACTCGCATCGGTGGCCCGGCATGGCCGCATGGGTCAATGCATTTTGCAGATGGTCCAAGTCAGATTACCTGTAGTTTCACAAAAAAAAAGTCAGATTACCTGTACCGGCCCATTATTGGTGAATGGTGATGGCCATCCACCATGGTCGTGGGCTTATTTCAACCGAGGTCCGAGAAGGCAGCTTGCCCCTGGTACTGTTTGCCGAGCAAGCGTCAGTGGTGACAAATCCTGTCCAAAGATGCCTGTCACCTGGACCTCACCAGGTGGGATTAGAATGGGCCTTCGTTGTTCGTTCCTGCAAAGGACCTTGCACTATTCACATCAGCAACAAGAGTGCAGGTTCGCAATTGAACGAAAGACCTCTAGCTGGCAGGATGCCGGGCATTTGGTTCGTGAGATGAGATCAGATAATCCGTCGTTATCTTGTTTTTTTTTAAAAGGATCAGGAGGGGCAAGGAGCCCCTACTGGAAACTTATATTAAAAAAAGAAACCAAATCCAAGTACAAAAATTACAGCAATGAGCAGGGAATCCGTCGTTATCTTGTTTTTTGATTTGATGAATTGATTTATAATCACCCATTTCTCACAAGCTAATAATTTATACTAGTACGAGTTACAAAGTCAGTTTACTAAATTTGATACATCATCTCATCTAATATTGGTTGATTTTCAAACCTAATACTCTAAAACTGTTGTTGGTTCTTTGTACGTATAAACTGACTAACAGCTACGAACTGATCCTACATCAGTTGGTTAGTTCCTGCCCATCCGGGTTCATGTCCTCAACTTAGCATGAGTGCTCGTATTTTTCTAGATTTATTTTAGAATTTAATGGCGCTATGCTTTCAGTGGTAAGCGACGTCCCCGTCGACAGCAAGGCGCCAGTGGTGACTTCGTGAATTTCGAGATCTGTCGGCTCAGTTCTTCGAAAGTGCTCATAGAGGTATGGTTTACGTATGTGTGTTCATAAGGGTGAGTGTGCGTGCATATTGTGGGCGTCTGCGTTGTGCTATGTAACTCAAAAAAAAAAATGATTGACAGCTTTATCTCTGTCAGTTCCTTTCTTTTATGTACATATAAAAGGCACCTTTCTCTGTCTGTGGAAACAGCTACACAACGTTTCAGTGTTTAGTTGTAACAATTGCAGAATCAGGCATGGTTCCATCTCGATAAGTCGATAGTGTCTCTCTATTGACTGGTCCATTGATGGCAACCAAAACGAGGATGAAGTATTCTTGGTCAGAGGAGGCCAGAATCAATTAACTGAATGAAGCAAACGTTATACAGTATCCAACCCACCACTAATCCAATCGGTTGGCTTTTTAGTTAGTCGTGATGTGATATGATGTGGGTTATGAATCAACGTCACATGTGATGTGTACGATGACATCTCTTAATCTTAAAGATTACTTAGATCCACATGCGGCCGTTCATCGTGCATGCTAGTTTGTTCGATCATGCTGCTAGAATCAAAAGCCAAGTCGTCGTAGTGGTAAAAAGATTTCTTCACACTTTTAATAACTGGCCGTACACTAAGAATATACTCTTCTAATCTATATTATAAGTCATTTTGATTTTTTCTAGATATGCATAGTTTTTCTTAGATATCTTAGATATAACGAAAATCTAAATATATAATAAAAACTACAGTATATATTATTATTATTTATTATAATTTCAGAACAAAGGTAGTACTCCCGGTAGTTGGGATATTCGTCGTCATATAGACACAATAGTTCTTATATAGCATGTGCAGAGCATATAGCCCGTTTGTCCGTTCATGCTTTTTGTCCGGCCGAGACAGAGAGTTGTTGGTGCGTGCTATGCACAAAAGCTCGCAGAAAATGACATGCACATGAAGTCATGAACTATGCTGGTTTATGGTTTGGTTGTCACTTGTCTGCAAGCAGCTTTTCAGTTCAGAGGACAAAGCTGAAGAATGCCCATTCGGATCCAGGTCCTCGTACAATTCTTATTTTTCTGCGGGGAGCAGAGCAGCATGGTTATGTTCCATAAAACAACCCACATTTTAACAGAGAACGCCCATGTTCGTTTCGTTAAAAAGTCATAGCTGAAAGTACTGTTCACTGATCTATTGTGAAAGAAAAACACTGTTCGTTCGCTGAAAAAGTACGGCTTATAAGACAAACGAACAGGGCCTATAGTCCAATAGAAACAGTAAATTTGAACAGAAACAACGTGCTAAATAACTTGAGGGTTGGGAGGAGCAAATAAAAAAACCTAGAATATATTGGGGAAACCAACCGTACCACCAAGCTGATTGATTATTGAAGGATGTGGCTAGCGTCTGAATGTCCGGACTCCAAACACTAGCCTTCTATCCGGTCGTCCGCCCCGCTATGCCTGCCTCAGCATACTGCACCCGCACCGTTGCGCCTACCCGCCCACGCCTCACCTACTGCGCCTGCCCACGCCTACTGTGTGGCTGTCAACCCACGCCTGCTGCTGCTGCGTGCCCACTTGTTGCTGCTGCACGTGAGGACCGCCCACGCAGCGGGGACCGCCTTCACCTGCCCTCGCTTCCCGCGCCAGACACTGAGGCGAGGCAACAGAAGGCGGGAGATGTAACACCCGATCTAGTTTTGAAACATCTGCAATAATTACAACATACGTCTAAAGACAATGAAATATTTGAAATATGCGTCTTCAACACTTGCAAAACACTTGAAACTATTGCAAAACATTCATAACATCTAGATAAAACACTTACAACATATGTGTAAAAACATATGTACTATCCGAATAAACACACTTGCAACATACATCGAAAAAAAGATGAAACATTGAGAACAGAATCTTATAATATACATGTACAACTATTGCAACATACCTCTGAAACATCTGAAACACTTGAAATGTACGCGAGCACTATGCGTTTTTCACCATTATTCCGTGCAACATAGAGCATAGCGGGGAACGGCAGGTTCCGACCACCGGTGGCCGAGGATGGTAGCGCGGCCAAGCAGCGGCCAGATACGCCTACGCCTGGCCTGGACCCAACTAGCGACGGCCCCCTCTCCTAGCGCTTGGCCTAGGTGCGGCGGAGGATGGAGCATGGTATGGTGCGGCTGAGATGGAGGCGCCGCTGCAGTCGTCGGGCACACGTATGGAGCTTGGAGGCGGAGGGCGAGGCGCCGGCGACCGGGTCCAGCCGCAACTGCAATCGGTGGGACGGCTAGCAGCGTACCTTGGCGGAGGATTCCTCATCTCTACGGGGTACGGGCGAGCGCCGTGTTTCTGATTATTGAAGGGAGTCTTAGCTTTGGTCAGACCAGTAGTAGCCAAATAATACTACTCACTTGGTTTGATTGTTTTGCCTTTTAAATATATATTTTTACTATGTATCTAGATATAAAAAAATGTTATCTTCAAAAACTAAAACGATTTACAATTTGGAATGGAGTGACTAGTCAGTATATGGGTCTCAGCATATTTGACCATTTATCTAAGACATCCACAGATTTGAAGATAACAAGATGAAAGCAACATGATATGTATACCATATATATGTTGTGAGACCCCACTAAATAGGTCAATTGGGCTGGGCCGAATGGATGGATTACTGTAGCACAGAGGTGTCACGGCCACTGTATCATCGAGGAACACTGTAGCTACACGAGTTTTGTCCCATAACGGAACCTGAGAGGGAGTTGGATCAGCTTTAAAGCTTCAGCTTGGGAGGCTGTTAACTCCGGATCGATCTTTTTGTACGAAGCGAGGACGAAAGTGCAAGAGAGTTAATTAGCAGGTGTGGCTCATTCAACGTGTAGAGTGGGTCTTAGCCATCTTCCCGGGTCGGGGCGTTACATATATGTATGCATGGGAAACCAGAAAATAACTGAAAATGCATTTCAGATGAAAAAGAAATATGGAAAACGGGAAATGATAGAGGAAACGGAGCTGCATTGCGTTGCATTGAGCCATTTACAATGTAAAGTAATAAATAAAGTTGCACACACAGCACTACCTCGAGCAGCAGTATCTTTATTAATTTTTTTTCAAAAAAAATAGCAGTCGTATTTTGAGAATTCAGATTTCAAACAAATTGGAAAGCTGAAGCAGGCATTATCTCAAGGATGCTGCATTTGTAGCATACATATCCTACAATTTGTCACAAAAGTTAAACTAATAAAGTATTAAACGAGATTACGCCGTGGACGCGCATTGCAGAAATCACAAGTAGTCCCTTCGTCCCTTTTTTATCTATCGTGTTCTTGCTACCTGAGAAGTCAGATATACTTCTCAACTTTGACTAAATATATATACTAAAATATTAATATTTATGGTATCTAATTAGTATCATTGATAGATCTTTGAGTCTATTTTTATAATAAATTTATTTGGAGATATAAATATTGCTAATATTTTCTATAAATATAGTTAAACTTACACAAAAAAAAAAAGAGCAGCACACTCCCACGACCATACTTAATTAGGGACAGAGGAGTATATATGCATGCATGGCCGTGATAACTAATGGATTTGTGTGTCCCCAAAGCAGGAGGCCAGGCGGCCGAGAATATATATCCTACTGAATTGTCTACTAGTGCTAGTGCATGAATCTGAATGCTTTAGTTAAAAGCCCAACAAATAGCTTAAAATGAATTGCTTAGCTGTAATTAATTCGCCTCACATTTTTTATAGAAGAAGAATTTTAATAATTGAGAATCATTACATCAAGTTGGTATAATAATCATAAACCCAGTTCTTGCCTACTGGCTTCACATGCTAAATAAATAGTACTGCATATTAGCTAGAGGATCAAATGGATCTAATTACTTTTTTGATAATAAAACATCCGGCTCCATCTTCTCACTAGAGGAATCAGGCCAAACTATTCGAAAGTTCAACACATAAAAAGTCACACATTTTACATACTCCTTCAAACAAAATTCAAGCCTAAAAAGTTACTCCTAGATGGCTTTTCCTACCGGTAACTAACAATTAGCTGTATGGAATTCAAGCAAAATGCACGCCCTAAGAGCATCTTCACGAGTCTTTCTTAAACTTACTCTCTAAATTATTATTTGGAGAGCTATTTGAATAAAAATCGATTTCATATCTTTTGACCCTCCAAAAATTTCTCTATATTTTTTGTGCACTCTAGAGAGCCGGTCATATTCTCCATTTTTGACTAGCGAGAAATCTAGAATAAAGGATGCCTATATTTAGATATCTAATTAAAGAAGCCATTGGAAGTTTTTTTTAATCAACATCTCTATTCCTATTAATTAGGATAGGAAAAAATCTCTATCCTTATAAATTAGGACAAAGAATATACAAAGTAACTTGGAGTTGCTCTAAGACTCGTCAACTTGCAGGACATGCAACAACTTGGGTATTTTTTATTTACTTTTCACTGCCGGTTTGCAAAATGGCGATGATGAATACCACTTCCTCCGTCGCTAAGCAAAACCGACAGTGACAGGGTTCACGATCGACGGTAATGAAGCTATTTAAGTAGTGGTAAGAAGGTTGCCAACTAATGCAAATGGAGAGGTTAACTGCTGCTACTATACGAACTGAGCAACGGATGGCGGATGGATCAGATGCTGGACAAGAAGCTGGCAAGGTAGCTAGCTCTGCACATACTTAAAAGCAAAAGCAGTTGGATCTGCAGGAACAACAGTACCAGTACGTACGTACGTCTCTCTCACACTGTAGCAGGACGACAGGGCAGATCATCAGCGTATTAGATGATGATCGATGGACGGATGATAGATTGCTTGTTGGACCGGCCGATCCGTCCATGCTTGCTAACGAACTACTCCTTCCTACTAGCTCACGTAGGAGTATAAAGGGTGCAGGTTGTTAGTATAAAGATGCAGGTTGTTAGTAGTTGAAGCGTTTGGTGTACTCCATCTCTCCAAGTCCATATAGTTTTTGTATGCACTGTGTGGCCGACGGTGCCATCGCCAACGTCGCTATACATCAAATCAAATGCATGCATTATTTGTGTTGCTGCTTGTTCTGTTCACTTGCATAATTGCATTATTGGTGAGTCACAAGAAAAAAAACGCATCGCTGCACTTTTGCTACCTAAGCTATACGTACGTGCCGTTACATCCCCGTTCTCATGATAGCAGTATAGTACGATGGCTCTTCCGGAGCTACGTAGCTTTTAAAAGCTCTAATTCATCCAAAAAAATATACCTGCCCATGCTTTTAACAGTTTATCAAGATTGTAGCAGTCTCAAAAATCTATCTTCTCCAATTTTTACCATTTTTAAGTGAACAGACAGGACATGTCGTATATATTGAATAAATAGAGGAAATTGGGCTAAGCCTACAAGTCCAACAAAATAACAAAGGAGGACAAGAAAAAAAAACCATGTACCCTCAAAGAAGAAAATTTTAGAGTGTGCCTTCAACCTATTGGCATCACCAATACACCAAGAGGATGTCTTGATCTTCGCCACCAATTATGGCCCTGTTCGGCAGACTGTTTTTTTGGCTTATAAGCCGGCTATGACTGATTTGCTGTGAGAGGAAAACACTGTTCCACGGCTGATAAGCCGTGCTGATAAGCTCAGCCGAACAGGGGATATATATAAATGGCCAAGCGGGCAACATGGCCTGAATCCTGCTGTTAAGGCATGATCCTATTACCGTCATGCCATGCCTTCGACCCAGGCATGACCCTCGGCCCGATGGTCCGACAAGCCCGTTGCGCCTCTGCCTAGCTCCCTGCCACTGTGTCGTTGTGAAAGTAGGATGAGGCCATGTCGGTGCCAAGCGAGCTGTTCGGGGCAAGGACCGCGCCTCTCGTGTGCACGTTGTATGTATTGAACTAGTTGTGAAAGGTTAAATTCTCCCTTGGAACTTAGGCTCTCCACAGCATGTGTTTGAACTGATGTCCAAACAAGAAAGAGAACATCAGGGCATCACTCGATCTGCAGGCTGTGGCAGGTGATGCTAGCTTGCAGTGATGCCATGAAAGTTGAGAGCAGCGTAAAAAGTTCAAGTGTCGGTGCCCAAAGCATAAAAAACCCGTTTTTGTTTGCTCATCCCAACTATTGATACCAAAAATCCCACGAGATGGACCAACAGATTGAGAAGTCATCATGGCAGCAGAGCACCTTGCCGCTCTTGATGGTGGAGTAGTCGTCATGGAGATCGCAGTCGATGCCAGTTTTTGTTGTGGGACTTTTTTTTTCCCCCTCCGACATCACCACCCACTGTGGAAGGCCATAGTGAGCTCCGATCTCTTCATGTCGTGTCCCTTTCTCATTAGCCACCACTAACAACACCCTCGGTGAGGAGTGGATTAGTTTGGTAGGTTCTGTTCAAAGAGAACAAAACGGGAACACTGCACTACGGCATATATGTATACAACTCCAGGGCAACCGCTACACATCACCTTGTTGTGAGTTGTGACTAACTACTACACAACACCGTATTTTCTTTTCTTTCCTAACTAACATACCGGGGATTCAGGCCAGGCATGCATGCTTTTTGACATGACACATGTGCTGCTGCAAAGTAGCAGTACTAGTATACTACTAGTTGACTGAAAAACAAACTAAAACACTGTTTTAGTTAATTTTTTTTTTAAAAAACGCTATTCCGACTGAAAAATCAAGCTGAAAAGTACGGATTATAAGCCGGCTGAACAGAGCCTACGTACACCTCATCGCATCTCGAGATCTAAAAAATGTCAGGGCAGATCAACTCAACAAGCATGTGAAAAAGGGTAAAAGGGGGAAAAATATGATGGCAGCAAAGCAAGGTCAACGCATCTCTATCACGGCATTCATTCGGAGAGCCTTTAGATATGTGCTTTCGGCCATCCATTTCTCCTAGAGTCCTAACTTTTCACGATATAAACAAGGCCCAGAGAGGAGAGAGACTGCGCCGCGCATCCGGAGTCTGTCGAGTCGTCGAGCCAGACTCTGTACCGGTGGAGGATCGTGCCGGAGTCCGTCGAGCGGGACGCGACGCGAAGCCGTGGACCTTGCAGCTGCACGGACGTGTGAGAGGACTCCAAGATGGAGCACTAGAACACATCAGTAAAGTTCATGCAGGCATGCAGGTATCGGCACAAGGAAAAAAATCGCAAAAATTCCCACCAAGAGAGAGATCGAACCCTGAACGTCATGCCTCAGGCCTCACCGCACTAGCCAGCCCAGCCATGTTGAATATGTGAACCCGCTACCCTATTTAATTAAGGCAGAAAAAGAAAAATATATCATAATTAATCACTCTTTGGTACGCTAAATCATGTTCAAAACAACTTGAATTTTGAGTACAGAGGGAGTACAAAAGAAGTGAAGGATTACTCGCAATTCAAAGGCTGAATATAGAAGAAAGGTGGTAAGGGGTGTTTGGTTCAGCGAGCTAAAGTTTAGTCCGTGTCACATCGGATTTTGATCGGGTTGACCATGGGGTTTTCGGATACTAATTAAAAAAATAAATTATATATTTGGTGGATAATCCGCGAGATGCATTTACTAAGCCTAATTAATCTGTCGTTAACACATTTTGTACTATAGCAATTAGTGCTAATCATAGACTAATTAGGCTTAAAAATCGTCTTGCAAATTATCTTCACCCTATATTTTTAATTTCGTAAATAGTCTATATTTAATACTCCATACAAATGTCAAACATTCGATGTGATGGAGACTAAAATTAGTCCCCAGAACAGACGGGGCCTAAAAATTACAAGAGCAAAGGAGCAAGTAACTGCCGTCCTGGCAATGGCACACCAGCATGAGCATGTGAGCAATTTCACTCGAGTCACCTACAGCACCCCACTATTGCATCGTCATTTCGAGGAGTTGTTGAACGCTGCGATCGACGCAATAAAGAATTGCAAAGGACGATAAGGGCTTCCAACAGCGCTTGCTGATCCGTTCTGTTTGTGTTTAGTCATCAGGTGGCCCTATTCTCACTATTTTTTCCCCCCAGTAAATCATAGGTGCAGTCGTGCAGACGTGCAGCCACATATCTTTAAATCAGGGCCGACGAAATTCTGGAGCTCAAAAGCTAGACACACACCTACTAACTTTTGCATTCCAACAGTTATTAACAAAAAAAAAGGAATCCTGCAGTGCAGATTTGCAGCTTCATGCTGATAGACTGATAGTAGAGTAATAATGGAATCGTGAGAGGCAGATCCTGGGATCTGAAAAGAGCAGACCAGGATATCCCCTCCCCAGAAATCGAAGAAAAACCAGAGGAAAAGAGCACTGGAGGGTAGTTATTTTAAGTGTTTCAGATTTCAGATGGAGGAAGAAAGGAGCTGCCACTTTGGCCTTGTGCTGATAAGTCGGTTGAAAAATACTGTTGGCTAATTTGTTACGAGAGAAAAATATTATTCCTGCTAAAAAAACAAACTGAAAAATAAAGATTATAAGCTGGATAAACAGTGTCTTTCATCTTTATCTGAAGAAGATGGAGAAAGACAAGGACAGCGAGGTGGTCAAAAGCCAGACCAAACAAGACAATCAGTGAACTTGTGTGGAAAAAATAAAATAAAATCGCAACAACAGAAAAGAAACCATTTTTTTTTGTTCTCTCTGCAGAAGAGAACAAACAAAAGCTGGAGAGCGGTGTACAGCTAGCGCGTCTTGACGATAGTCTCCGCGCTAGCAAGTAGGAAGACGGCAAGAGACACAATTCCCTAGAAACCGCCCAAAAGCTTCTCGCAATCCGGCGGCTTTGGCGTTGAACTCCCTTCCCATGTTTGATTAGCACATCGGCTGCCAAAGATTTCTCTTTTTATTTTTCTCGGTTCGGAAGGTGCACCGCAGGGAGGGAAATAAATCGCTCCGGCGAGATTCCTGTGGAGTGTGGAGATCAGTTAGGTGCAAGGACCACTCATAAATTCCGCCTGTTCTTTCAGATCTGCTCCGTGCTTTGTGTGCTTCTGCTGCTGCCTTGCAGCGAGAAGAAATTCATTCGCTACGCCGGCCGCCCACCCAGGGATAGCGATCCTGTTCTGGTCACCCATGCGTCGTCGCCGGAGTCCAATCTCGCCGCTCGGAGTTTCTTGACTTGGTCGGAGTTTCCATTTCCCCGGGGCCGGGGGTCAACCTGTTCCTCTTAAAGGTTAAATTCTTTCACCCCGAGGATTTCGTGTCGAGTCGCGCTGCTTTGATTTCTCCTTGCCTCTGAGTCCACCGCTTACAGTGGAGAGAGAAGCGTGTTCTTGAAGCACAGCTCTGTTCCTGCTTAAAATTCCTCCTTTTTCCCTTGGTTTCTTTGCTCTCGCTCGCTAGTCCACAATCCTCCGTTCTTGTCTTGCCTGAATCTCGCGCGGCAGCTTTGCAGCTTCCCACACTCGTTTCCCCGTCTCGGATTTCGCCTTCCCAATGGGCAACGCGTTCGCGTGCATGCCGCGCAAGGAGCAGTGGGCTGCGGCCGCGGTGTCGCGCAGCAAGCGGATGGGGAGCGCGCGGTCGGCGCGCGGCGGGCCCAAGCTCACGCCCGCGGAGGAGGAGCTCCTGCACCGCCAGGCGCTGGCCATGGCCATCCACCAGCACCTCGACGCCGGCGGCTCCATGTCGCGCCGCATCGACGCCGGGGCGGCCTCCCTGTCTCGACGCATGGCCCCCGGCTCCACTAGCTCCCGCCGCCGCGGCGACCTGCCGGACTCCGTCACGAATGCCAAGCCCGTAAGCCTTATACTACCTATCCCTTCCTTTCACTTGCTTGCTTGTTTGCTTGCTTTCTCCAACCTTTCCCTGCGTTCTTGCGCTCCAAATCCAATCTTAGTGTTATTAATGTTACCTTAGAAAATTGTACATTTTGGTGTTGCCATAATTTTCTGTATATGGTCAATTGTGCGAAGTTTCTGTAATTCATAGTATTTGGACATTTGCAATATGTGCTTAGGTAGTTAGGTGTAAGAACTAGCGCTGGACAGTTCCTAGAGATTGTTCTGGTAGCAACTTTTCATACAGATTTTTCATGATTGAGGTGTTTGTTCAATAGCATTCTGCTCTTAAAATCAGTACGTCACTATTACGGGGTAGCTTGGACTGTGACTTGACTCCAACTTTGGCCTGGATCTCATATGTAACTGCTCTTGGTTGATCTTTTGATTTATAATGTGGTTGTTAGTGTTGGACTTAATGTGATTGGGTGAGGAGTGAGTTCAACTAGTTGTCTGTGTTGTGCTTTTTTGTTTGCCGAAGGATTTTTCTTCTTTTTTTCATGGAAACTGCCCTAACCTTTTGAATTATTTTTGTCTCCCATATAAACATTTTCAATGATCTCTCTGTAGCTTCCTTAGTTAGGTAAAGTTGAGTTGTATTTGAATAGTGACTTTCTGCCAATAGTTAAGTGATAACAACTTGGTGTTCCCGGTTCTGGAACATGTTAGAACTTCAAGGTAGTTCCATCGTGGGAATTATAGCATACTAAATAGGAAGTTGTGTTTCCATCTTGCTTGGTACTGTACTCCTGTGCTAAATGCCCTGTTCAAGTATATATATACTTCAAAACTAAATAAGCTAGCTTGAGTCTTTTGATGTCATTGTAAGCATATATGCCTAATACTTTGCTACAATTTGGATCTTTGATCTTATTCATAATAAAATGGTGGTGCAGTTGCTTTTCCCCTGTGCCAGCCAAGGTAGTTCTGGTTTCTTTTTAATTCAGTTCTCTTGGTATGCTGGGCATGACTTTTCTTATGCTTTGCATGCTTTTCACCTAAAGCATAACAGGGATTTTTTTTCTTCAAATGTTCATATACTTGGTAATTCTCTAAAGATTATGGATTATTTAGTAGCCTATATATCGTTGTCTTATGCCACTATATGTTCAAAAGGTATCTTTGTGTGCAGCTGTTGTCATACATAAGTACAAGACATGGTTGTCTATTCATGGAGTAATTTATATTGCATTGGGACTACAAGACAATGCTAGCACCTCAGCAGTAACCTAACTGCTTTAACAGCATGGTCCCATATTCAAAACTTTGTCTCATTTATGACTTGTTTGGTAGTTACGTTTTGTTGCCTGGCCTGTAAATTCCTAAGAGTAGTTTTATCTCTTTGCCCTTAGCCTTGTCAACAGTTAAAGTAAGAAGAAAAATGTGTAACATTTTCATACAAACATGATCTTGTGGTTTCTTAGAAAAAAAAAGATTTTTGAATGGTGCTGCTGGTATATGCTTTCAGGCCCCAATTGTTCTGGAGAATTTGGAAACAAAGAAAATTGTCCTTGTTCATGGAGAAGGATTTGGTGCTTGGTGTTGGTACAAGACCATCTCACACTTGGAGGAAGCTGGTCTAGATCCTGTTGCCTTAGATCTCACAGGTTCTGGCATAGACCATACTGATACAAACAGCATAGCTACATTAGCAGATTACTCCAAGCCATTAATTGATTACCTTGATAAACTTCCTGAAGACGAGAAGGTGGCTGTTACATCTGCTGTTCTCTGTACATTTATTTTTTTTTGGGAGGAAACAAATTCAGCTTTCTGAACACTGTGTTTGTAACAACGATAATGCAGGTCATTTTGGTCGGCCATAGTTGCGGAGGTGCAAGTGTGTCATATGCATTGGAGCAGTACCCCAAAAAGATCTCAAAGGCGGTGTTTCTTACTGCTACGATGGTAAAGGATGGCCAGCGGCCCTTTGATGTGTTCTCGGAGGAAGTATGAAATCTCTCTTCATATGTTTACATTTCCATGTCCATAATCAATGGGAGCTCACGTTGGTCTACATTTCACAGCTCCGGTCGGCAGATGTTTTCTTGCAAGAATCACAGTTTTTAGTTTATGGAAATGGAAAGAACAAGCCTCCTACTGGGCTGATGTTCGATAAACAGCAGATCAAGGGGCTCTATTTCAACCAAACACCTTCCAAGGTTAGTACATTGTGTTCTACCATTATGCAACCAGAACCAGTTGAAAGATCAAAGATGTACTGTATCCAGCATTGTCATGCCACTATGTATTTCCAATGGACTTGCTAACAAGTTTGCACACGCTTTTGAAAAATGCAGGATATGGCACTAGCGGCAGTATCCATGAGGCCTATCCCTCTAGCCCCAATCATGGAGAAGCTCTCCCTGACCCCAGAGAATTACGGCACCGTCCGCCGCTACTTCATCCAGACGCTCGACGACCACATGCTATCGCCGGACGCTCAGGAGAAGTTGGTCCGCGAGAACCCTCCCAACGGCATCTTCAAGATCAAGGGCGGTGACCACTGCCCCTTCTTCTCGAAGCCACAGTCCCTCAACAAGATCCTGCTGGAGATCGCACAGATCCAAGCTCCCGCGGCGCTGCTCCCAGGCAAGGCGAGCACGGAGGAGGAGACCGCCTCCGTGGCGGTGGCGGCAGCGGCGAAGTCATGACTGCATGTATGTAGTGTACATGAAAAGAAAAATGAGTAGCACATAGGTTGCAAAAGGGGGGGAGGGAGGTCTGGGGATTAACTGAAACCAGCTGTGTCGGATAATAATGTAGGGAGGTCAAAGTGTTTCTTTCTTTCTTCTGTGATCAGATCAGATCATATAGAGAATCAGAGGTGGTCAGCAGATAGTTGCATTTCTTTCCTTTTTACCTTGTGAATGAATGAATGAGATATGAAGTCTGTCTGTGATGTGTGCCCTGCTTGTCCAGTGAATAATGTCAATGCAGATAGCATTTGTGGTGATGCTTAATTCATCAACAATTATTATGAGGTGATAATAATCCTCTCGTTCATAGCCCACTTCCTTCTTCCTGGTGGTGTGGCGAAGCGTGTGGTCGTTGGATCATCCCACGTGGCACTCCTGGCACCGTTGGATGCGATCTTATCCAGGCCTTCCCTACCACTCAAGCACCTCTCTTTCTTTCTGCTTCTGCTCGTGCCCCAAATTTGCTGTCGCGTCGATCCCGCCGCCGCCGCCCGCGCCGGCCGCGCTACCTCACCTCTCGCCGAGGAGTGGGCGCGCTTCCACCCAGGCCGCCGCGCGAACTCGCCGTCCCAGGCCCTCGTGGAGCTTCATACAGCGCACAGGAAGGCGAGTAGGTAAACCCCCTTTCGATTTTGTTGAATCTGGCTGAAATCGAAGCAAAACTTATCACGTTAGCTTGGAAGTGGGAACACATATGCTCCAATGCTCAAACAACTCTGCAGTGTAGCCAACTTCAAATTTACTGCACCTTGAGTTTTCATGCCGTGCTTTGTCAATTTCCTTCCATAACATTACATGTAATAGCCTAGCGATGCCTTTGTGGCGCTGACCAACCCAACCATCACCAAACGGATCAATGCTTTGCTTGCCGACAGCGATGTTCTACCAACACGTACATACACACATATAGAATTTCAGTTGCGCTGTCATATGATAATTTTGTGTTCCAAATATGCAACTTCATGTTCCTTGTGCCATTTTCTGCAGGGAAGGGAACAGCGATCGAATACCATGAGCTCGCGCTGCCCTTTTGCAGGAGCTACCACTGGTGGCGGCGTATGCCCTGTGAAAGCCGCCGATAAGAGCAGTGCTGGGTTATGCCCTGCAGCAAAATCTGACAAGAGCATCACTGGTGTGTGCCCTGTCACCGGCAAGGGACATGGTAATGAGCACAAGGAAAGTACCGATGGCGGTGAAGAAAAGGGCACCGATGATCCTCGCATGGTGCCGGCGAAGTGCCCGTTTGGCTACGACTCCAACACGTTCAAGCTGGGTCCGCTCAGCTGCATTGTCTGCCAGGCGCTGCTCCATGAAAGCAGCAAATGCAAACCGTGTGCCCATAAATTCTGCAAGTGCGTCTCGTGCTTTGCATGCACTTCATGTTTGATTCCTTCCTTCAGCAGGTTCTTATTGGATTTCCATTGGCAGGGCATGTATTTCACGCTTTAAGGACTGCCCACTGTGTGGTGCTGATATAGAGGGGATTGAGCCTGATGCTGAGCTTCAAGCGCTTGTTGATCGGTTCGTTGATGGCCATGCCAGAATCAAGCGGTCACATGCTACAGGGGATGTGGAAGCAGCAGATTGCAAGGACAAAGTCATATATGAGGATGTTTCGATGGAGAGAGGAGCTTTTCTGGTGCAGCAAGCTATGAGGGTCAGTAATTAAGTCGACCGCTTTAGACTCTTATGTTGCTTGAACTTTAGATCATGGAACCTGTAAAAATTGGACAATTAATCGTTCTCAAATTTTCACGAATTTATTATAATATTGATAATGATGTTACAACAATGCCATTACTTTTTCTTCTCCAGGCTTTTCGTGCCCAGAACATTGAAAGTGCAAAATCAAGGCTCACTATGTGCGCAGACGACATCAGGGAGGAGTTGAAATCTTCAGAAGATAATCTAGACCTATGTTCGCAGCTTGGAGCTGTATTAGGAATGCTTGGGGACTGCTGGTATGTTTTAACAAGCTGAAATCTTTACCATTGAAGAAATGAAGAGTCTCACTGTTCCTTTTACTAATTACTTTTGAACAGCACAGTGGGTATGATCCAATTTTCAGCATTAACTAGTTGTGGGGACAGATGAACTGATTGAATTAGGAGTTTTTAGTAGGGTTCTAGCCTGATAGTTTTGCCAGCCACCAGCTGCTTGCAACCTATTTGGATGGTATTTCATTAAATGAAAAAAAAGTGTTCCCTGTACCAAGCGTCTTGTTGGTGCTAATTACAGGCTGATGTAGGCTAATAGCAAGTTCGCATGATCCTGATCAGCATGTCTAACTACCTTGTTCAACTCACACGGGACCTACGATATCTAGGTCTCTGAATCTCTTTAGTTACTATATTTTGTTACTTGTCATTAGTGAATGTTTAATCTGATCACTATTATAATAGCATGCCTCATTCTCCATATAATTATATTTGGTACTTTATTCAATAATTGTCAATAGAATTAGCTATGACACTTGGATCTTATTTTGCTAAGTTTGTTAATCAGTTAGTCACAGAACTCATTCAACACTGAATCATTGTACTGTGTTTTCAGTCGGACCTTGGGAGATGCTCCTTCAGCAATCACACACTATGAAGAAAGTGCTGAGATACTCTCGAAACTCCCCACAAAAGATCTTGAGGTTGTATTCAAATTTAGTGTAATGTAATAACATCAAAATTACTATCTGCTGATTTATCTTTTACATTCATCTGCAGCTGGTTCATACTCTCTCTGTTTCACTAAATAAAATTGGTGACCTTCGCTACTATGATGGGGACCTCCAATCTGCAAGAAACTATTATGCCCGTTCATTGGATGTTCGCAGAAATGCAGTAAAAGAGCACTCAGCAGTGGCTTCCCAGGTATGTTGTGCGGGAGGCAGGGAGTATACTATACGTTAGACTGTTGGGTGACATGGGACTGGAATGCTGCTCTCTTGCACTACAAAGGTTTGTTACATAGATATCTAGTTCATCTTTGCAATGCTACAATGGGAGTGATGTGATAGGGAAGGGTAAAGAAGGGAGCAACAAACTAATGATCTGGAATAATTGGCAAGATAGAAATTTTACTGTACTTCTAGAGAAAATGGTAATTAGTCGTAAATGGGTAGTGGCAAGCTTTTGTACTCTAACTCTAATGTATTCTTCTTGAACCTACAACCTGAATGAATAATTTTCAGTCAAAGTATGATAATCCTGCTTCGCTGCAGATGTTTGGTCTAAGCCTGGCCTGCCAGGATCCAAATGTCTATTTTGGGTCAAGCTTTACTGCTTAAATTGAACATTAGCTTTTTTTACCCGTTTTTAATTTCACAGGAGACATGTTTATGCTGTTCATTAAACTTTTGTTTTTTAGAATATTTTGGTTTGAATAGGCAAGCTTGATTTTAGCTGTTTGGATTAGAGCTAATCTGTTGCATAGAACATACACATGATCCAGGGTGTAGTTTGCTTCTATGTATGTGTGCTAAGTGTAATAGTATTTTAATTTGCATTTCTTGGATATAGGTCATTGATCTAGCAACTTCTCTTGCCAAAGTTGCGGATGTGGATAGAAATCTTGGGAATGAGAGCACCGCAGTTGATGGTTTTGAGGAAGCAATCCAATGCCTTGAGAAGCTGAAGCTGGATTCTGAACAAGCTAGCCTTGAACAACGGGTAGCTATTCTTGATCATCAATATTCCTACTCTCATCCCCGTGCCTTATTTGTTGTTCCAGACTAACCTTCATCACGTACCTTTGCAGCGCCTCTCGGTTCTCCAATTCTTGCACAACCAGTTGGCAGATAAGTAAGGCATGGTCTTCTCCGATCCTAAGAATGCATACACATCACATGTCTTCTCATGGTTACATATGGAAGGGGTGTTTAATTTCACAATTCTTTTTTTCTGGTTACCTATGGAAGGAGTTGCTCGAGAAATAGCGCACGGTTTGAGTGTGTTTTACCACCACTTAGAAACTTTTTTCGTGGCACAAAATGTGTAGCACTGTAAATGTACCATATGTATGCTCAGCTCAGCGCATAAGATGGCTGCCAATATGATCTAGTAGTGTGGTAGTCTGGAACAACGCGTATTACATCTGGCTTTACAGTGTCATGCTAACCCTCTTGTATATATTGACAAGAAGTCATGCTAACCCTCTTGTATATATCGCCAAAACGATCTCAAATAAAAAAGTTTTAACTAAAAAGTTCAGATCTTCTCAAAGTCTTGTTGCTGGTTTACACTGTTTTTGTGGCCAGTAGTTTTAATCTCTTAGTTGTCGAAGGCACCAACCTCTTGTTCTTACTGAAACTCTGATTCAGATGTCCTTTCTTAAAATGGCCATAACTTTCGCATACGGACTCCAAATCAGGCAAATTTTGATTCTACGGACATATATAGAAAATTAGCCAGTTTTGACAAAATTAGATTTATGAAATTTGGCCTGGAATATAGTGTATTCGAGTTCCAAAGTTTTAGCACAGTTTTTATAGCACCTTATTGAATTTCTAGAGGTCACACCGTAGGTTTGACCGGACTGCAATTTTTTTTGTGGTTGTCCCTTGTGTGTTCTACTTCTAGCAAAAATATATATATATCAGAAAAATAATAGAAAACTAAAAAAATAGGAGTGCAAATTTTGAACCGACTCTAGAAATCAATTTTCAGCGAGGATTCATGGCTAAAACCGATTATGACTAGTACAGTCTGGAACATAGCTAGAACTGATTGTGAAAATACAATTATCATAGTCAGTTCAAGGCTAGATTCGACTGTGATTAGTATAGGCGGTTTGTAAAATTAAGAATCGACTGTATTGATGTATTTTCACAGTCGGCTTTTAAGACCTCATACTGTACAGACGGTTCTTAAATTGCAAACGACTGTGTTCTAGATTTTATATGGCACTTAGACAAAGACCATTGAACCGTCTGTATATATCGTTTCTGTGGCAGTGCACCAAAATTTTACAAACACAATTCTCACTCACGGTGGAGCAAACCATATATGAGAAAGGACCAATCATGTACATCAGCACATGTGACCACACTGTTTGTTCTCGTACAAATCATACACGCAACCATCTTATATATTTGTTTCGTTACATAATAAAAATCTTATTTATTTGTAAATCACAGTGGGGGCAACAACAACAATGAACAATCCACTCCACACGTGTACACAGCTGAAAAGTGAACGGTCACACGCCACAGCACAATACAAATTAAAACACACCAAAAACACACGAGACGGGAGCACAGCATTTAGCAGCACACAGCAGGCATAAAGGGCACGTCTGATGCTGCTGCTGCTCAAGCCCGAAGGGTCTTCAGCTGCTGAATTCACATCTGCTGCTGCTTTTATTTGTCTAATGCTCAGACAGCAGGGTGAGATGGCAGCAGCAAGCCGCCAATCCTACCTGCAGTCCCATGAAGGGCCAGGACACACATTACCCATTTACCTGCAGGAGAGAACAACAAAGGACAGAAGGGAAAAGATAATCAATCATGCAAATCGGAAGGAATGTGTAATAATTCATCAGCATTCAGTTTTTTTTGTTCAGGATCATCATAAATACTACTTGCATTATACTATGTGCTGAGCATTTCATAAAAAGCTTTATAGTTTGGAGTTAGTTGGATGGCAGAAATGGACAGAATCAAATTTGATTGCATTGTTTGCTATAGACAGACTTGGAATGCTATAATTAGTACTCCAACCACACGATATGTACGTCATAGATACGCTGTGTAGATAGCATTGTGAGCAAGAGGGATGACCTGAGCACGGAGCCCCTGAGTAGGGTCTTCTTGTAATATGGCGAGTGAACCGTCTTGTAGCGCCGCGCGTGCGAGGGATCGTCCCACTCTAATCTGTCCCACCATTCCTTCTCACAGTCGCACTCCACTGCCTTATTAGTACTGTTGCCGCCGCTGATCGTCGGAAGGCGCGTGAGGCTCCAGCAGCCCCTAATCTTGACGGTTTCGAGGTTGGGCGTGGACATCCTGAGCGCACAGATGCGCTGCAGCTTGGGGAGTTCGTGCAGGTGGATGCGCTTGAGCCCAGGAAAGTCCAGCATGACCGGCTGCGGCTCGCGCTCTACGTGGCTCTTGGCATAGACGTCCAAAGGAAACACCTCCCTGAGGTCGCCACACCACACGATCTCGAGGGTCTCCAAGCGGGCCATGATGGTATCGCCGATCATTGGCTTGGACAACGGGAGTACATGTATGAGCCTGGGGCAGCAGTCTAGGTGCAGTAACGTCAGGACGGGAAATCTACGAGTGTGCCCCCATGGTTCACTCCATTTCCAGATGTAGCGTGCCTTGGAGAGCTGTGACGCCCAGAATGTTCTCAGCCGGTACCCAAAGACAATTCTCCCCACAGCGTCTCCAGTGGCGAAGACACAGTCCGATATCGGGCACCTTTCAATCCTGCACCACTCTAGGTTGAACCATTCTGACCCATACTTGGTAGTTGAAGGGACACTGCCACAAGCGCCATCGTGCACATGAAGGATCTTACCACAACGGATCACAAAATCTGGTGACTTTGTCCTCGTCTGGTCTTGTATGTGCAAGTAACAGCAGCTCTGTTGTGAAAGGTCGGGAGCATCGGGGCAAGGCCACATCCACATGATCCCCGGCTCACACATCATGTTGCCTTCGCTACCCTCCAGCTGCACACTGCTGCTGCTGATGCCGCTCTTGATTATTCCGTCATCTCTCATGCCAGTGCCACCACTGGTAGAGGAAACCTCCACGTATGTCATGCGTGAAGTAGAATACACTGGCACAAGCGAGACGAGGAGCCTTGCATCCCTCACGGAAATGTACCAAGGGAACTCGTCACTGGGTGGTGGACCGCGGCGAGCCACTGCAGCTGCCGCTGTTGGTGACATTGTTTCTATCCTGGAACGGGAAGTTGATCCTGACTGTGTGGTAGTGTCGAGGAGCAGAATAGACAAGTTATCTCTCATTTGGTCTTTTGCTGGCCACAGGATCGCACAAAGCTTCTCGCAGTCAAGCAGGCGGAGCTCATCAAGGTGCCGGATTACTGTTGCAGAGAGATCCAGTGTCTTCACTGCTGTACCCGAGATGTCCAGCGTGCGCATATCTCCCATCCATCCTCTCAAGAATATGTTCTTCAGCATACTACATCCCTTGAAGGAGATGCGTTCTAACCCGGTACTTTCATCGACAGTGACCGTCTCAAGGCAGCTGCGGTCGCTGCTCACCCCGGGCCCAGATAAGCTCCTCATGCGAGAGAGAGAGACGGTGTCGTTTCCTGAGAACTCAAGAAGCTCCACCTTGTTCATCTCCGAGAACAGGTCATCTTCCGAGCAGCTGCAGCCAATGGTGGACTTTGTTACTCGGAGCTTGTGAACGTTGGGCAGTCGCCCCTGCAGCTGGCCCATGTCCCACCCCTGTGCTCCCATCACATTTAGCTCCCTGAGCTGAGTCATGAGGTCCAGCATCTGCGGCGACAAGATCTGGTCACAGCTTGTGTAACGCACGTCGAGCACCCACAGCCTCTGGAAGCACCGGCGGACGACGTCCTCGCCCCTCCCCGCTGCTTCTGCTTCACCTGCGCTGATCCCAGTGTCTTGGCAATGGTCAAACCATAGGAACCTCAGACTATGGCAGGAGAGGAATGGAGGTGAGTGGAAGCTGAAGGAGCAACGTGAGAGCTTGAGGACACTAAGCTTGTCGGAGTAGTGTCGGAACATGTCTCCATTCGGGATGGCTCCGGCCAGGATCCAGGTAAACCCGTGAGTTGGTGAGCTCCAGTACGGCTTGCTCTCGACAGACCATGCCAAGGGGGAGGAGGGCAGATACTGATGGTAGTCCACATCCAGTCGCAACTCACGCTGCAGAGCATCAGCAGCTCTCCACAAGCCATCAGTGGCGGCACCCTTGTCGCATATCCAGTAGCTGGTGCCGTGTGTGGCCACGTCGTAGCCAGTGAATTGGCTGCCCCTGCAACACAGCTGCAGCATGTAAAGGAAGCACTCGGCCACTTGCTCAGGCTGGTCGAGGATGCCGAGGTCACTTGTGTACTTCATCTTGCACGCCGCAGCAATCTCCGAAGCCTCCTGGTGCACGAGGTAGTGCCAGAGCTCCTCGCGACTCTTGCGGCGTGGTGCCACGGAGAGCAAAGCATGGGTTGTCGATCCCACGGCCGCGTCAACTTTCGTCCGGGGTTTCAGCCGGAACCTCCCCTGGAATGTCCACAGCAGCTTGCTGGTGGAGTACCCGGACATGGGGAGGCCACACACGCTTGCCAAATCCATCACCTCGCTGCTCCCGTTGTGAAAGATCACCAGGAGCCTGCGGTTCAGATTCTGGACATGGCGATATATCTCCTTGGCGACGTGTTGGACCTCAGCGCGGGAACCCAGGGCCACCCCGCGGAAATCGTCCTCCTCGTCCTGCCTGTCCAGCATCGCCATCGCCTCAGCGGGAAGCCGCAGCTGCTCGGCGGCCGCCCTCTGGAGCGCCCTCCTGCTCTCCCACACGGAGCAGTCGATGTGGATAACCTGCTCGAACTCCAGTCCAGCCTGGGCACTTCTCTGGTGGTGATCGGCCGGTGAAGCTCCGGCGAGGCGCTGGGCGATGGCTCGGAGAACTGCGGATGCCCCCAGCCCGTCCCAGCCATCCAAGTAGACGGCGTTGTCTCCGCTGCTGATGACACTTGTAGTGCCATCAGTGTCTTCCTTCAGTGCCTTGAGAATTTCTTCGGCAGCCTCATCTATCGTGTCGGCCTCAATAACCTGCTCATACACATATTTTACGCACACACACATACGCATCAGACCATCCTGCAAGGTGCAGGTGCTCATGCATGACTTGAATCAAGGTGGAAAATACAGAAAAAGACAGAGCTGCCTGGCTGGATGGGCTGGCCGGTTTACCTTACTATGCATGATGGATATGATTGGAGCAACCGACCGCGCTGGTCATCTCGCAACCCCCAGTAGATCCATTCCAATTCGACAATGGAATCTAACCCATCGCTTAGTCTCGATCTGGGCTGATCTGGTCAATACACAAGCATGAAACCCCCAGTAGTAGGATCATACAAGCATTCTAATCTTTGTGCTATATTTCCAGTTTCCCAAATTATTTGATTTCCATGATGATCATACATGTGGCATACATCAAATTTGCAATGGAATGGCTGGAGCAGTTAAGTTATTACGTACCTCAGTTAAGTTGAATTGGCTTGCACTAGCCGGAGGGAGACAGAAGCCAAACAGAACCAACCGACGCTTAGCTTGCGTTGTGTGTGAGAGAATAGAAACAGATCCAGATACAGCATACTCCTAGTCCTAGGTAGAGAAGCAAAGTAGCAAACCTTTGCTTTTGGCACATCCGAATAAATTTCTTGTGTGTGTGTGTATGGTCACCACAGAAGATTCTTTGCTTTTTCCCCAAAAAGAAAGAAAAAAAAGCAAGATGACCCTTTGCTTGTAGCCAGCTAGCCACCCCAGGATTTTCGAAAGATCAAAGATTAAAAGGTTGTAATAAGGAGTAGCTCCTTGCTTTCTTTTCTTTTTGCCTTGTGACCAAATCAAAGTGCTTTAACCGAGATAATCCATGTAGGTATGAGATTATGATCGAGGGACCTTGCTTGCTGCTTGCATAAGAGCACACAGAATAAACAATGTGTCTATCAAAATGCACATGACGGTGTTTTATCGCGAAATATCAGGTCAAAATCGCACAAGTGAGAGATCCTAGGATAATATGGTTATTTGCATATTTCATCAAGAAACAACAATACAGCATCAACAGGCACATGCCTGATTAGTAGATATACTCAGGTTCTGCATGTTTAGATATTGAGGCATTGAGCTAAAAAACAACAGAATAGGCAGGTTCTGCATATTTAGATATTGAGGCATTGAGCTAAAAAAACAACAGAATAGGCCCCTACAGAATTTTATGTTGACATACCTCAGGAAGGCATGGGATTGAATATCCCGATGTTTGTCCATCATGAGAATCGCCATCACCAAGCTGTTGACAGGGTGAGTCCTTAATTTCGTCCACTGTAGCAACGGATCCATCTGCATGCCAACAAACACGGTTGTAAAATTTCAATATTAAAAAAATTAAAAAAAAGCTATACGTGGCTAAGGAGGTTTCCTGACGCTCCTGCGTTTCGCTCTACGAGACGAGTGGAAAACGACACGCAAGTACACCACCCACCCCCGAGAGATCTAGGGGATGGAGTTTCCGTTCCCCTGCAGATCTGCGCTGCTATCTGTGTATACTTTAGCTATCCATCATCGTATATGTATGTGGACCACATCCCACGCACGCTAGATTTTGAATTGGATGATTGAATCGGAATCCGATTACGCACCGGCGTGAGGGAGAGGAAATTAAGGACTTCTCTGTCCCGGTTGGAAACATATGACGGAATCTGATTAGGCACCGGTTGCTCCTACTTCGTGCCGCCGCTGATATGACCCCCAGCTGTTGTTCCTCGCCACCGGCGTGGCCTCATCAGTAGAGCTAGAATGCAGTTCTTTATGAATAATTGCAAATCTAGTAGCCCGTTGGTCACTGGGCTGTCGATAGCAAGGTTCTGGGATTCAAAATCCAAAAAAATTCGGTGCCCACCGAATTGGGCGAATTTCGGAAAATTCGGATCGGTATCCACTACAAATTTAAATGAAATTTGATCAAATTTGAACAAAATTTTCCCAAATGATCAAACATGGTAGTGGGCAAGGAGAGAGTGCATACGGGGCTGGCATGGAATGCACCAGCGGTGGGGAGGGCGGCGATGACGCGGTGGTGGCAGCAGTTGCGGCAGATGGTAGCAAGTAGCGATGGCGCGACGGCGGGCGTCGAGGAGCGTCCATGAGATGGGGGCGACCTCAATGAGCATCCAAGGTGCAAGCTCTGACGTCGGGAAGCACCGCACTGCTCTCACGGTGGCCACGGGAGCGCCGATGCTGACGAGACGGCGCTACCGGCGGCGCTGGCAACGAAGCCAACTCTGGATAAGGGACCGATGGATAGGTTTCAGCATTGGATCAATGGAGTTGTGCTTGTGGGCTTCTTTCTTTACCACAAAATGGGCTACAAATTTGAACTGGGCTGAAATATTTTGGCCGGTTTGGATTTATTCGGTCTAGGCTGAAATGGGCGAATTTCGGTAAAATTCGGCTCATTCGGACCGAATCCCAGAACCATGGTCAATAGGAACCTTGTCGGCTGCTGGATGGCCGACAGGTCCTATGTCATCACACCGGCAGGCTATCCCGCAGCCGACAGGCTACTAGATTTCTTTTTAATCAAATGCTAGATTTACAATTATTCATTAAAAAATATTATTTTAAAAAAATTTCGCTGCCGCTTGGCGTCGCGGCCGTCGGTCGGCTCCTCTGCAGTGGCAAGAAAGGCCCAGTTTAGTTCCCAGAAAATTTTGCAAAATTTTTCAGATTCTCCGTCACATCGAATCTTTGGACATATGTATGAAGCATTAAATATAGATAAAAATAAAACTAATTACACAGTTTAGACGAAATGAACGAGACAAATCTTTTAAGCCTAATTAGACCATAATTAGATAATATTTGCCAAATAACAACGAAAAGCTCTACAGTGCTATTTTACCAAAAATTTTGGATCTAAACTGGTCCAAAGTGAAGAGATGGTACGACGCTCGCCGCCGCCCTGCTCCTCTACAGCCATTGTACAGTGCTAGGCTGCTAGCAGAGACAGGTGCTCCAAATAAGCTCCATTGCTTGCAGTTGCAGCCGAACAGGCCCGCGCGCTCGGAGGAAAAGAGTAGGGGAGTGGCTATCAGCTGAGAGCTGCGAGTATTACTAATTTGGACCTCTTTCTATTCAGGGAAAGCCCAAATTACTTTCCCAAATTTAGCTCCTTAAATTAACATTTAGTTTAATTTACTTCGCCTATTTCTATTGATCTAGTTTTCCACTTAATAGAATTTGTTATTTTTATTTCCCACATCTAAGTTAAGTTGTTGTAATATCAAATTTTGTGACGTGACGGAGTACATCATAAGTTATTGTTAGAAAAACAAATATATCATATTTTTTGTCACTATTTTGATAGCTTAGGATATGTAATAATAGATTAATACTATATATATATATTATCGTATAAAATGTAATGATAAAAAAGTACTGGAATGACCGTAGGATTTTGACAGCGGGTAGATGCTAGTAGACCGAAGAGGTATAGTGTGCTTGCTGAGTCAGCGATAGTGGCAGAAACTACCGTCCAAACCGCCTGAGGTGAAAAAAACGGTTTAAATAGCTGGAAAAGAGAAGATTTCTGGTTCTGTAGAGAGGAAGGTAATTTTCTTTTCTTTTTTTTGTTTTTTGAGGGGAGAGGAAGGTAATTTTCTTTCCTTTTTTTTGTTTTTTTAGGGGAGAGGAAGGTAATTGGACCTTTTTTTTTTGCAGCAACATCAGCCTCAGGCCAACCACAGATTGGGCCTTAAATGCCCCGCTGTTTGGTTGATGGGGCAACTTCGGCCGTGCCTTTAATTTATATGAAATGACTACTTTTAGTCCCTCAACTATCACGAAAGTTTGTTTTTGTTCCTTAACTTTAAAATCGGACAAACAAGCTCTTCAACTTTTTGAAACCGCGCAGATTTAGTCCCTCGGCTGTAATGTCCGGTGGTTTTACTACATTATCCACATGTTTGCTACAGTATCCGCGGTTTGCTACAGTGCCACGCATCTTTATTTCGTCTGCATCTTTGAAAAATCATAATAAATTATAGAAAATTCATAAAATAGAAAATCTAATTTTGTTGGACTCCACATGAGTAGAGATAAACAGTGAATATATAATGTAGTATGCTTTAGTACAAAGTTTTTGCCTTTTTCTTTTTTATTTATTTCAGCTCAATCTTTGAAAAATCATAGTAAAAACTTTGTACTAAAGTACGTAATGTAGAGAAATTATTCCAATTAAATATGTACAAAATGTGCAACTAGCAGGCTAGCTGCTATGATACACATGTACAGGCGTACAACCATGTACAGAACATAGTCCAGGCGTCCAGAACATAGTCGAAAGTCCAAACTTCCACAGTCCTGTGTCCAGATTTCATTACATACATATACATATAGAACATGCTTACATGCAAGACATGGTTACATAGAACTTACAGAACACCTAGAACATGATACACGACACATGAGATTATTCAAATAAATAACAGAACTGGAGAAGCAACCCACAGATTGAGATGCAGCAGCAGCTTGATATCCACTTGAAGCACCAGGAGCCAACATTGCTCACTTCCTGACATGCAAAAAGGCAAACACATACATGGGATGGGTCTCTGTACTAGATTGACACTTAGATGATGCATGAAATTCGAGATCTAGGGTACCTGCTGGGAGCCTGGGTTAGCCTCCACAGCTCCACCCTTTGCTTCACCGTGTCCTCGCCTCCCACCCTCCCCACAGGCCTTGTGCGCTGGCGGGCCGCCCCTGCAGGGCGCGCGCGCTCTGGACCTGGCGGCGCCGTTGCCGATGTCGGCAGCTGCTCCGGTTTGGACGGGGGCGGGGCCAAGACTCGAGGAGGCTGCCCGCCGCTGAGCGCCAAGAGCCTGTTGGGGTGAGGGCGAGGTGCTGGCCATTGAGGCCATCGTCGCTTGTCGGGCTAGGGTCTCTGGGATTTGGGGTCAGGGATTTGGGAGCCTGACCGCCTGACTCGGTGAGTCCTGAGGCCGCCGTCGGGTGGGAGGGGAACGGGTGAGGGTGAGGCGCTGAGGGTGAGAGTGAGGATTCCAGCGTTATATACTAGGGTTGTTAGCTGGGCCTCTGGTGGGCTGTCTGTTTCGGGCCCCGATGGAGCTCCACGGGTGAAAATAAACATCCGCCCCAAACCCGCTGGATTTCGAGTATCTGAACCCGAAAATCCGTGGGCGAAAACCTGGAACCAAAACCGAAAACCGCAAACCCGAAATCCGTGGATATCCACCCCGAACCCGACCCGCTGCCATCCTTAACAGCCAACCATGGACAGGCGCCGGCCAACCATGCCCAGGCAGCAGCAACGCAGCCAGGCGAGCGGCAACCAAGCAACCGCCCAATCACAGCAACACAGCACAGGCGAGCAGCAAATCAGCCGCCCAATCAACGTCTTTTAAGGCCATCGACCAGTAAAGGGTAAAACAGTCCTTTTATGGACAAAATACATGTATTTTGATTAATAAAGTGATTAAATACACCAAATGTCATGGAAAACAAGAAGCTAACGATTCGAGTCATTTTAACGAAGTCAATGTTTGGAATCTTATAATTGCGAAGCGCTTTGTTTGATGTCCTATAATTACAATTTTCTCCCGAAATTCTGTTCTTGATTTCGTCAAAAAAGGAAATTCTGTTTTTGATTTCGTCACTAACTGAAATTGGAGATGGCGATTTCGTTATAAAGAAAGGACTGGTCCGGTGAAGAAGCACATTTTCGTTGGGCCTTTTCACAAAAATGTGGTGTTGGGGGTGGTTTCTGAAAGGCGTCAGCCCCTGTTTCCAACGGGGACAGGAAGAGTCCCTCAATTTCCTCTCTTCTTTGCCGATGCCTAAGGGCATGTACAACCTACAGACAGCTTGTTGTCTATATAATGATGTCACACCGCATAAAGACGGCTAAACAGACAACACGTACAACCCATTGTCAGTTTAATTGTCTGTTAATTCTTTAATGCCTACATATAGCCATGATCAATCATAATAAGATTTGTGTATACCACTGTGTTGCTGGTTGATAAAAAGGATCAAGCATAAGTAAGATTATCATGGTTACACTATTTTTTTGGAACCATAAATATAAATGATATATGAATATATTTATATATAATGTAATAGAACAAAATTTTCATAAATCAAATAAAAAATAAATATGACTACACAAGGAAGTTTCGCTGTAGTTCACACTCACAAGGAAGCAAAAAGATTTACACATGTTCACTTCATACTAGAGGTAGTAGCTTGACAGAGTCCAGGTGGAAACTTGACAGCAGAATTAGGATCTTACTTTTGAGCCAGAAGGAAACCAAATCAGTTTTCGCATCCAAAACAATGAACAACTTCTACGTTCTGATGAGGTAGTAGCTGCTCCTGCCGCCGTGCTGCACGCTGTTGTCCTCAGCAAGCCGATGGATCTCCATGGCCACCTTTCGTCGAACACCTCGTTTACATCACAAACGCCGACCAAGCCAGACCAAAGAAACCATCAGAAACCGGTGCGTGCGCTCCCACGAGCTCGTGGATCCAGCCCAGGCGGCGGCGGTTGGGCCAGAGGGTGGGAGGCTCTGTTGCCGCGGCGTCGATTTGTCTGTTGACGGCGGCGTCATGCGAGGGAGACGGCGACATCGTCAACCGCGAACCACGTCATGGAGGAGGCCGCCGTTGCCGTGACCGGCGCCGGTGGTGATGGGTGCTGTTGATGTGCCCACACCGCGAACAACGGGGCGGGCCTCCATTGCTGCTCCAGCTGCCGAGCTGCTTCCGCGACCAAGGGTGTGGGCCGCCATCGCCGCCTCCGTTGCCGCTGACCGGGCAGAGAGATGGGATGGATTTTTGGCGTGCAGCAACCATCTTGCGCGCGGCGAAACCTGGATCCGAGTACGCCCGCAGTAGGTCCGCATCGTCGACTCGAGACAAGCGACCCTGTACAGCGGTCCTCTAGCTGGCGATTCGGTCTTGGAGCACGAACCCTTGCCGTCGCCTCACGAGACGATGAGGGCGCCGTCTCCTCGCCATACGAGGGTGTTTTGTGCAAAATCTGCAGGACACAGACGGCACTCGACGGCCCGTTGTACGTGCCCTAATCGGATTTTGATCCAATCACCCAATCCAAAATCGAAAACATATAGTATACGGGAAGTATAGAAGACAAAGAGGAGCGCAGATCTGAGGCCGAGGAATCGGAACCTCAGCGAGATCTCTTTGGTAAGGTGGTGTGTCGTACCATGGGGATTCAGAGCGAGCAGCGGGGGCCTCAGCAAACCCTAGCCCAGAGTAAGGCTCAACTCTCTTGCCCCTCGCTCTCTGATCTCTCTGGTTCGCTTGCTGTTTTCTACTACCACTCTATAAAAAAAATGTTTTTTTATTATGAGTTATTTTTTTAGCCTATTGATCGCTAACAATTCGTCGTTTAGACAAATGTCACACGGATACCAATTTTTAAAATATTTGAGATTGAATTGTCACTTTGGTAGATTATTAGGTCTCCAATCGAGCTCCTCCAGCATAGGTGAGTGCTGACGCTTTAGCAACTCACCCCGCTGATAATTAATAATAGTATAATAAAATTCGGTTTTGCGAGGACGTTTTTTCAGCTCCAGTTCTCTCTGTCTCTCTATCATAACCGTGCTTGTTGGGTTCCAGCTGGATCCGTTGCTACAGAGAACGAAATTGAGGACTCACCCTGTCAGACATTGGGATATCCAATCCCATGCCTTCCTGAGGTACGGCAGCATAAAATTCTCAGGGGGGGCTATTCTGTTGGTTTTTTTTAAGCTCAAGAAGATCTAAATATGCAGAACCTGAGTATATCTACTTAATCAGGCATGTGACTTGGCTGTTTCTTGACGAAATATGCAAATAATCATATTAGCCTAGGAAATATCACTTGTGGGGTTTTGGAGAGATTAGAGTGTGAATATCACCATCCCTGGTAGCATTAACAGTTATAGTAAGAGCTCCATCAGAGTCTTCCTGGAAGTAGTCATATTACATATTGAGACTGCATTCATCCTCTCCCTATGAATGAATACATATAAACATATCTTTAATTAAGCATATAGTGTGTCAACTCAGCTTCCTCTGTATTGATGCTGATGCACTTACCATAAAGTTTAAGTTTGTCCCTCCCTTCCTTGGAAGGTACAGCCTAATAAGATGGTTGTTTTTAATGTCTGACAATGTTCATAAGGCATGGTAGGCATCATTAAGTTTAATTTCGTTACAAGCAAAATTGGGAGCCATGCTAGATATCTATGATTATAGAACAAGAAGTGGTGTAGGAGTTTGCCCATCTTCTCTCTTTAAGATCATGGGGTAACTTTATTCGTGTAACCTGACAAACCAATGGCGCCATCCGCTGTTTGGACAACCACCTGTGACAAAAGAATTCACCCAATCACATGGCTTGATAGATGTGTACTGAAGCGGGCTAGGTAGATAACTGCTGCAAATTCAATCACAAGGATGCACAAGAACACAAACAGTAGAGAATAACTCCTAATTCTCAAGGGTGCAATTATGGCACAACCCTAAGAACAAGAGCACTTGATTGACTTGTCTGTTTTTTAGTTCAATTCTTGGTTATGGTTTGCAAATGCTAATACAAGGAACATCCCTCCTAGTTGGGCTGGTTGCTTTTCCTTGTCTTGGTCTGAAATTCGTAGGTCTTGTACAGCTCACACCGAAGATATGCATTAGTCTTTCTACACAGCTCCAAATGAGGATTTGTCTATTGCATTTGGAACTTGAGCTGATAGTTTTGTAGTCCATATATGATACTAATGTAGTAATGTTGGAAGCCCTTGGAGTGGTACCGAATTCGTCTTGAACTTTATGGACAAAATAAGAATCTGAGCGCCAACATATCTTTCTGCATCACTTGGTCCAATTTTCCTTGGCCTGCATTTCTCACCTGAGAACAAGCAATGTATTTCTATTATGTACTATGTAGTAAACAAGTCCCATTAAGGGCATGCTTAGATTCATCAAGAAACAAATTTTACGCCATGGCGTAATTGCTCCCTGTGTGCAAAAACATTGTCTTGTTCAGAAAAGGATTTTGTAATGCAGCTGGGATGTCCTCATCAGTAGGTTTGAGCATATATATATTAATTTGAGAATAATAAAGTGAAAATTGGTCAGTCTTGATAAATTAACATAAATATGCTGCTTTAGTGCTGTGATGCTGAAATACCTTGCTATAACCAGATTTCTGCAAGCATCAATTGTCATGTTCGGTCGAGAAAAAATTATCTCTCTTTCGATTGGCTTCAGTATTCATGCTAGGACATCAGTTTTACTATTTTGCTACCTAAATCCAAAGTAATCACTGGCTGAATTGAATGTTATTTTATGAGATGTGTGTGTATGTGTGTGTGTGTGTGTGTGTGTGTGTGTAATATACACACTTTCGGTCGGTCATATATTTCATTGTATTTAGCAAGATCTGTCTGCCTTACTTTGTATTGTAAAATGTAAAAAAATATTGATTCTGTTTCGTGGGCCTCCATCTGTTTAGGTATTCAGGTGTACTACACCCTATGCAAAAGTTAGTATTTGTACTCTTTGCTATTCTGACCTAGTGACCTATTTGCAACCTACTGTTGCACAATAAAACGTTATCATGTGCATTTTGATGGACACCTTGTTTACTCTATGCTCTTATGCAAGCAACAAAAGATATCATTGTAGTTAATCAGTGCTGACCATTAGTAAGGATCCTTTTTTTTCTTGTTAGATTGTTAGAAAGCCTCTAATAATACTATTAATTAAGGAAAAACTTCTCCATGAAATGCTATGTTCACATGCCACCTTTACATTCAGTTGGCAGTTTAGATATGTAATACATTGCACCTTTGGTGGTCATGCAGAGAGCTACCTGCAGTAGACACTAATCTTGTCCTACTTTTTCTCTCTGATTGAAATTCATTTGCATTGACAAAGTTGAAAGTTTACCCCATGCTTGTGCATACAGGACATCTGGCGTCATATACATTCTTTAATGCCGATGGATGCTGCTGCTCGTGCTGCTTGCCTTTCTCATGCCTTTCTAAGTTCCTGGAGATCTTATCCCAAACTCACTTTGAGTAGGCAGACGCTTTGCTCAAAGACAAGTGGAAACAATTTAAGCTCCAGAATTGACAGTATTCTGAAAAAACACTCAGGCATTGGCCTGAAGATATTGAGCCTTACTGTAAGTGATAATTACAGTTGCTTTCCTTATGTCAACAGTTGGCTCCAGGCTGCTGTTACACCAGGGATTGAAGAGCTCACACTTACGCTGCATGGAAAGTACAATTTCCCATGTTCACTTCTATCTGATGGAGTTAGAAGCTCAATTCGGTCTCTTCAACTTTCCTCATGTGTCTTCTGTCCCACGCGTGATCTTGGCCCTTTTAGAAGGTTAACAATAATAAGGATGAGGTCTGTGCATATCACGGGGGATGAACTGGAGTGCCTTCTTTCCAATTCCTTTGCTTTGGAACATTTATACCTCAATAATTGCAAGGGGATAGTTTTCTTGAAGATACCTTCTGTGCTGGAGCGGCTTAGCTCCCTGAAGGTTTTTGTATGTTCGGGTCTGCAAGTTATAGAGAATAATGCACCAAATCTCTCCAGTTTTACCCTTATTGGAAAGGTTTCAGAACTCTCACTTGGAGAAGCATCACAGATAATGAAGGTATTTTGTATGCGCCATGCAAACGTCGTCTGTTATGCTCGTACTGAGCTTCCGCCCATTATGCCAAATCTTGAGACGCTCGAATTAGATTCAAGCGAAGAGGTATAGTGCAGATTAGCGATAAATCCATACGATTGTAGTCATAAATTGTTGTACAGGTGTATAGTTAATCTGAACATGAACATATTTGCTGTGCAGGTGGATACACCAATGCTGCCTACCAAGTTCCTCAACCTCAAGCACCTGTCCATTCAGATTAGTGGATGGGCCTTGTCCCCATCCTATGATTATTTCTCTCTGGTTTCTTTCTTGGATGCGTCTCCTTCCTTGGAGACTTGGTACCTGAATGTAAGACAATGTCCATTCTATATCCTACAAATTATGATATTTGATAACTCATTTGGGTTCATCAGTGGACTAAGTTCTCTGATTTTTTCTTCAGGTATCTCAGAAAGATATGAAGCATGAATCGGTTTTCGGAGGTTCTTCATTTAGACAGCTGCCTGAACAACGCCACAACCACCTCAAGAGTGTGGAGATTGTAGGTTTCAGCTCTGCAAAGGGCTTAGTTGAGCTAACATGTTGCATTGTCAAGAACGTAGTCTCACTCGAGCGCCTTACATTGAACACCCTTCATGGTCATGGTAGGTGTTCGGGGGAAAATAATAATGATTGTGGGGATCAAATTTGTGTTGGCATTAGCAAGGCTGTGCTCAAGGAAGCGACTACAGCGGTGGCAGCTATAAGAAAGTACATTGAGGACAAAGTTGCGCCTACAACTAAGCTGACTGTTCTGGAGCCTTGCACTAGGTGTCATTCCACTACAGTGGATGATGGTAGGTAGATCGTGCAAGTTGCAGCTGATGGAGGTGGAAGTTGTGATAATAAGTTTCTTATTATTGTGCCATTTAAATACTGTAATTCTAATTTGATCTTAATGAACCATGCTTTGTTTCTCTGATTGTCTGGACAAGTTGTAGACAAATTAATGCTGGACCTATTTGCCATTTTTCCTTAATTCAATCTATCTTGTTTGGAATTTGACTTTCTAGAGATGTTTTTTGTTTCTTGGGTTGATCTTGTTATATGTTCTGTTGGCTTCCGGGTTTGATTCATATAAACTTATGTTAGCCAGTATACAAATTTCTCTTGATTGTGATCAGCTTGAACTAAATCCTTAGTAAGGCTGCACTACAAGTAAAATTATCTTCTCCGTGTAAAACTCTTGTCAATGTGTGTGGGGGTGAGACAGGCTTCTACAACGCAGACTTTTAATTTTATCCAATTCATATGGCATGTGAAGGTCCGTGACAGGGTTATAGTTTATCTTTGTTGATCGACTTGCATGCTATTCTTACAAAATGCGGTTCCTTTAGGGGAAAATACAATAATTTTTCGTGTGCATCCTGATTCTGCGACTGTCTTTCTATATCCGGTTGGCAAAGTCTGATGTCATAACTGTAACTGCTGCTTTTTTGTATCTAATGTTTCATGCAATTGCGTTAAGAACTAAACTATTATGTTATGTTCATTTTGGGTGCAAAAAGAAGCATCTTCAGTGCCGCAGAGCGGCAGGGGCATTAGAAAGCAATAAATGTTGTGTTGTGCTGGCATTCACCCTGTTCGTTTGAAGTTATCTGCCAGAATCAGTCAGCCATTCAACAATGTTTTTCTCTCACAATAAATCAGCATCAGCATCAGCCGTTCAGCAGTGTTTTTACAGCCTGCCGAACAGGGTGACTGTATTCTTGAAGATATTTTTCTAGATAATTTTTAAGCATAATCATAATCCTTGCAGCTCAGGAGTATTTGTGTGAAGTCCAAAATAACAATTTTGGAAATGAATAAATCTAAGCACATGGACAGACTGGTACTGAACAGCTTCCATCATAGGTAACATTAGATAGTTTTGAATCTTAGAATTGTCACAAGAAAATGCAATCGTCTCATAACATACATATTTAAAACTAAATTCACTTGCTATTAGCAGTACATGCATACATGGTCTTGTTGCTGGTACACAGCTTTGACACTAATAGACAGGGGCGGACCCACGGGGTATGGCAGGTGAGCCACGGCATACCCTGTAGGGCAGCCTTGTTCTACTTAGCACTGGATTATAATCCTTAGATAAGAAAATTTGCACGCTAGATAACCAAAGCATTTTGTTAGCCCAATGGTAAAGCCGTTGCTCTTGCCACCAAGAGATCGCTAGTTCGAACCTCTGCAGTTGCATTTTTTTGTTTTGTTTTCCCTTGCTATGTACCCTTTAAAAATTAACTGGAGATAATACATTTTTTCTTTAGTGAAACCTCAGTTGCTTTTCGTAAAATTATATATCTCATCTTTTTTTCTTTAGCTTTAAATCTCTTATCCTTTATATCCCCTCTCAATATTAATAACTATATATATGATATTTCATCATTTATTTTCTATTTTTTATATCATGTTGTTGTGCTCCGTGAGATATATAATTTCATCCTTTAGTTTTTCTATTTTTTATCCCATCTTGTTGTGTCCCATGTGACCTCATGTGTCTTTATTTTCATTTTTATTTTCAATTTTTTATCCCCTCTAGATCTATATGGAGGCTATAATAAATACATAAATAAATATTGTTCAGAACAACTTATTTTAGAACTTTATGACTCACATCAATAGGCTCTTAATGTGTGCATAAACAGGACTCGTTAACTTTAGGCCCTGTTCGCTTCCTAGGGAATGAGCCCCAGGAAGAATTCCGGCCGGATCGTTACTTTCATTTATATTAGCTTTCCGGGGCCGGAATCGTTCCTGGTGTCGAATCGCCTCAAACGAACGCAGCCTTAATGATTTATCTCTAAATAGTAGTAGCACAAAGCATGCCTTTGCTCCTTATGACCAGCTAGAATTCGTATAATTCTTGGTAAATACATATATCTTGAAATTCAGAGCACAACAAGGCCCTAGGCTAGCGCTCGTGGGTCATGGGTGCAGTATTAGTGCAGCACGGACAACCTTTAGCTTTCCTCGGCAAAGCACTTGGTGACGAGCACAAGCAACTTTCGATCTCTGAGGAGTTTCTAGCTCTCATTATCTCTAAGACCGTGCTTTGAAAGCCTAAGAGCTTGATTAGAGGAGTATTATTAGAGATGTCGAGAGGGCATAGAGGGCATGCGAGCTGAAGGTTGCGTCTCATGATAGGGAGAATAAATAAAGAGTAGAAAATATCATATATATTGTAACACAATGACAAGCATAATTATATGGTTGATACGTGTTGATGTTGTCTAGGGCGCTCGTGCAACGGTGCAAGAAGCTAGCACCACTTAAGTTTGACAACTGGGAAAGACGGCCCAGTTTGCCCAACCCGGCCCTCCGCCCTCATAACGAATCAGGGCGCGCCGATGGTGTGTTCGATGACAAAATATCGAAACCAAACCAACCACGTATAAGTGTTGTATACAAAACAGCTTTGAAACTGATTTTTATCGCAGTATCGTCCCAATTATGATGAGTCTCCTATGGCATGCAGCGCGACAGAAGCTGGGATTTATTTTAAAATAATATTATTCCATATTATTTTACAAGATCATTGCAAATCTTTGTGCTAATAACAGGAAATTGCAAAAATAGCACCCTGTGGGCAGTTGGAAAGCCGACAGGCACTTGCTAGCAATTAGATTGCCGATAAGCCTGGCACACCCGATAAGCAAAATTTATGTCATTGATGAGGATTGGCAGTTACGAAAGAGTCTTTGGAGGACAATAGTTAGCAACAGTCCTTCAAAATCCTTACGTGGCACCACCTACCGTCTCTAGAGCCACCAATAACTATTGGCTCCCTATTTGCCCCACTCGGCTTTCGACAAGAAGTTATCGTCATAATTTTCTGTAGTGAGCACCTAGATTTGTAACTATCTATTAAAATAATATAATTTTAGAAAAAAAAAATACAAAAGCCGCCCCTTCGCCACAGGAGAAAAATAAAGAGTCAAAATTTCAGCATCTTTTTTTCGTCCATCCATTTATTTTGTCTGTCTCCCTTTAACTGCCGGACGCTGGAGAGTTTTTTCTATCTAAACTTATATATATAACTCGTGCTCATACAGTAATCCTAATCTAAATAGGAATCATTCGTTCCACGCAGAATATATTTATACTTTCCAATTTATAATCTATATAGCCGGAGTCACATTCCGCCCCTCCTACAATTCGAATCGCACAACAATAGCACATACGGTGCCATCAACAGCCTCATGTGGATACGAGTCCCAACCCAATCCGTGTGATCTCACTTTCACACGATGTTCTAAATCAAGGCAAATCTCTCTCTAATGTTTCTCTTTTGCACATAGGATTCAAAGAGGCACCGCTGCCACCACTCCATCGGTCACATGAGCTATCTGTCTCTATTTTTCTTCATCCATGACATGTGGGCTCACCACGAGATACAAGATACCAAATCGAGCTGGTGTTAGATGCACACAACGAATCGTCGAACAAAATCCAACACAGAATCAAACCATATAGCCACAAAATCTAACCATATACCCACAAAATCAAATAAAAATCAAACTTCAAAGCAAGAAGATCTCGTCATCTTGGTTTGGGATCTGGACCTTGCCATCAAGAACCGAGTAGCAACGATGGCCTTGTGCACAGGGCCGGGCACCGGGCAAGGCTTGGTTTCCGATAGGCAGCTTCTTAGCCAAGGTAAATACAATACAACACCTCGCCCCGTAGGGCCATCTTGATCTGCTGCAGGCTTTCTAGAATCGCCACCGGAGCCGGACAACATTGAGCAGTGCGGGACGCACTGCATGCTCATGGCCGCCCATGGATGCTGTGGACATCCACGTGATGCAGCGGCGGCACGGCACAGAGGAGAAGGAGGTCGACGACAAGCCGACATGCCGTAGCCCTTGGATGCTACTGACACCGCCATGATACGACTGCAGTTCCACAATGACATGGAGGAGGAAATCGATGAAAAGTTCATTGAGCAGAGCAACAAGGCACCCATGCCCGTGTAGCCACCCTTGGACACCTTGAACTCTGGGCTCCGCCACGACACGGCCACCGCGGTGGCAGAGCGGCGAGGTAGCGGGCATGGCAACACCTTCGGCCAAGCAGGGAGGGAGGCAGCTGGACTGTAGAAGGGGGAGCGGAGGGGGCAAGGAAGAAGAGTAGAAGACCGCCTCCAACATTGCGTGTTGGTGATAATATGACCGTGTGTTGCTACGTTTTTTTTTAATTTTGCTACAGGTTTTTAAATTTTTTTTGATATTTTTATTTTTAAAATTATTGCAAGTAGTTAAGGATACAAGTTGTATGTCCCGTTGCAACGCACGGGCATGTTTGCTAGTTTAACTAAAATATATATATATAAATACAAATATTTATGTTGTATAATAAGTATTATTAGGTGAAATATTGAAATACATTTCTATAATAAACATCTTTAGAGATACATACACGTGATATCTTTTATAGGCCTAGTAATTTTTTTATCCAAACCTAGTATGACAATTCTTTTTTAATAGAGAAAGTAGTATCAACGCTACTTTTCAACAAACAAACGGTGTTTTCCTCTGGCAACGAACCAGCATGGGCTGAATTTCAGCGAAAGGAACAGGGAGTAACTCGGAACATCGGACGAGCAGACAATGATTCTCTCCTTGGAGCCAGCAGCTCGGCTAGTCTCTACTACTAAAAAATTTACAAGAGAATCGTTCACAGCTGCGATCGCTCGGCCCCGCTCGCATGCTTTCCCGTCGTGCAATGGCTCCCTCCCCGGCCCGCAAGTGGACCCGGACTGATGTTTCCCTCAAAACGCCACTTCGCGCGGACCCAATCTGAATGCTCTTTAGAAAATGCCACTCGATCCACTAATCTCGTGATCTATTCCCTCTAATCACGCAACATCCCCTTTGTGATCCCGCTCTCTTGCCACGATATCATGTAGCCCCCTCACCCACGTCGCCGCTCGGTCGTTCAGCTATCTCGCCGAGAGGGAGAAGACCCGCGTCATCCACCTCGCCTTTCGCGCCCACGCCATCGCCCTCACCTCAATCCGCATCCTTGCGCCGCCTCGATGAAAGCCCAAGTTTGGTTTTCGTAATTAATGACACCAAGTTGCTAATGTCATCGTGTCAAGTGAATTGAGTTAGGTATAAGCAACACACGTGATGAAGGAACATGTGGCATGAAGTGATGGCCACAAGATCACAAGAGGTGGAGATGCACATAAAATGATGATCAAGGTGATCAAGTATATGGAGATGGGCGTGGAACAAAGTGATAAAAGCAAAGGTATAATCATAGGGTTCGCTTTTGCCGGTCTAAAATGAGTAGAAAAGTAATTGACTAGGTTTAGGATCGATAGCCGACTATCAAGAGGGGCAATCACGGTTAGCTCGCGAATCAAGTGCTACTAGGTCATCATCTTAAGCATATGCATTAGGATCTAGTAGAGGGATAACATAACGCCTTAAAAAATAATTGTGAAAATGCTAACACACATGCATATGATGGTGTACACTTGGTGGTGTTAGCACATTTACGAAGGCTGTGAAGTTTGAGCGGTAGAGAGGGGTTTGGGGTTCTCTCTCCCTCCCGTCGAGCTTGCGAGCGCGGGATTCAGGCGTTTTCAAGGAAATGAAACGCCTATTTTCCATTGTGCCGGAGGCAAGAAAAGGTGACGAAAGTCTAGAGTGTTTATCTCTGAAAAACTTCAACCGGACGCTGGACTGGACATGGTCTAGGGTGAACCTGCGCGTCCGGTCAGTTCAAATCGCAGGCAGAGACGCACGCGTGAAGGTCACGGACCGGCGCGTCAGGTCCCTCGCGGAGCTGGAGCGTCCGGTCATGCACCCAGTGGGCAGCGCGTGTCTTAGTGCCGATCGGACGCGGTGGCGCGTCTGGTCACGTGTGACCGGACGCGTCCGATCACGCGAGGAGCTCTCTGGACTGCGATCAGACGCCGGGTGTAGCGCGTCCGGTCATGACAATGGCTCTCTCTGACGTGCACTGTTGCTATTTGTCTTGTAGCGTCTGGCGCGCTCGGGGAGAGAGGGAGGGGCGCGCTCAACAGACCGGCGCCGCTCGTTGGGGAGATGGAGGAGGGGAGAGTGAACCATAACTTACATTTTTATACTCAAAGGCGTCTATCGGGCCTCGTGTGGGCTGGTCGGGCCTCGGCCTTTTTTTCGAGACGGGCCTTATAAGAGTTCCACCTCTGAAAATGGGGGATCTATGGAGGCGGGCTTCTTATAAGGTCCGCCTCGATTAATAGATTTTAGGACGTAGATTGATTTTGCGAGGCGGTTTTCGTGACTGCCTCGGTTAATCCGAGGCATTAACCGAGGCCGTTTAAAATCCTACCCGCCTTCGAGGCTGTTTTCAAAATGTCGTGCTAAATATTTTTTTGTAGTAGTGCATATCATGTAATTGTAGATTAAGCAGTATTACTCATATGATAGGCACTAATATTTACATATATACTTGAACCTATGGATGATAGTATGGACATGCGGTAAAACTTATTCGTGGATTTATTGGTGTACGAAAGAAATGGATATAGGAGGTTTCTTCGTGCCGAAAGTTTATACAGTAGAGTTTGTGAGCCTGCGACGCTGCGCTCTCTGTGACTGTGTTAATTTCACGAACTTTGAATTTTGGATTAAATGTCACTTTAACGTTAGTATTTCACAATATTGTTATCTTATTGTGCGAACCGTGTATTTTTAGTACGAAAGTTTAGCTGTCCCGTAGTAACGTATGGGTACGAACCTAGTACATTATAGTTGTATAAGGGTGTGTTTAGATCAAAACCTTTTCATGAAAAACTACAATACTGAATCTTGCGGCACATATATGGAGTATTAAATGTAGACGAAAAAAATTAATTGCACAATTTGGTTGGAAATCATGATACGAACGTTTTGAACCTAATTAGTCCGTGATTTGACACTAAAGTGCTACAGTAATAAAATGTGCTAATGACGGATTAATTAGGCTTAATAAATTCGTCTCGCTGTTTTCAGGCAAGCTATGTAATTTGTTTTTTTTATTGGTATCCGAAAACCCCTTCTGACATCGTAAAGAACATCCCATGTGACATTTTTCTTAAAATTTTTCACTCAACTAAACCCACTCTAAGAGCGAGCATTGTCTGATTCTTCTTTTTTTTATTTGTTACAGTGCCTTAGGCCTATTTGGTTTTGGGGACTAAATTTTAGTTCTCGTCACATCTAATGTTTGAACACATGCATGGAATACTAAATATAGGCTATTTATGAAACTAAAAATATAGGGTGAAGATAATTTACAAGACGATTTTTTAAGCCTAATTAGTTCATGATTAACACTAATTGCTACAGTACAAAATGTGTTAATGACAAATTAATTAGGCTTAATAAATCCTTCTGGTTGATTATCTACTAAATATATAATTTATTTTTTAATTAATATCTGAAAACCTCGTAGTCAACTCCTATCAAAATCCATGGTCATACGGACTAAACTTCTCAACCAAACCATCCTCAATGGCCTTGGTGAGTGGATCCACCGCGATCCGTATATCTCTTTCGCACCTTAGACTACCTGTAATGGGTACTCTAAAACGATACTCTAAAGCTTTAGAGTATGAATATAGAGTAAAAACTGCTGCACTGGGTATTCTAAAACGACACTCTATCTTTTTTCTCACTCTATATTTAGAGTAGTACAGTGCTTACTCTATACTCTATAGTGGTGGACCTCACTAGCTAAACAAAGAGAAAAATGCTATAACTTACAAACCAAAAATCCAAATTAAATTTCGATTGCACCATTAAATTCATCTCAATAAATCCTTCAAAACTAGATCACACATAGATATATTTAGATAAAGTAATAAGTGGATCTCATAGTGGATAGAGTGGATAGAGGATCATATAGAGGATGATAGGTGCGGAAGAATTAAGTATAGAGGAGAGAATCTTGCTAACTACTTATATGATGAATATAGAGGTGCATGAGTACGGGCAGTCTTACAGACCTAGGCTTTTTCCTCCGTGCAGAGAGCCGCATACATCGCCGCCTCCGCCGCCGCCTAGGAGCAGAGGGAGGGCGAGCGACATCCCGCCCCGCCCCGCCCCGCCCCTTTCTTGCTGCAGGCGAGCGCCATGCCGTCTCGCCGCTTTCTTGCCGCCCCAGAGGAGGCAACTGACGGCTGCGCCGCGGAATAAGCTGGGGCCATGTCGCGTCGGCGCTGATCAGGAGCAGCCGGTGTCCAATCGGATTCCGTCATATGTTTCCAACCGGGACAGAAGAGTCCCTCAATTTCCTTTTCCTGGTGCCTAATCGAATTCCGATCCAATCATCCAAACCCAATCGAGTTAGAAACCAGACCAAAAACATAGCGCGGGAGGGAGGTGTATGCATATACATTTGCATATTATATATATGTAATATGTATACGGACGATGATCGATAGATAAAGAGTAGATACACAGAGGAGCGGAGATCTGAGATAAGTCGGCGGGAGATCTGAGGGAACGGAAATCTGTGGTAACTCGTCGAGATCTCTCAAGGAGGGTGTGTCGTCTTCTACTCGTGCCATGGGGATTCAGAGCGAGCAGCAAGCCCCGAGTAAGCTTCAACTATCTTGCCCCTCGGCCTCTCTCTGGTGGTTCGTTTGCTATTTTCTTCTGGCACTTCATTCATAAAAGAAAATCGATTTTTTTTAGTCTGTTCGCTTACGATTCATCATTTAGACTGCCACACATGGATACTAGTTTTTTTTTTCAAAAAAAAATCTATTTGATATTATTGAATTTTCAGTCTGTAGATTATTAGGTCTCCAATCAAGCTTCTTAATCCATCTGTTGCGTCGTTAGCTTTCTCTCTGTCTCTTTGATTTACTCGTATGTTTGGTTTGTTGGCTTGCAGATGGATCCGGTGCTACCGTTGACGACATTAAGCACTCAGACTCACCCTGTCAACGACTTGGTGATGGTGGTGATGGTGATTCTCAAGATGGACAAGCATCGGGATATTCAATCCCATGCCTTCCTGAGGTATGGCAACATAAAATTCTGAAGGCAGCTATTCTGTTGGTTTTTTGAGCTCAAGATCTAAACATGCAGAACCTGAGTTTTATGCATAATAATGGGGCATGCGCCTGTTGATGCTGTATCGTTGTTTCTCGATGAAATATGCAAATAATCACATTAGCGTAGGATCTCTCACCTGTGCGATTTCGACCTGATATTGTACAATAAGACATCTCGTGTGTTTGATAGCTCTGTGTGCTCATATGCAGGCAAGAATGGATAATTAGATATCATAGTAGTTAATCAGTGCTGGCCATCAGTATGTGTATTTTTTTCCTTGTCAGAAAACCTTTAGTAATACTGTTAGGGATACATATGTAATATACACTGCCCCTTTTGCAAGCATGCAAAGAGCTATCTGGTTCTACTGTTTTCTTTATCTGATTGAAATTCCACTTGACTTTAAAGTTGAAATTTTATCCCATCATTGTGCATGCAGGATATCTGGCGTCATATACATTCTTTAATGCCAATGGATGCTGCTGCTCGTGCTGCCTGCCTGTCTCGTGCCTTTTTAAGTTTCTGGAGATGTTATCCCGAACTAATTCTGTGTTCGGGAAAGTTTAGGGCGGGTAGCGGAAGTTTAAGAGACAGAATCGACAACATCCTGAAAAACCACTCAGGAATTGGCTTGAAGAAATTAAGGCTTAATTTGCTTAATGAATATACTTGCTTTCCTTATATCGACGGATGGCTCAAGGTTGCTGTTACACCAGGGATTGAAGAGCTCAACCTTAGGCTGCCTAAAAAGCACAACTTCCCATGCTCAGTTTTTTTATCTGCTGGGGTTAGAAACTCAATTCGGTCTCTTCGTCTTGACTCTTGTGTCTTCCGTCCTACGGCTGAACTTGGACCGTTGAGAAACTTAACAAGTTTGCGTCTGTGGTCTGTGTGTATCATGGGCGGTGAATTAGAGTGCCTTCTTTCCAACTCCCGTGCTTTGGAGCATTTGGATCTCACTGATTGCAATGAGATAATTTCCCTGAAGATACCTCACGTGCTGCAGCGACTCAGCTACCTGTGTGTTGATGGATGTTATGCTATGCAAATTATAGAGAACAAAGCTCCAAGTATCTCTATGTTTACACTTTCCAGAGGAGTTCCAAAACTCGAGCTTGGAGAAGCGTCGCAATCGATTAAGGTCTTGGAGTTGAATTTTGGGAATTCCGTCCAATATGCTCGTGCTGTGCTTCCGTCCATTATGCCAAATCTTGAGACAATTTGTTTAGGTTCGACCCATGAGGTATACTGCAAATTCGTCAACCTCAAGCACCTGAACATTATGTGCAACAGTAGTCTTACCGTTATGTGCAGGCGTATACTAATCTGAACATGACATATATCTTTTGTGCAGGACAATACACCAATGCTGCCCTCCAAATTCGTCAACCTCAAGCACCTGAACATTCAGATGACTTCATCGACCTTGTCCCCATCCTACGTTTATTTTTCTCTGCTTTCTTTCTTGGATGCGTCTCCTTCCTTGGAGACTTGGTGGCTGGAGGTAAGGCGCTGTCCATCCTATCCAGCAAATTAATGGATGCTCATTCTGGGTGCATCTATTGATTCAGTTTCCTGGTTTTGTCTTCAGGTACCCCGGGAAGATGTGGGGCATGAATTGATAGGTTCTTCGCATTTGAGGCAGCTGCCTAAACGGCGCCATGACCGCCTCAAGATTATGGAGATCACAGGATTCAACTCTACAAAGAGCTTGGTTGAGCTAACATGTTGCATTGTCAAGAGCGCAGTCTCACTCGAGCGCCTTACATTGAACACCCTTCGTCATGGTAAATCTCCATGTTGCTCGGATGGTTATAGCGTGATCTATGCCAAATCTGCGGTCCAAGAAGCGTCTAGAGCGGTGGAAGCTATAAGAAGGTGCATCAAGGATAAAGTTGCCCCTACAACTAAGCTGTCTGTTATGGAGCCTTGCCCACGGTGTATTGCCAACGCAGCGGATGATGGTTTGGCCTAGGCAGAGAAGTTAAGATGGAGGGTGAAAGTTGTCAAAGGTTATCTTAAGTGTGTTGTCATTTATAATAATTTTTAATAATTTTATCTTAGTGAAGTGTGCTTAGTTTCTTTCAATGTTGAGGCTTGGAAGTTGTCAAACTATTGGATGTGTACTAGGCATGGACATGGTTGTGTTTATGACTTTTTATATCACATATATAAGATCCAAAGCTGATTCGTTTGGTTTCTTTCATGCATGGATTCTAGATGTCCGTCATCATTACGTACATTTCTTGTAGCGCTTGGATAGCCCAGTAGCACAGCAACCTCCAGAACGCACTCACTCCGGCATGCCGGACCACCCCATGACGAATCAAGTGAAACCCCAAACCAAACACAGGCAGTACTTGTATGACACCGCTTGACAATTGCTTCACTTGTACTAGATGATAATTTAATAGCAACACATACTGTATTATAATGTAAATTTGTGCTGATGCATATGATTAGCAACAATTGCTTCACAAATAATATTAATTTGTAGAGCTAAATATTTTTCTGCAAGCTACTAGAGATATTTTAATGAGCTCTAAATATTTTATTTGGTTTTCTTGTGGTCCAATATATCTCTAGAATTTTTATTATTTTTAGATTAGAATCTTAGAGACATTTTTGTGCTTTGAAAACCTTATGATGTGTTTATCGGATTTTTAACTAAAGCATATTGAAGAAACTACCTTGAATACCGCTTTGAAAAAGGCCACAGAGGTAACTTAAATGGTTTTAAGAGTTGAGAGAGAGAGTACGGTTGTGTTTGATTGCGCTCCGAGCAGCTCCGGCTTTGCATGCGTGTGCACTATGCTCTCCAGTACATCGCTATAGCAACCAAAACCGTCTCCGGCTCCTTCCCAAACCAATGCAAGACCAGGAGGAGCTGCGAGAGCCACAATTTCGGGGCTTCGCCGGCTCTGCCACAGTGGCGCTATAGTGCCAGAGCGGGAGCCGGCCGAAGCCCCACCAAACGCACCCTAAGATGTCCAGTTTTGGACTTTAATAAGAAAAGCTAGACTAGCACGATGATATGATGGTACAAATGCACACTTCAAATGTTTTATTTCTGCCATTCAACAAACAATGGGATTCCATATGAGGAAGTATCATGTATTAGTTCAAATCTGAGGTAATTGACCGTGTAGGTTTCATGCAACTTTCGAAGTTACAATGGTTGAAATCTCTGTTGAGTTCTAGAGGTGCTGCTGGCTTGTTTTCTTGGGTCGGGTAAGAAGTTTTTTTTTATTTGCAAAAGGAAAAAGATACCTTTTTGCCTCCGTGAACTATCGTGGCTCTAGCTTTGCTACTCGAACTCCAATACCATGCATCTTACATCCTCAATTCTACAAACCGTTTAAATTACCTCTCTATTCTGGTTAAAAGTGGGTTTTAAGATGGTGTCATCCTTTTTTATGTTAAAAAGGTAAACATCTGATAAGTCTTTTTAAAACAAGAAAAAAGCCTCTAAACTTCTAAAAGTTCCTAGAAAAAACATAGAGATAGACTCTGACCCATGGAACCCAAATAAAATATCTAGAGCTCATGAAAATGTCTCTAGAAGTTTCCAAAAGAATAAATTTAGCTCTAGGAAAATGGAAAATATTCAAAAGAAATATGAAAATTCCCAAAACATTGTATTTGATGTCAAAACATGTCTTCAAAACTCTATAACAAAAAATATAAGATGCAAGGAGCATGAGACGATCTGCACTGCAGTCCAGTATCGTGATCTGCAGGAGCACACGTCGGACACGAAGTGCTGCAGCGCGTACTGAAAAAGCAACGCCAAACGACAGGGTGAATGCGGCATCCGCTACTTTTGGCGTACCACCGGACGTGCGCTACACACTATGCGGGCCCATGGTAGAGGAGAGAGAGGGTGTATGCGGCGGGCCCCACTATTTTAGCTACCTTAAAAATGTTTTAACTCATAAACCGAAACACCAAATTAAATTCCGATTACACCATTGAATTCGTATCAATAAATTCTTTAAAACAAGATCTCACATGGATATATTTAGATAAAAATTATAGAGGATGACAAGTGGGGCCGTTGTTGGTAGTTGATATAGAATATAAGATATAGGGGATGATGGGTGCGGAAGAAACGTGTATAGAGGAGAAAATCTTGATGATCAGGATGCATAGAGGATGAATTTAGAGGTCGATGAGTGCGGATAGTCTGGATAGACAATACATTATTGTTGAATGCATTCAATGCTGGTGAGAAGTCATGTTTTTGTTGTGGAAAGGTTTAGAAATACATACATTTAGACTTAAATTATAGTTTTAGGAATTTTCTCATTTTTTGATATTTTCCCATTTTTGTAGAGCTAAATATTTTTCTGTAAGCTACTAGAGATATTTTCATGAGTTCAAATTATTTTGTTTGGTTTTCTTGTGGTCCATTATATCTCTAGAATTTTTATTATTTTTAAAATCTTAGAGACATTTTTTTGCGTTGAAAACCTTATGATATGTTTATCGGATTTTTAACTAAAGCATATTGAAGAAACTACCTTGAAAACCACTTTGGATAAGGGCACATAAATAAGTTAAATGGTTTCGAGAGTTGAGAGAGAGAAAGATGTCCAGTTTTGGACTTTGATGAGAAAAGCTAGACTACTACGATGATGGTTTAGGGAGGCAAAAAAATAACTTTTTTCCTTATATTAAATAACAAAAATCTTTAGAAAGTGAAATGGTTAAAGAAAAAGGCATGGGCCATGATATGATAATCTACTAGTAGTAGTTTGCGTAAACGGGCCTATATCCCACGAAGCCTTTGAGCTTCCCCTCTTTGAGCCCACGGGGCACAAGTTGGACCATAATTTTTTAGGACAAAGTCGGTCATCTCCTCGTCCCTTCCAAAAGAGAACTCCTCTGCTTCTTCTTTCTGAAATAAATTTACTCCTATGGTCGAAGCCTAGCCCGGCTAGCCCTTGTCAAAGCCCTGATGACCTATCACATCGTCGCCATAGGTCGCCGACTCGCCATACGTCATGGTGTTGCCGCTCGTTGCATTGAGCGAGGCCAACGATGACACACGTGCTTGTTCGTCGGCTCATCCGGGTCCTCTCTCTCTGATTCGCTTGTTGTTTCCTCTCCCACTTGATAAATTCGGTTTTCAGCTTGAGTTCTCATGTCTCTGTCTTTCTGATCTCTACTCGTAGCAGCTATCGATCATAACCGATTAACCGTGCTTTTTGGCTTGCAGATGGATCCGATGCTAGTCAAGCGGACGAAATTAAGGACTCACCCTCCTCTCAACGACTTGGTGATGGCGATTCTCAAGAGGGACAAACATCGGGACATTCAACCCCATGGCTTCCTGAGGTATGGTTGCCTAAAATTCTCAAGGGGGCTATTCTGTTGATCTGTTGGTTTCTTGAGCTCAAGATCTAAACATGCAGAACCGCCTTCCTTGTCCCTTAACTTGTTTTGTATCTGTTGAACCTTGTGTGTTTTTTTCTAATACATATCAGTAGGGGCCTAAAACCCCTCTTGCTTCCTTCAAAAAAAAATGCAGAACCTGAGTATATCTGCATAATCAGGCATGTGCCTTGTTGTCTCTTGATGAATTGAAATATGCATATTAATCATATTAGCCTAGGATCTCTCACCTGTGCGATTTTGACCTGATGATATTGCACAGTAAGACATCATCTCTTTCGTTTTGATAGACACATTGTCTCTCTGTGTGGTTATATGCAGAGTATGTGTATTTTTTTTCTCTTGTCATAAAGCCTCTAGTAAATTTTAGACCAAAGGCCTTGGCCCTGCTTATAAAAAGCCTCTAGTAATAATACTGTTATAGAGATAAACTTCTCTGCGAATTGCTAAGTTTACGTTCCATCAAAAAAAATTTGCTAAGTTTACCTGCCACCGTTACATTCAGTTGGCAATTTATACATATCTATAATACACCTCCTTTTTGCAAGCATGCTGAGAGCTACCTGTTGCCTTTATCTGATTTTGAGCATAATGCCTTCATCTGATTAATTGAAATTCCACTTTACTTTAAACTTGAAATTTTATCCCATCATTGTGCATGCAGGATGTCTGGAGTCATATACATTCTTTAATGCCAATAGATGCTGCTGCTCGTGCTTCTTGCCTCTCTCAAGTCTTTCTAAGTTCCTGGAGATGTTATCCCAAACTAATTTTGAGTTCGCAAACAGTCAAGAAACATAACGGAAGTTTAAGACGCAGAATAGAGAGCATCCTGAAAGATCACTCAGGAATTGGCGTGAAGATATTGAGGCTCCATTTATGTAATGAATACACTTGCTTTCCTCATCTCGACAGGTGGCTCAAGGTTGTTACACCAGGGTTTGAAGAGCTGACTCTTGTGACTCCATTTGTGTATAAAAAGTACAGCTTCCCGTGCTCAGTTTTATCTGCGGGGGTTAGAAACTCAATTCAGTCTCTTCATCTTGAATCTTGTGTCTTCCCTCCAACAGTTGAACTTGGCCCCTTTAGAAGCCTAACAAGTTTGCATCCGCGTTCTGTGTGTATCACGGGGGATGAATTGGAGTGCCTTCTTTCCAACTCCCTTGCTTTGGAGCGCTTGGATCTCAGGGATTGCGGAGAGATAGTTTCCCTGAAGATACCTTCTGTGCTGCAGCAGCTCAGCTACCTGTTGGTTGATGGATGTCGTGCTCTGCAAATTATAGAGAACAAAGCTCCAAGTATCTCCACTTTTAGCCTTTTTAGAAGATGTAATATAAAACTCTTGCTTGGAGAAGCATCGCAAACAATCAAGATCTTGAACTTGTTTGTTGCTACTGCTGCTAGTTATGCTCGTGCTAAGCTTCCGTCCATTATGCCAAATCTTGAGATTCTAAATTTAAGTTCGAGTCATGAGGTATACTGCAAAGTGGCGATACATTCAAACAATAGTAGTCATATGGTTATGTGCAGGCGTATAATTAATCTGAGCATGACACATTTGTTGTGCAGGTGGATACACCAATGCTGCCCACCAAATTTGTCTACCTCAAGCACCTGGCCATTCAGATTACTTCATCGACGTTGTCCCCATCCTATGATTATTCTTCTCTAGTTTCTTTCTTGGATGCGTCTCCTTCCTTGGAGACTTGGCGGCTGGAGGTAAAAGGCACTATATCCAGTAAATTAATATATGTGGTGACTCAGTAATTTGAGTGCATTCATTGATTCAGCTTCCTGGTTTTACATTGTCTTCAGGTACCTCTGGCAGATAAGGGGCATGAATTGGTATAACATCATGAAACTCATAGCACTCCTTCCACTTCTGAATCTTCAGTTCGCTTCTAGAAGTCCATCAGCCAACTTTTCATTTGCTTTATCTTATTGTCCAAGTGTTTGACATTGTGCTCCTTTGAATGTACCCACCATTTTTGAGCAAAATCAACATCGTCGGCAATGGTCGTCGAGTACGCCCTCGACGGGCTACCTCAAGTCGGTCACTCTGCCTCTTACTACATAATCAACAACGACCATCGAATACGCCCTCGACGGGCTACCTCAAGTCCGTCACGCTGCCTCCGGCTATGTCGTCAGCAATGGCCATCAAGTACGCCCTCAACGGGCAAACCGTAAACCCTCAAGTTGGTCACGCCACCTCTAACTACATCATCAGCAACGGTGAAAGGTCCTAAATGGCTAGAGGAGGGTGAATAGCCTAATTAAAAATTTCTACAAAGCACTAGAGCAAATGGTTAGACAATTAAATGGAGATTAGCAATTGTGCTCTAGCTCTACCAAAATAGGCAAGCCACCTACCAAATATGCTAGTTGCTATAATCTCTATGTCACACAAGCTTTCTAGCTAAGTTGCAACTACTTCTATAACTAGTGAGCTAGCAAAACAATTTACAACTAAATAAACTATGCTACTCTACTAGCAAGGCTACTAAGTAAAGTAAAAGGCAAGTGGAGGAATGATGTACTGAGCCGGCAAGAGACAAATCAATCACAATATGAACAAGATGACACAATGATTTATCCCCGAGGTTTAGTTGCTTGCCGGCAATCTACGTCCTCGTTGTGGCGAGACACTCACTAGGTAGCTCACGTGCTAATATGCATCACATGCCTAGCCCTATACAAGGGGGCCATAAGAACCACACGAGTGAGGCTACATAAGCCACGAGCAATCCACTAGAGTACATTTTTGCTATCTCTCATGGGGACTAAGGTCAAGAACCCCTCAAAATTGAATGATCAGAGCCGGCAACAATCACCAATAACTGCTCAACGATCCCATAAGCTCCGGGCCAGCTAGGTGTTGGCAAACACCAAGAGTAACAAGAAATCCACCAGCCCAATGCACTCTTCTAGTGCCACAAGATACAAGAACACTAAGCAATGCACTAGAGGCTCTCCAAAACTCACTCAAACGATGAAATTAAGTGTGCAAGTGAGTGGAGTGTGATCTCTAGCTCCCAATATGTTTTCTCAGCACTTACGGGTTCCAAGAGAGCGGCCAAGGCCGGCCAAGGGGGCTTTTTATAATCCCTACCATGAAATAGAGCCGTTACCCCCAAGGAGCAAGGTTCTTCGTGGTAACCGGACAAGGCGGTGTCGCACCAGACAGCTTGTCCGGTCACCCTAACAGTCGAATTCCAACAGCTAGTTTGAACTAGCAGTTGGCGCCAATGGCATCAGACGGCTTGTCCAGTGGCCTCCTAACGAAAAACCAAGCCTCTTGAATTTTAGGGCGATGACCCTAGCGGTGCACCAAACTGCTTGTCCGTTGACCATTTTCACAAAGTCCCTGAAATGCCAAGTCTCTAGAAAAAAGCAGCGGTGCGCTGGACAACCTGTCCATTGCCCTGTCCATTGCACATTGGACATGGCGGTGCCACCCCTATGACTTGGTCGTGCTCGGGTGCCGCCCAGGTGGCGACACAGACAGCCCAAACTCTCCTTTGCAAGCACTACTAACTCTCAAATGTTTTCACAAACATGTTTAGAGCCAAGTTAGCATTTCCAAAACATTTTTCATAAATATTTCCGCTTGCTCACCGACGTGCACTAGACCTATATGCATTGCACAATATTCCAACACCTAGTGGCACTAGATGACCGAATTGTCTAATAGAGCTCCCCTCTTAATAGTATGGCTCGGCAGGGTCACTAGATTTCTCCGGTGATACCTGTGCCTGAGCACTGGAGAAAAGGATCTATAATGATTAGTTTTAGATTTAACTTCGACTGTTGGATCTTCATAGATCTTTGTCCACTGGGTCTTCTCCGGTGGTCATCATTCTTTTTAGTGACCCCGCCAAAGCTGTAGCTTGAGCTTCCAACTTTATGGAGGTTATAAATAGAGGGTGTGGTCGACTCTTTTGACTCTCTTGGCCATTTCTACTGACACACACACTCTCTTGGAGAGCTTAAGCACTCACTCCACTCAGTTGCATGCTTAGAGTTTGATGTAGAGTGAGTTTTGGAGAGTTCTAGTGCATTTGCTTAGTTGGGTTGCATCTTGTGGCACTAGAGAAGTGTGGTGGTAGTGGTTTTCTTGTTACTCTTAGTGGTTGTCGCCACCTAGACATCTTGGAGCTGGTTGGATCATTGAGCACCTTGTGGTGATTGTTTGGTGGCTTTAGTCAAGGGATTTGAGGGGTTTTGTGATCACCCCGTGGGAGATTTGCAAAGGGAAACTCTAACGGAATCATGAGGGTTGTTGGAGTGCCTAGATCAGTTGGCTTCTTGAAAGTGCCCATGTCGGAGACAAGCTTGAGGGGTTGTTTAGCTTGCTCAAATGACTTGCCTCAACGGGGACGTAGGTTGCCGGCAAGCAACCTAACTTCAGGTGGAAAATTATTGTGTCCCTTGCTCGTTGTTGGTTTGTCATATATATATCCACGTTGCATTTACATTCATATCCTTGTGCTTGTGTAATTGTAGCAGTAGCTCTCTAACGAGTAGCCTAGTTCGAGTAGTTGCTTTACTTCATTAGCTCGATTAGTGTTCTTGTTTGCCTCAATAGCTTGTGTGTGCACTAGTTTAGTTGTAAACCTTGGTACTAAAATTGTTTAGGGGCTTGCTTTGTGGTGAATTAGGCTAGGCAAAATAGTGTCTATTAGGATTGTCTTTTATACCAATTGCCTTTGCCTAGTGTCTTTGACTTTGAAGAAGAATTTTTTATAGGCTCTTTACCACCTCTAGCAGTCTAGCCATCTAGATCCTTTCAATAGGTGCTTCAAAGTCAGGAGGTCCAGCTCTTCTTCATGTATTTCCTCATTTGTCAACACCTCAAAACAATTATTATCCTCTAGTAAATGTTGAGCTGGTTGAATTTGTTGTCTTTTAAGCTCTAGGTTTCTTAAATCATTAGCTAAACATTTAACTTTATGCACCGATGAACTCAAAGAAATGTCAACTTTACTAGTGTTTCTAACCAAGGTAAAATAAGCAAATGAATCGAAACGTGAAATTGAGCAAGTACCTTCATTTGCAGGGCCATCAAGGTTGTTTCGAGCACTTGCCTTGGATGTTCTCTCTCTAACATGTTCTGATCACTCGTAGATGCACTCCATTTGCTTCAATGAGTAGGCATAGAAGAGGCACTCGTGTTTGGCTTTGGAGATGAAAGTCCACCGGGATTGTGTGTCACTCTTAACATTAGCACCATGTACAAGGGAAACTTTAGAGTTTTTTTTTCAAAAAATAATTGTGAGGTACCCGTGACACATGACCATTAGCGCATATGCGGAGCAAGCTAGCGTGATCCGCAGGGCAAGGGCATCGCTGGTTGCTGATTACAGGACTAAACAAGCGTGAGTCACATGTTCAGTTCAAGAATCAAACCATTATTAGGCATAGAGATGGACATGCTTTTTAAGAAATTCACTACCTTTAGTTAGTGGAAGTTAGTGGGTGACCAGGGCATTATTGCTGCAATAATCTTGCGGTTAGTATAATTACCTTCTGTGCTCATCCCAAAAGAAAAAAAACAGTTCAAAATATCACTGAAATAGGAAGCATCAAGCATGTATAGATGACAGAACAGGAGAAATTGCATGGATCAAAATTGTTTTTTTCTTTCAATCGCACTATCTGTACATCTACAAGTACTGTACATATGTATGTAGATTGGCGAATCCTTTAAAATGCAGAGGCCGATCACAGGATTCTAAGAGTGACTACACATGAGGAGGAGAATCTATGAGCTAAGGATGTTCAGGAGGGCAACTCTGCTCTGGATCATCCTCCTGAACAGAAGCTCTGCTCCAAGCTCAAGATCTCCAACGATGCACTCCAGTGCCTGCAACTGGTCCTCCTTGCAAACAACCACGCTTCTCTTCTGCAATGCCTTGGAGACAAGAGACCTCTTGGGCATCGCCACCTGCTTCGACACGAGGCACAGCGTCGAGTCGAGAAGAGAGGCAGCGACCAGTCTGGCCTTCAGCAACAGCCTGACCAGCTTGCACTCCTCCTTTTCAGAGGTGGTAGTGGTAGTCTTCTTGCTGGCCTTCTTGAACTGCTTCTGCGCATTCTTGACCAAGCGGATGTACGACTGGATCTTGGCCTGGATGCTTGCGTCGTCTCCCCTTCTGAGAACCACCAGCAGATCTTGGATGGTGGCCTTCAGCTCGGCAAGGTTCTCCTGCATGGCGTTGCAGAGATCGATGAGCTCAAGAGAGCTTTCCATTTCCTCGTCCAGCTCCTTCCTCTGCTGGATGGTGCAAGCCTGGTTGCTGGGGAAGTGGATGATCTCCTCGATGTGGCTGTACACGTCTCCAAGCCTCCTCAAACCGTTGCACATCGCCTCGATGGTTGCGGAGGGGGAAGAAACGGCTGCCTCCAGGCTTTGCAGCTCGGCTTCGACTTCGGCCTCATTGGAGAGCCTCTTGGATGGCAAGCTGACTGATCTTAGGTGGAAAGCCATTGTTTGCAATGGTATTGGAGTTCCTGCGGTGTGGAGACTTGAGATGTTGGGGAAGATAGGAGAAAGTGTTGTTTTATGCGTGCATCCTTTCTTGAAGGCCTATTTATACACCAGAAGCACTAAAGGGAGCCTCTTTTGTTCCTTCAAAAAAAAAGGGAGCCTCTTTTCTGAGTGGTGGACACAGGGAATATAATCATGCCATTTCGTCTCCAAGATGCTATGTGCTGTGGTCTCATGACAGTGCTGCAGAAAGAATTGCCACGCTACCAAGGTTTTCCACGTGATTTATGTTACTTTGGGCCACCAGACGTCTCTAAAATGGCTGTGACACTCTGTCATGTTTCAGTTAGTGGTAGCAAGAATCTGCTTTTGGTCATGGCATCATTGTGGATAGATGGGTATTGAATATAGTGCAGGTTAAGCTGTTTAACAGGTTGTTAACTGGGTATTATTGGTGTCACATGTATTAGTCTGATTCTTGTTAGTTACTGAAATAAGTAGATGATTTACTTAGCACTAACAATTATGCTGATCACAAGGTTTTAGCTTGTGCTTTCTTCTTTTGAACTAGAATGTTTCAGCTGCATATAGCAAGATCCATTGTAGAAGGAATGTGCACATGAGGCATATGTGAGTAACACGACTTTTAAAATTAAGTACTTCCATGAAGCTCATAACAAAGAAATCACCTTTTTAGCATTGATATTGTCAAGTTCTTTACTGCAACAAAAAATTAATTGGATTGCAATTTGGAAACGCTTCCCCAAATTTGAGGTTAAATGTATTTATTGCTTGTAAAGGATGATATACTCCAAGCACACAGTTTTGCTTCGGCGTGTGAGATAACAAGTGATGCAGTTAGGATATTATTAATGATGTCACAGGCACACATAAATGATGAAATTGACAACATGAATTGGCAAAGAACTTTCTATATTTTGATATTCTGTGAATTTTCTATAAATATTCACAAGTATATACATGCTGCAAAACTGTTCTGATGATTGACATATCCTTTAAAATTTGGATGCAATCACAAGGGATTAGAACTCGTAGTATCTATGAGCTAAGAATATTCATAAGAGAAACTCTGCACTGGATCAATATCCTGAACAGAAGCTCCGCTCCGCTCTCAAGATCTCTGATACTGCACTCTAATGCCTGCAACTGCTCCTCGTCGCACACTACTCTTCCCTTCTGGAATGTTTTGGAGACCAGAGACCGTTTGGGCATCTCGATTTGCTTTGACAGAAGGTACGATGTGTGTTCAAGCACCGAGGTAGCGACCAGTCTTGCTTCTGCTAGTAGCTTGATCACCCTGCAATCCTTCTCATCAGAAGTAGTCTTCTTGCACACCTTCTTGAACTGTTTGTGCACCTTCTTCGTTATCTGGAAGTACGCCTTGACTTGAGCAACTGCGTCATCTCCTCTTCTGACAGCCAAGAGCAGTTCTTGCACGACCATCTTCAGCTCGATGAAGCTTCCCTGCGTGGCGTTGCAGAGGTCAAGCAAGACGAGTGACTGTTCCAGCTCTTCCTCCACTGCCTTCCTTTGCAGGGTCTGGCAGAGGCTTGCTTGGTTGCTTGGTGTGCACACCATCTCCTCGATGCCGCCATAGAGGCTCCCGAGCATCCTGAAGCCATCACACATCGTGTTAATGGCTGCCGAGGGTGAAGCCATGGTTGTCTTCAGGCTCTGCAGCTGCTGGTCGACGTCAGCTTTGTTCGAGCGAGGGCTAGAAGGCAAGCTTGTGGATCTCAGATGGGAAGCCATTGTTCGAGGGTGAAGCTTTGGTGTTGCTTATGAAGAACTGGATAGAGGATTTGGCAGGGCAAACTGCAGTTTGTTGGTGCTCAAACCCAGGCTTCTCTCTGTATATATATAACAGAATGGCAGAAGCAATGGTCTGAATGGAGCCAACGACAGAAAGAATCATTGGCCACTACCATCCATACACCGTGCAGCCATGTGAAGTGAGGTGTTGAGGAGCAGACAAGTTGTTGTTCACCTGCATTTTAATACTTGAACAAACGTTAATGAGTGAGGTTGTGTGCCTGGCATGTCTGAATTATTGGTAACAATTCACTCTGCACGAGGGTTTATGTTACTCTCAGATCTGGCTGTGGTTCATGAACGAAGAAGGGAAGAACTGTAGTCGTGGTGTTGATTGGGAGCAATGGTTTGTGTTGTCTGCTGATGATTCAACCTCTCAGAGTTGGCATGTTTCAACCAACAGAAGAAAACATCAAGGACAACCACGTAAGCACACAAGTATCGTCTATCGACTCAATGAACGGTATGGTCCACGTTTAACATTAGGTATAATTAGGATAGGATATCCTGATCAGGGTTTTTTTTATCGGCCAAAAGTCACCAATATTTCTGAAATTTTCTTTCTATCCCCGGGGTCCGATAAAATTTGATATCAACCAATTTTTCCCTTCTTTCCTGTTTCTACACAGACAATTCAAAATCAGTCACGCGACGGTCCGACACTTATAATGATTTATTCTTGTTTTGATTTATGAACAAGTGATGTTTAATATCTTAGGAATAGTTTCAAGTCAAATTCTACAATTTTTTTGAAAAAAATTTAATTTTTTTTTGAATTTGGTCTGATATTTCTGATATATCTTGCTTATCCTCTTTATCCATGACGTCCGATAAATTTTAATTTCCGATAATGAAAACCTTGATCCTGATAAAACCATTTTGAGATTAGTTTACAGGGAAAACATCCTAATAAGCGTGCTGCAGTTTTGTAATGAGATAAATTGGTAAGCTGACAGCTACCTTCTACAGCAGTCATTAGCAGTAGCATATGAATGCAGAAGAGTATCTGTTTGTCGATATAGTGTTTGAAAAGTTTTAAGCCTGTAGGTTTCAGTGGTCTGGTAATGCCTTTTGTGGTTTCAGTTCGGGTAGCCTCTGATCGTGCATGCCACATACAGAGCACTTGTTCGAATGGGCAACTTGGTCAGTAAAAGTATACTACATTAGTGCATGCTAGATAGAGACGGTACTTCTTGCTCACACATGGGCCACCAGGTTGGTAAAAGCACACGTGAAATCCAACTATACTAGTGGGTAACAAAACTGAAGGAATAATCTCAGATTAAGAAATACTGTAAATTTTCTTTTTAGGAAACAAGCAAGCAATGTTGAGGTAATTGTCTTTGTGATTTCAGTTTGTATAACTTCTGACTGTGCATGCTATATAGAGACAATATTTGTTGTTTAAAAGGGCTGTTAGGCCAGTGAAAAGTAAGACAAATTTTACGGTGTTTGCGGGAACTTAACATTTCTCTAGGAACTAAATCTAAATTTAATTGGAAGGGTATAATGGCATTTTCATTCGTTAAGGTGGCTGTTGTGGGGGCGTGGGCCACGAGCCTCGTCAATGCTTTTGCTGCCCTCATCCCTGGCCCCTGTACGTGCAGGTGCAGCGGCGGCCTGGCCTGCCTACGCCCATGTGGCCTGGCCAGCCTAGTGCATGCGTGCGTTTACCGTTTGATAGTGTTTGCATGATTCACGTCATGCGATCAGCCCGCAGTCCAATGAGATAGTGTTTTCGCTGCAGCTCCTCATGAGAGATGGAGGGAGGCTGCTCTATATATTTTTGTTTTGCTTTCTTTCTTTTAAAAATACAATAACTTTCTTATACTTAGTCCGCTTTTAGTTTTATATGCACCATTTTATTTCTTATGATGAGATCTATAAAACTAGACCCATGATGCCTATATTTTAAAATATATTCTTTTATAGTGGTTACTTATGTTGTATATATAGTCGCTACTTACGTATTTTATAGATTATGGTAATCAAAATAAGTGGCCACTTGCTAAAAAATAACTTACCGTATACTCGAAATTACACTTGACAGAAGCACATAATTTTAAACTAATTTGCGGAATGGATTAGTATTGTTGAAGCCCCAGGTTGACATTTTTTTTTTGTGTTTTCTTGCTGATCCGAGTATTATGATAAGTATTTACGTATTTTGCGGAATGTTTTTTCTTTAGTTGTCATTTTTCTATTTGTCAATTTTAGTTTAATTTTCTAGTTGTCGATTTCTGTTTCAGTCATATGTTTTAGTTTTTTGTTTTTTATTATGTCTACTTTAGTTTTGAGTTTGTATTTGTCATTAACCGTTCAATTTCCTAGTTGTCAATTTTAGTTTCATTTTCTAGTAATTTTAGTTTTCGTAATGTATTTTAGTTTTAGTTTTTATTCTTTTTGTTTTTCTATTTATCAATTTAAGTTTTATTCCTGATTGCCAACTTATGTTATATATGTAATAGATATTTATGTATTAAGCGTGTAGCAACTTATTTTTTCATTTTTCAATATTTTTATTTTTTTTACTTATTTGTACTATTGAGCCACTTGTGATGAGATCTATGAAATAAGACCATGATGCATGTGTTTCAAAATAGTTTGTATGTACTGGCAAACTTATGTTATATATGTAATAGCTATGTATGATTAAGCGTGTAGCAACCTATGTTTAAGTTTTTGCATATATAGCTTCTATAAATGGTGTGTATGGCCTTGGACGGCTTGGTGCTCAAAGACTCGGGGATTATACTAGTTTAGGTGATGTGCCCTACGTCCAATGGTAATGTTTGTTCGTGTTCGTGAGCAGCCTGAAATCAATTTATCGTTTTCTATATTCTCTTCCAACAAAATATGAGGATTTCTAGATTAAGGACGAGAGAAATAACTATAATCCCCTCAAACAAGCACCAAGATTAAAATAATATAATTAATTACTGCCTACTCAGCTAACCAATGCCCCTCAATCAAGCACCAAGACTATAATTGCACAATTAGTGCCTCCCTATTTAGCGAACCAATAATGCACCTTAACCAATCACCAAAGTTACAATGACACAACTAATTTTTTCTTTGCGTTAAAAAAACAACTAATTTTTCCTAATCAATTGACGCCTTTCAATGGAACACCAATATGTCTTAATAGTTTGGGATGGATTTTAAATGTAGAAGTCCTTTTTTATATATATTGTCACATTCTTTGAAAGAACAGTCATGTCACTTCCACCATCATCATTTAGATCAGCAATTGCATTGCTGACTATTGCCTCAAGCAGGTGCAGAGACGTCCCAACACCCATGGAGGTTAGCAACAGCTGCAAAATGCTATAAGCTTTTGTCCTCAAAGTACTCAGTTTTGCTATTTTGAAGTACTCTGTTATAAGCCGTATGATACCACCATGAGGTAAGAGTTGGCTTCGCATTCCTTTGATCAAATCTAACCAAACAGACAGTCCCCACTTATCATCTGGGAGAATACCATATCATGAGAATCATTGAAGACACAAGTTACAATGTCATGCTTTGATCAATTTTATTTAACTAGAGGATGTATCTTCATTCAATTTCAAGAACAACCGCCTCTCCAGAAACCGTTTTTGTAGTAGTGATGATGACCATGCACTTCATCAGCATCGTTACACCATGACCTATTAGTAGAAAATCAGGATTTAAAGATTGATCAATTTCTTAGCTTATCCTAAACTTGCATGTTGCGTAGGACTTGTATGAAAATAAGAATCAAGAACACACATAATTTTTACCTTAGCAGATGGAGGAAGATCGAGATGAAGGTTATCTGCAATATGTTGTCAAATATAGCATCACTCTTGCATCGTATTGCCGCTTCTCTGTGCTTGTAAGTCGATCGACGATACACTGCATCCTTCGCGCACCGAGGCTCTGTGCTATTATCACGGCCGCACAACAGGCATCCGTTTTAGGTGGGAGTCTACGGGGATTTGATGCCATGATGTAGGGCCCACATACACAAGATGTTCTTTTCTTCATTTGTACATTTCTTACCCCACCGCCATCCACTAGTCACAGTGCTGCCAAGAGAAATTACTGTGAACACTAGGAGGAGAACAGCTACTTTCTTAGGTAAAATCTTTGCTAATAGTGTAGTTTAGCAGACCAAATGAGTGAACGAACAAGGCCTAGGCCCTAATCCTTAGGCTATGTTTAGATCGAACCATGGCCTACGTGCTCCTATATATAGGGTAAAGCACATGGTCATAGTCTACACTGGCTTCATGCTTTGAATGCTTGATGAGCCTTTGATCAGAGACATTGTGGAAGATAGATACCCTATGGTGCAACCAAGATATTGTATATTGATTTTGAATAGAGATACGTAGAGGTATTCAATGCCTATAATATTGAAGATATCCATTTTTAGTTTCACAGAATCCTCTTAGATAGATGCAAGAGAAATAAGTAAGGGCGTCCCAATATTCTTTGCAAATCACTGACACACGTGGAACCTAAAAACAATTATATAAAAAATAAAAAGGCAGATACTGGTAAGGTAAGTCAGAGACATAAAAATTCTTGAGAGACATGCAAGCTAAGTGCTTGCTACCTCGCTAGCACGCTGAGTTTTTTATTTCTCTTTCCTCCTGATTGGGCAGATGCTCCTCCTTGCCAGTGAGCTGGTCAACCTTTGGGGACGCCCTAATGGCCCCTTTAGCTATTTTTTGACTGATAGTGTGGCACATCATCTATTATATATGCTACCTCTGCCTATTAATGCTTCCTATTTTTTTTACTTGTCACATTAGCTTTGACCAAAGTCATACTGTCAGTATATTGGTACTTCGGTACCTCATCTCATGGAAAATAGCCTAAATGGGACAGGATGTACCAAGTAGGCTATCCAAGAGGCCCAAGCATGACAGGGTACCTCATCTACTCGATGAACAAGGCATAGTAAGATGTACTTAGAAACCAATTCTATCTCACTAGATTTTTTATACCAAACTAAGAAACTCATATTTAAGAAACTCATATTTAAACTCATATTTTAGACTATATATAAGGAGGGGTACGGAGCCCCCGATCAGTCACTTGATTACCTCAGCATACCTTGAAGTAATTCAGTTCTACATAGCTAGACAAATTCATCAGTGCCCGTATAAACCCATGCATACGAGATAAGAGATCTATTCTCCACTGGACATAGGGTGCTTGAACCAGTATAAATCTATGTCTTTTGTGCTATCCATCTAATTCCCTACGCTCAAACATTAATCTACATTGTTGATGATAATTCCTCTGAGAGTTGGCACGCAATGTAGTGGAACTTTGTGTGCAGATCCTCTTCGATTTCACCCCGGGCGATGGAACCACCTTCAACCACCAGAACTACACCATCATCATCCCACAATGGCCCTCATCGACAGCACGGTATGGCCCTCGACGATCCTTGTCTTTCCATGGCAGTCATTGTCAATAGTTTGTTGCGGCCCTCATTGTTATCTCACGGTGATCCTCCTCGTCCCTCATCGGCAGCCCTATCATTGACACGTCGTCCGTTGTCGAGGGCACCGAGTTCAACATCGACTCATCGTCCTGCGGCAGCCCTCGTCAGCAGCTTGCCGTGTGGTTCTTGTCATTGTCTCACGGTGACCCTCATTATTGTCAAGCGTTGACCCTCGTCGAACTCATCGACTCGTCATCTCTTATCGACAACTTAGAGTTCATTGTCAGCTCATCGTCTCTCGTTGACACCTCAAAGATTGTCATCGACATCCTAGGGTTCTTCGTCGACTCGTCATCTCTCATCAACGACATGAAAATCGTTATTGCCTCATCATCTCTCGTTGAAGGCACGAAGATCATCGTCATCTCTCGTTGATGGTGCAAAGATTGTCGTCACCTGGTTGTCTCTCGTCGATGGCGTGGAGATCGTTGTCGCCTCATCGTTTGTTGTTCACAACATGGAGATCTTCATCGCCTCGTCGTCTCTCATCGACGGTGTGAAAATCATTGTTGCCTCATCAATCCTCGTCTTCCCTTTGTCTGCAACCTGCCACGGCCCTCATCAATCCTTGTCTTCCCACAATAGTCTTCGTCGGCAACCTTCCATGACCCTCATCATCATTTCACAACGAGCCTCGTCATTCCACATCGGCCCTCGACATCACAGAGTTTGTCATTGAGTCGTCATCCCTCGTTGACAACGTTGTCTACTCGTCATCCCAATTGTTAGACTCATCGAACTCGCAGTCTTTCTCCTCATCCTTGTCAAGAAACACCTGATGCCCATCATTGCTTGTATTACATATACAAACATAAATCTCACCACCTTTTGTAAACATCAAAAACAAAAAACAAGAACTTATCGTCCTCCCTGGCCTCGTCGTTGCGCATAGTGAGAGCCCCTCTGTGTGGCATGTCATTCACAATGCTTGGCAGCAATGATGGGGAATTGGATGGCAAGGAGGAAGTGGAGCACATTCGACAATAGGCTTAGAGCAATGCGGGACATGTCACGACGTGGGAAGCAGGGATCTGGGTGGAGCCGGCCACTGTGTAATGGTTGGTGGTAGGAGGAGGCAAGCGCCAGTGGCGAAGCTAATGTAGATAGTTGTGGCGCTGGGGGATGTCTTGTGGGTCGCTCGGGGGAGGAGGAGCGGGAGTGCGTGAGGAGGAGGAGTAGAGTCAACCGTCGGCATGGGTAAGGAGGAGTGGGATCCTGCTGGTCGAGGAGGGGCAGCGTAGGAGTTGTGTTGTCTGAGTCGTGTGAGTGGAGGGGATGGATGGGGACGGAGATTAGCTAACCAACGGACGGATGGAGGGGACGACAGGCAGAGCCACGACGGACGAAGGTACGTGTGGACGTCTCCTTTTCGTTCTTCATGTAGTACAGATTAGGTCAAGGACATGCAGTGATTTTTTTCCTCTGTTACAACGTTTGAGTATATTTGCTAGTCTAACCAAATTAACGGTCCCACTTATTATTTAGGAGTATACCAAGCTAGGAACAATTCAAGATACAAGTTACAATGGTCATGCTTTGCTCAATTTTATTAATCAATTAGCGGATGTATCAACATTCGATTTTAAGAACAACCGCCTGTCCAGGAATCTTTCTGTAGTAGTGATGACCATGCACTTCGTCAGCATCGTTACACCATGACCTGGTAAGGATTAAGGAAACATGATTTAATGAATGACCGATGTCTTAGCTTCTCCTACACTTGCATGTTGTGCGGGACTAGTATGAAAAGAAACAAGAACAACATGGTTTTTACCTCAGCAGATGGAAGAGCAAAAGATGAACGTTGTGTGCAATATCTTTTCAAATATAACATCATTGTTGCATTGTATTGCCCGCTCTCTGCGTTTGTAAGTCGGTCGATGACACACTGCATCATCCCCTCGCCGTTGCTCTGCAATGTTCTCACGGCCGCACAACATGGATCATTTTTAGGTGGCAGTCTACGGGTGTTTGATGCCATGATGTAGGGCCCACATACTTGCAAGATGTAGTTCTTTTGTTTATTTGTACATGTCTTACCGCAACATCCACTAGTCACGGTGTCAAGAGAAGAAATTGCTGCCAACGCTAGTAGGAGGAGAACAGCTACTTTCTTAGGTGACATCTCAGTGCTAATAGTGTAATTTAGCAGGTGCTGACCAAATGGGTACGGTGAATGAACAAAGCCCTAAGCCTGATCTCTGTATAGAACATTGGCCTAGCTACGACCTCCTATATATAGGTAAGGCAAGTGATCTACATGGGATTCATGCATTGATGCTTGATGAACCTTTAATTAAACATTGTGAAAGATAGATACCCTATGGTGCAACCAAGATATTGTATCAATTATTACGAGGTATTCAATGCCTATTTAATATTGAAGATATCCGTTTTTAGTTTTACAGAATTCTTGGATGCAAGAGAGTAAATAAGGGATCCCTCTATCTATTTGTTGACTGATATTTTGGCACATAATCTATCAAATTATGAACCAATAGCATGCCCCATCTGCCTAGCTATTAATGCAGAATTTGGCAACCAGCTCAAAAAGCAACTAGCAGACCATCAAAAGCACATAATAGATCTGAATCAAATCCATAACTTAGGAAGGAGCCTAATCAGTTGAAATCCTAGGTCTAAGGCACAACAAAAACATTAAGCAAAGCCTAAGAATAAAAGACAAGCTAGGATGTGAAAATTACAATAAATAGGATATGCGCAACGCAAGAGTCAATTGGAGTCTATGAGATGTGGAAATAATAATCTTAATGTTCTATTTTTTCTCAAACAATGCAAGAGATAAAAATTGTTGTTTCTATAGTAGGTTCTACCGCATCTAGATTCAAATGTTGTAAAATGGAAAAACAATCCTACGGAGAGAAACACACAAGAGATTAGCAAACGAGAATGATACCCTCAGGGCGTCCATCCTTTCGGACGCGACGCTTCCTGGGCCTGCGCGCTATCAGCCCAACAACGCTTACGGCTTCTCCATCTCTCTCAAAAATACCTCCTCCACTCCCCACTGAGGGTTATCCTCTCCACTCCACTCGTTCCATGCCCAGCAGCACACTGCTCAACATCCCTGCCCATGCGCGCGGTTCACACTGCCGCAGGCGGGCCCACACCTTCCTCCCAATCACGCGACCTCATGGGTCAACCTACAGCTGCGGTGCTCGTGCCCTGCATAGTCCGTGCTCGCCCTGCCCACGCCAACCACAAGTGCTCGCCCTGCCCTCCTGCTCGCTAGGGGTCGCAGGCGCGTAGGTGGTGCTCACCCGCGCAGTGCTTGCCACTCCGCTAGCACACTGGCGAGCTCTATGCGCCGCTGCCGACCTCCGTGCCGTCGTCGAGCTCCATTCGTCCAAGCAATAAGGTGATATTGCGCTGAAAGCGCATGTTGCAAGTGCATGTTTCAAGTGTTTAAGATGTTTTAGAGGTATGTTGCAAGTGTTTCAGATAGATGTTGCAAAAGTAGATCGAGATGTTGCATATGTTGCAATGGTTGTACACGTATGTTACAAAGGTCTGTTCCAATGTTTCATATGTGTTTCAGACGTATGTTGCAAGTGTTTTATCTAGATGTTGCGTATGTTTCACACATATGTTGCAAATGTTTCATGTGGATGTTGCATATGTTTCACATATATGTTGCAAGTATTTCATCTGGATGTTGCATATGTTTTGCAATGTCCACACACATGTTTTCCTGACGTATGTTACACGTGTTTCAACTGCTTTTGGACGTATGTTGCAAGTGTGTTTCATCTAGATGTTACAAAAGTAGATCTGGTGTTGCACATGTTGCAGTGGGACCCATCTATCGTAGCCACACCTACTACAGTTGTTGGGCCCGCGCTGCATGCGTGTCGGTGTGGAGGGGGCGTGAGTGGCAAGCGTGGGAAACGATATGGGCGCAAATTGAGGATGCGGCCCTGTGTGGGCGCGCAGACGCGGGAAACAGAGCGGCGCGAGCCCCCATGTGAAGCAGGCGTGCGGGCAAGCGCAGCTTGCCTACGTGGGGGCACGGGCAAGCGCAACAAGCGTGCACTCCGGACGCTAGCCCCCCGTCCGGACATCCGAGCACTAGCCTGACCGATTAGCAAATGCTGAATTATTTTCTCGTCTTGGTCACAGAATGGGTAGGCAATCGAATGAGGCAATCCCCACTTGGCCCACCAGTCTACAATCCAAACATCTGTTGTAGAAGAATTTGTAGCGCAAAGGGGCCCAACTCTTTCAGATCCTCTCCTCCATGGGACCAACTTGATGTTGTAGAAGAGTTTTTTTGAGAAAAAAAAACATATATATATTCCCAAACCAAGCCGGGCACATCTTTTAAGGCCCATGTAGTGCCAACTGAGATGGGCTCGAAAGTACCAGGATGAGGCCGGGCCCATGTGGAAGATTGGGGCACGAGAACGACTCGGCCTTTTCTTGTCTTGCTCATAAAATCCCAACCATCGGAAAACAGGAGAAGGGAAAAAAGGGAACTCGAATTGGGGGAAGAGAGGGAGAGAGAAAGAGAGAGAGAGAGGCAAATCGAATCGAATCCAGCCGGGGAGAAGCGTCAGACAGGGAGGAGGGCGGCGGAATCGGCGCCGGAGGCAGGCATGGAGGACCTGAGCGTGGAGGAGCTCGCCTCCAACCTCTCCACCTACAAGGAGCAGCTCCGCGAGGTCTCTTCTCCCCCCCCCCCCCCCCCCCCCCCCCCTCCTCCCTCTCCTCGATCTGGCTGCGCCCCCTTTCCGTTTTGGCTGCGATTCTTCTAGTTCGGTCCGTTCTAACGAGTGTCCTTGTCTGCGGCTTAGGATTCGCGAGCAGTTGTAACTTCTAGTCGGATTCCTGGACTATGGATGTTCGGCTCTGATTTAGTCTATCAAGGGTTTTAATTATTCGATTAATTTAAGTTTCATTACTTGTCGAATTCGTTTATATGCGCAATAAGATTATACTTAGCAGGTTTGCTCGGTTATTTGCATGTCGCAGTATTGGATTCATAGGAATAGGATCGCGCTTAGTGTTACCTTTTGAATTAGCAACATATTCATTACCTTATATTGGATGCATCCATTTAGGTAGTAATTCAGTCATATCCATGCTTTTCGAATTACGACTTTGCTCCTGGCTCCTAATAACTAGTAGGAAAAAAGTGGTGTCATGTTTATACCTATTTACATGCATTTTGTATGTTAATTAGGTTATATATTTGATTTGATGGAAACCACCATTTGTTACTGATCTCATGTTATGCATTTTAGACATGAGCCTTTGTTTTTGCTGTCAATGTTTACAACATGGAACCTCACTCTTGTTCAGACCCTGTCTCATCTCATTCTTATTTTTGACTGGTGATTTCATTTTGAGGAATGATATTCGTCAATCAGATGTGGTGCACTGTTTTCTTCTGTCTGGAAACTACCAAAATTATGCTATATTGGCACTACGCTTGACTTGTTGGTCACTAATTAATAATGAAGTTTGCATTAGTCAAGATCCTTGCTATCCCTATTTCTCACTGAAAGTTTCATGCTTATTCCTTATCTTTATTTTTCCTTACCAAATCTATTTTACTGTGAAACATTTCTTGTAATGTCCATGCGTTTTAGATACTAATCAAATTCATGTACTTACTTATTATCTCTTATGTCCATGCGTTTCAGGTTAAGAAGCTTATCAAGGAGAAAAAGGATGACCCTGGAATTTTTGAATATATTGATATGGAGAAAGAGCTTCAAGAGGTGAGTTTATTTCTTATTTTATCCTGTAATAATGTGATCCCTCATGCTCATGTAGCGACACATCAGATACATTGGATTAATGATTTTCACAAATGGATGCTTGATTTCTTCTCTGATTTTTGGGGCCTGTTGCTATCGATTCCTCTCTCTTCTTTGTTACAAGGAGCCATGCCCAGCAAGGTAGCATGCAAAGGCCGTTTGCAACAGAAGATTTGTTTTTGGGGAATTTAGTTTTTTTGTAACCTTGAAAGGTGAGAAGGTTGATTATGACAATGGTAGGGACTGTCTGAGCAACCATATTAATAGTAGTGAACAATATGTAAAAATTCAGTGGCTTCAAAGTTGTCCATTACCCTTTATCTTGATTGATTGCAGGTTTGTACTCCTCCTGATTTGGGTGTCGCTGCTGCTGTTCTAAGTTGGATCTCGAAAAATACGAGCGCATATTTAATAATACTGGAAGGTTGCTTGTGTTTATGATGTTTAATGTCATTTTTTTTTTTGTGACCGCTGCAGGTCATAACATTAACCGAAGAGATTTTGGCAACTGCAAAGCAAACTGAGAGTGTCCAGAATGCTGCAGGTCTATCACCACCAAATTATTCAGCTGGATTGCAGTCTGAGGTAGCTTTTTTCTTCATTACTTGTTGGATGGCTTCCTTCCTTTAGGTGAAATTCTGAATAAGAAAGAAATACATGCCAATTGTTCCATAGATAAAGGGATTGTCCTGATGAATTAAAATTTGTGTTGCTTGCATTGAAATATAATGGCTTGTCTTCCTACACTACTCTGACAGTCTTGTGGCAGGGACTGGTTGACCTTTCGCATTCCCATAAGTTTGCTGTTGGTACTAGAGTTCAAGCTGTGTGGAGTGAAGATGGGGAATGGTGAACTTCTCTTTGATATGCATTGTCTGTGTCTACATGATTGTCTTTAATATTTTTTATATCATTCCATTACAACATTTTTGATTAGCTGAATTGCCAGGTATAATGCAACAGTTGAAGCTTTGACACCAAATGGATATTATGTAGCCTACGATGGCTGGGGAAACAGGGAAGAGGTATGCTCCTTTTTTTCTGAAAGCAATATATTTTTTCTTTTAAAAATAGAGTTGGTATATTCATATATGAGTACGGAGCAGACAACTACTTAAGTTGCACTAAACAGAATTGTTTCTCATATTACTTATGTGATGACCTGGAAATTCAAATGTTTTGTTCATCAAAACTTATTGCTAATGGGTTGAGTTGTTCTCATGAACATGTGTCATCCTGGCTACATTTATCCTGTTTAAGTTTGTCTTGTAAGATTGCTATATAGTAATTAGTAATTCATATATAGTTCTGAACTTGTAATATGTTGTTCTAAGCTATTAATTTCTCTGCCTTGTATAGGTGGACCCAGATAATGTGAGGCTGCTTGAGGAAGAAGCAGCTGATGCTTTGAGACAAGCTGAAAAGGAAGCTGAAGCTACAAAAATGGCAATAAAGAGGAAAATTGAACAAGCAGCAACATCTAATTTTCAGGCACGTAGCTTGCCAGCCAAACTTCGTATTGAACCAAGTGATCCTGAGGATGTTGTAAGTGAAAAAATTCGCCCTTTCATTACGATAATAATGTGCCTCGCAAGCTTCAACTAACCTGAACCTTTTGGTATCATGTGTTCTTGCTGACCCTTTTGTGCTTGCAGAAAGCTGCAAAGCGTAAGAAAATACATGCTTTCAAATCAAAAGCCCGCTTTGAGCAACTTGAATTTGCCCAAAACAAGCGGCAGAATGCATGGCAGCAGTTTCAAACCAAAGGGAAATCCAAAAAGGTAACTTCTTGGCCCCCACACCATATTGTTTTTGGGGAAAAAAATGGCTAGGCACTCTTTCATTATAAGTTAGAAAAATCTGAATTTCAAGGTACCTGCCTTCCTTAGCTTTTATATGTTATGATGACTAAAAAAATGGAGCATCTGCATCCCAGTTTGTCGAGAAACAGATTGTCTGAATTTCGATGGTTTGTTTGCAGGTGGGGTTCTTCTCTGGTCGCAAGAAGGAGAGCATCTTCAAGTCACCGGAGGACCACAGAGGTAAGGTGGGTGTCACTGGGAGTGGCAAAGGCCTGACTGACTTCCAGAGGAGGGAGAAGCATCTGCACCTTAAGGGTGACTCCGGGGATGCCGCGGATGACGAGGAATAAACCGAACCGGCATGTCACTTATTTGTTAGCTTGGTGGTGTATCACCAAACAGACATTTCCATGGCTGTTGTTTAGTGCCAACCTGGCCTCCAGGGGGAGCCTGTACTCTTTAACTTGTGGAAGCTAGAAATATCAATGTTGTGCCATTCTATATATAGAGATGCTGTTGCCTTCAGGCGCCCCTCCACTCATTGTTGAATTGTCGCGGTCGTTTTGAAGTGGCCTTTTGGTAGCATTTTGAAAGCACTCAAGACTATGGAGGGACAAGTGGGCAACCCTCGACATAGGAGCAGTATGGTGTAATGTTTGTTCATTCCTGTAGCTCTGCTTCTGAGCTGATAGTGCCATCGTTTACAAACTTTATCTAAATATGCTTAGGTAGTATACTAGTATGTAAGAGTTAGCATGTACTAGCTCCTATTTTTGGAGTGACTGAGGGCACAAAGCAGCATTCCAAATATTATTATAGGAGTCCTTTTTTTTTCCAACAAGTGCCTCACATAAATGAATTACTACAAGGCCCTCTTACACTGAAATTATACTTAATGCAATCAATTTTTCTCTTGGATCGACCTTTGGTCGCTGGTCGGAGACACTATTTAAAAGAGGGCTATTCTCCTGCACCCACCCACCGGTCCACCACACCGCTTGCAATGTCTTCGTCTACCTGCATAGAGGGCGACCGGCATTGCTCCTCTACCTACACAGAAGGTGACCGGCACATGCACGGCCGTGAAGTGTCTGACGATATGATAGCTCCTGGCCCTGGGATGATTAGCAGCTGATTTCCCAAGCTACCATGCAGAAACAGCAGCAGCAGCAAGGAGAGGCCGCTGGAGGAGCTGACCTGCATCTGCAGCTGCAGGTGAGAGGAGGGAACGACGAGGAGGAGGAGCTGGTGCTGGCCACGTGGGACTGCGGCAGCCCGCTGTACGACTCCTTCGAGCTCGCGTCAGTGCACTACATCCTAGAGAAGCACACGATGGTCCTGCCCTTCTTCCCCGACGCCGCGGTGTCGCGGTCGCGGCGGCGTTCGCAGCGTCGGCATCATCAGGGCGGCGCCGCTCCGATGACCACCGACGTGGCCAAGGCTAGGAGGACGAGGGGGTGGAGGGGCAGCAAGGCCGCGGCAGCTATATTCAGGGCTGTTACGTGCTGGAGGAGCTCTGTATAGGTACTCCGTGCTTTCTCAAAGCTAGCTCTGCTGATACAAGCATTATGTCAAGCTGTGTTCGTCAGAGTTGTTGCAATTCCTTGTTTTTTGTTTAAATCCTCATGCATGCAACTGGAATTCGCATCATGCGTGTGTCCAGGACTGGATGGGATCCTGTGTCAGACCAGGGATGAAACAGAGCCCTTCCAGCTTCATGCAGGGTACGTATGTGTTTGGCATGGCTCGATCTAGACTCCCGGTTATATATACTCTACATACACGCACGGGATTAAAACAAGATTAAATAAAATGGAATACTTTTCGTAATATATATATTCTTCTTGTCTTGCACAAAGGTTCGGCCAGAAAAAGAAAGTTCTAGTCAAGAAGAGCATCATGAACGGATGAACCTCCTGCATATATCAGACATAACACGGCAACATGCCATGTCACAAGTCACTGTGATGGAGGATTGGAGGAGAACAAATAGATGCTTTTTTATGTCATTATAAACGTATGATGTTGACATCCAGTAATAACGAAATGGTGACCGGCCAATTGTCATAGAAGATGCGATGCGTCTCTGAGCAACAACTTCTACAACAAACGGGTGTCAAAACATCATAGAATTAGTGACAAAACACATCATCGTAATAATAAAATCATAAGCCGTTATTTGAGTCTTTGAGATGCTGCCACGAGTCTGTTTTTTCATCATAAATTTGTCCCATGTGGTTGTACCTTTTATGGGCCAATTTCTAAACCAGGTTGTTTGGGCTTAGCCCATTTTATGATCCAACTTGGGGCCTAATATTTTTTTCTTAATCTGGTTTGATAAACTGTTTGTGCCTTTGTGGGCCTAGCTCATTTTGAAGCTAACTTTATAGGTGACATCAAACTCAACCCAATTACATATGGCCTAGGCCCATTCAAACAAACGTCACAAGTCTGCCAAATTGAAGAGCTAGCCGTCCCTATTGTAACGTCAGAGGTTGCATCAACAAAAACTTTCAAGGGGACCGAGCCGTAGCTGTTGGTGAGCTGGAGCGGAGGCCACCGGTCACTGCTCGAGCGCATCATTTTTCCTCCGGGAACAGTAGGCATCAACAAAAACTTTCAAGGGGACCGAGCCGTAGCTGTTGGTGAGCTCTCCTGGAGCGGAGGCCACCGGTCACTGCTCGAGCGCATCATTTTTCCTCCGGGAACAGTAGTTCTCTGTATAAATTCCGTTGCCTCACACGTAAGGTGTAGGTCTAGAGTTTGTGTGCGTGTGGTGATGGTGGTGTGAGTTAGTGCCTCTTCGTTAAGGTGTAGGTCTAGAGTTTGTGTGTGGTGGATATGTCACAATGGTCAGGATGATGTGTCCGTTATGTGCGAAGTCTGAATGACTTTGGATACCTCTCAGCCACGTGCAAGGTGTAGATCTAGAGTTTGTGAGCATGTGGTGACGGTGGTGTGAGTTAGTACGTGAGTTCAGATACTACAACCTGTACTTGAAGAGTTGAGGCATAAAAAAAGAACCTTTCAAGGCAAATTCAATTAATTAATAAAAATGAATTGTAGGTTCAGGAAACACAAGTATACATGTAATAGCTACTTGGCGGTTATGACTTGTCAAGTTATATATGTTTTTAGCTGCCCTTGACCGCCAAGCAATTGTATTGCGTTGAATGCCAACCACAAGGAAACACACATACCACCAACAAAAAGTATCAGAATATACAACAATTTTTCACAATTAAACTGGATAATATATTGACATGCATTTAGACAACTCATTTTGAGACACATGCATCGTTGGCAAGATCTCAATTCCATAAGTAAATTGACATATTCTTAAGATCTTTGCAAGTCCATTACCTTACAAATATGGTGCCTTGGCTCATAATTGAGTTCGGCAATAGCACAAATAAATTAAAGTGAAAATAGATAAGTTACAAAAACAACACATGAAACTTTGATTAGATTGACTACCAACTACATCCTTGGGATCATACAAACCATGCTTCCTCACAAACGTCATATTAGAAAGTTTTGAGACGTACAGACCAGTGCACACATTTGATCTTATATTCACATTTACTAATTTATAAAATTGTCTAGTCTAGATAAGACTGTATATATAACACATTATATATAACTATGAAGTTGTAGAAATACAAAGACATATATGTAACAATAGACTAGAATTGCTTATAGAGTTAGATAATTGTCCTTGGTAATAAAACCGTCAAGGAATATATATTTCCTTGAACGTTTACTAAAACCTCCAAGGAAACAATATATTCCTGGACAGTTTCCATTTTGTCCATAAGGGTAATTCTAGTTTCGGGTAGTGTGTAAAGACCATCTCAAAGCAATTATATAGGCCTCTTAGCCTTATAATTTGGCTTGTGATTTCTTCACATATCAATCACTTAATAGTAGCATCCCTTGCATGATAGACAAGCCATTCATTATAGATACCGTACCATATATATATGGCTAGCCATTATCTTTTCTCTTTTTATTTGCTTGTTGTTCTTCACAAATTCATATGTTATAGGATCTCACACTTGTTTGCACTTTAGTTCAGCCCTCAACCAATTGCATGCCAATTACAACAGATTACCTCAATTGCAGTGCCAAATTGCATCAAATTAATAAACTCATAGTATACGAAGAATCAACCGATCACACTTAAAAATAGAGTTAGGCCTCTAATTATTGCTTTGTCATTTAATCCACCAAAACCTAGATATGGGCTAGATACAATTTCATCAACTATAATACAATTTCATCAACTATAATACTATAAAATATGAAGATATTTTGAATTTTGTTCCTTTCAATGCTCCTAGTCCGAGTTGTTGGGGGCAGGAGCATGACCTTAGCTTTGCTATCTCTCACAAGGTGCATGCGATCATTTGACACATATATTTCTAATGACCAATGTGGCTTCCAAAGCTGTTGCCTCTTCCCCGACAAATCATAGGTTGAACTCCTTGTTATTTAGCCCCTTTTACGCTGAGGTAATTAATATAATAAAGAGATCCGCTTTTGCAAAATGGTCTAAAGAAGGTCTATGTGTGGAAATAGTTTTAAAGAAGGGCCAAATTAGAACCATTCGATTTGATCCTTGACACACCACCAAGATTTCTCAACATGCAACTACCACTACTAGAATATATGTTACTCCCTCTTGTCTGATTTATAAGGCACAGTTTGCCATGACACGACCTCCCAAGTTACATTTTTGAACATTTATTTATTTTACATATATAGTTTTTTATCATATACCAATGATTATTGATAGTAAATTTGATTACAAATACAAAAGTATCAAGTTTGTATTACAGTAGTTAAAAATTATTGACCATATTATTGATCAAAGATTGTAAAGTTTGAGTTTTAATATGCATACACGCCTTAATATGCTTGTTATTTTATCCATGTGATAGGTACATTACTACATAAGTTGATGAACAAAAGTAAATTGTGCTATGGCAACAAATATCATATTTCTAGCACATTGCGTGGCTATTGGAAATGATATTCAACAATGACCAACTCGCGTTGAGAACAATGACATACACAACATAATTAAGTTTTTGCTCCAAATCTACTTTTTGGTACTGTAATTAATATAACAAGCGTGTTGGAGACTCTATTCAGTGTTCTCTCCTTTGTTAGAATGATTATGCAGTGTAATAAGCCCCCAAAAGTCAATCTGTCTTTCAACACCGGAGCCTGCATGTCCGGGAAGTACTCCACGAGACACTCCTAGGTAGACGAGCAGGTGGTCTGGGAGGTCATGCTGGAGGAGTGTGTCTTGAGCGTACAACCCCTAGTTGTGCTTGACCTTTTGTTCACCTTCCGAATGCATGGTCACCCAGTCGAGGAAGTCCTTGTCGTCCTTGCTGCCAAGGTGCTCGTACCACAGCGACATTCGGAAGCCATGGACCTGGGCCCTTACTGTGTCATGAGTGTTGAAGTGGTACAACTGGCATGTGCCCATATACCCGACAGCAATGTTCTTTGCTTCCACCTCCTTGCTAAGAGCCTCTAGGAGTTGATCAATGGTAGTAGGACGAATGATGTTATCCTCATTGGACATCTCGGTGAGGTCACCCCATTCTTCTCTTGATATTTATGCATCTTGGTCTCTTGATTGATCTTCTTTCCCAGCAGAGTCACCATAAATCCTGTTGACATCGTATTGAGATCCAAATCACACACTAGCAAGAAATAGCATGCCCTAGGTTGCAATAATGAATCTATCACATGCGGCAAACAACTCAGGGATCGACTAAATTGATCTAGAGATCGATTAGGCCGATCTACAACCCATCCTTCACCGCAAAAAGCCTGGGAACGCCTCGTGGGAGGAACCGTCAGGGAGGAGCATGCCTAGGGCTATTCTAGGATCAGTAAGGCTACCTAAGACGCCAATAAATCTCGTGAAGAGATGCAACAGATAGCAAGAGGTTTGGAAAAGGGCAAGAGTTGGTAATAGTTATAGAAAAGACGATTGAGTGTTGGATCCTTCAATCGGTCGTGATCCTCTGATATATAGAGAGGATGGTCTTATCCAATAGCAAACGAGTCCAAATCATAATCTTCAAGTTTTCTATGCGAAAACACATCCAAAAACCTAATTGGAAAGTGTTTGGTTCAAACCCAAATAGGTAAACTGGCTCCCAAACCAGCTAAGTAGGCTCGGAAGAACCAGCCTGATTACTTGGGTGCACAGGGGAACCAGCCAGGCCCGTTTGGCGGTCGGTGGCACAGTAGGAACCGGCCTGGCCAGTTAGGGAGACTGGCCAGGCCAGTTGAGCAAGGATGGGCGCCTCCTTTTCATCTTTCGCTTCTTCCCATGGGCCAATGTGATGTCCAAAATATGTTTTGGGACTTTTTCATCATTATAAACATCATCACAATGTTCTCTAGCCATTTGTGGTTGTCAACAGGCTATTTGAATGTCATTCATTGCCGTTCGTCATAAACATACACCGCTAGACTTCACATATAATTTCACCAAATGTAATGTGCAAATTTGCAAAAGTTCAGAATTGCAATTTCGAAGAAGTTGGGGGACAAGCTGGAAAGGACGAATTTCAAGCAAGTGCGAGGGTTCTTTGGTAAACAATGAACACGATAGAGCTGTTTATATATTTGGATTCCGTGGTGGATCTATTATATATCTCATCCTCATTCATTAGTTGAATCGCTGCAACAACACATGCCAAATTATTTTACTAATTATACGTTGCGTGTATGGTTGCTTGCTGCAGCTGGTGGGCTGTGGGCATCCAACCACTCTCTATATACGTTAGACGAAACATACAAAGTCGATGTGTATGTGGCAGTTAGTGGAATGCCCACTCTCCGAGGAACCCCACGCAACAAAAGTTAGTGGGTACGGTGAGCATCTCCAAGAGTTTGCCAAATGAGATTGGCATCTTTTCAATTTTGGCAAAATGAGAAAATTTGGGTTCCAACAGCTTGGCAAATGAGGTTGGCATTCTTGGCAACTTGCCATCCACCGGCCTCGCACGCGCAAATATGCGCGCGCGGAGCGGACTTGGCATCCGTATGTACGAGAGAGGTGGAAGGGCACAAAAATAATTTTGTTTCTCTCTCAGGGTTCCTGATGTAAGTTTTTAAGAGGTGGAAGGGTATAAACATAATTTTGTTTCTCCCTCAGGGTTCCTGATGTAAGTTAGATCTGGGTTTGGCAAGTGAATTATACCAAACTCTTGGAGAGAGACTGTTTTTTTACTTGGCATATCTTTTTACAACTTGGCAAAACACAAGATTTGCCAAATGAAAATTGCCAAACTCTTGGAGATGCTCAGTGGGCATCCAACCACTCTCTATATACACACCGGCCAGAAATATAAAGTAGTCCATTCCTCATAGTGGGTGTTAGTGGGCACCGTACCCCACGTAAACGAAACATGTCGAGACAGTTCGTGGATGACAATTGGACCACCAGAGAAAACTTTTGTGCAGTGCCAAAGGTGTAGCAACACATGCATAATAAAAGTTGGCTAAACCTACTGCTTTGTACTGACCAATGGTGTGGCATAGATGTTCATTTCTAAATTGATTTGGTAGCTTTTGTCTTTTATATGCGGAATATACCATGTACCAAGTGGCCTCGAGCCCGCCAGTTCGCCTTGGACGACGTGACGTACCATCTATGGTGGTGCTCAAGTGGCCATGTGCAGTCCCAATCCAAAAATTATAAGATAACTTTCATACTTATCAAGTCACATAGCCACTATATATCTATATTTTTCTATCTTCAAGTAGAACGTGCTATAGGGACTGCCCTCTAGCACTGACAGGTTGTCCTCGACCCTCGCAAAAAAGATTGACAAGTTGTCCTGGACGTGTATGATGCGTGGTGTGTGGTGCCATGCTAGCCATGAGGCCAACAGGTTGTCTCCAAATATTTACGTCCTTTCTTTTTGATTTGTTGCTAGGCAAAGATGGAGAGCGAGGCTGGCTCTCTAGAGTACACATAAGATATAGAGAGAAGCTTTTAGAGACTTATTCAAATGTCTCTTCAAATTAGGATTTAGAGAGTCAGTTTAAAAGACTTTCGGAGATGCTCTTAGCAATCACATGACCATGCTAGTGTGACCATCTATCATTTGCCATTCCAGGTAATTTATATACAAATTTAGGGGCTTAATTAAATTGTCTTTCATAATGATAGATGTGGGTACTCTAGATACATATTTTTGGGTGTTATTTTCAATTACATAATTACCGAGGTGGGTAATAGAGATACAAATTTTGAGGGTGTATTTCTCATAATGACATAGGTGCGTATTTTTTCATAAAACAGAACGGATTGCGTGCCTATTATTGGCAATGATGATTATGCTAATTATTATTATGAGAATTTATTAGATTGATCTTTTTTTCTTAGCACATGAGGATTAATGTCAAGGCTTGGAGCCTTTAACGACTAGTAATAGTAAGATGCGAACTCAATCGCGTATCTTTAAACGGTTTGCAATGTAAAGCTGATGGGTTTGCTGTCTCCGGAAGTTGGTCTAGTTAGGTGTGTGTGTATATATATGTTTCTACTAGTGATGAACGACAATATTGTTCTGCTTTCATGGAAAAATGGTGGTAAAAAGGAAAGAATTGTTCGGGTTAACACTTTAATTTCATGCCTGATGAGAAATGTCAATGCAATATTTATGGCCTTTTTTAGAGAATAAAATTATCTTAGGTCTCAGGGATTACATACAGGCATACAGCCAAGTTCTTACAATGTTCTCAGCTAATTAGCTGCTCAAGAAATACAACACAAAAAGGAAATGATGAGGAAAGAACTTGATCGTATGAAACTAAAGTATTGAACAAGACAACATGGAGGGGGGGGGGGGGGGGGGGGGGGGGATAATAACGCCAAAGCACATAGTGTATCCTTCTCCGGCCGGCGCCTCTTCTTCCATTCACACCAGCTAGTAGTCACTGTGCGTCGTCGCCCTTTAGTAACTTTTTGACATGTGGCCTATTTCTACTGTAGTCTGCTTCCAGCTTCCAAGCTTCAAATTTAACGCGAGAGGCATCGGGATGAAGTATCACCTCATCAAGCTTTTCGAGGTCTCTGATGCCTGTCACGCCAAGAAGCTCTGCAGGTTGCAGACATATGAGCTGAAGAGATAGGAGAGACCGCATTGATCCTGGTTTGAAATTCACATTGGGAAGCCTTGGGCCATGGAAGCACAGCCTCTTGAGGGTTGGGAACCCACCACCCGTCACGACGAAATCACCTGCTTGCCAACGTCCCTCGTTATTCTCTTCCAGCTTCAAAGAATTTAAGCACTGTAAGTTTTGCAGGACTGATAAATTCTGGCTTAGCAGGCCAGTGTTGCAAAGGTGCAGCTCGTAGATGTTACGCAGACTTTTCAAAGTAACTGTAGAGTGAGGGAACATGTCCATTTCCCCCTTTATTTTGATGGAGCTCACAGTACATTTATCAGTCAGCACAGACCCAAGGAATTGTCTGCAGTGGCCGCCAAGATCAATCGATAGGGAATCGAGTTTGGATCCTGTAAACCGATTCTGAAGGAACGACTCAACCAAACTTTCGGGTAAGGAGACCTGGCCGCTGTTGGGCAGGGTGACAGCAACATCATTGGGATTCTTCTTCTTCTTTTTCATTGTGTTGCTTATTTTTCTTGTTAGTTTATTGAATAAAGAACGTGGTGCTGGTGGAGCTGCTGCTGCGGGGGAAGGAGGATGAGGGCTAGGTCTAGGTGGTGGTGGCGGAGCTGCTGCTGCTGGAGGTGGAGGAGGAGAACGGCTAGGTGGTGGTGGCAGTGATGGTGGTGCTGCTGGAGGTGGAGGAGGAGGACGGGTAGGCGGTGGTGGCGGTGGTGCTGCCGCTGCTGCTGGTGGAGGAAGAGGAGCACGACGGCTTGGTGGTGGTAGTGGTGGTGCTGCTGCTGCTGCTGGAGAAGGAACCTCGCACCATACCTTAAGCTTCTTGAGCTTTTCTGCGTGACGCAGAATCTGCGTAAAACCTGGGTTATTGACGATTTTGAATCCAGCCAGAGTCTGCAGTTGACTCCCCTTGAGGACTTCCTTGAGTTCATCTTCTCGCTGAGCATCTAGCTGTGGGAGCTTGAGGACATTCAAGGGCAGCGGCCCTTCGACTCCTGTCCGCCGTAAGTCGAGCGTTTCCAAGCACTGTAGGTTTCCGACGGCGCTGGGTAGGACACGAATTTGCTTATTGTTCCTGAGGCTCAAATACTTGAGGTGCAGCAGCTCGCATATTGCAGCAAGGTCCCCATCAGTGAGCCAGGCACAACCTTCCAGGTCCAGCACTCGAAGCAACTTGCACCCCTGCCAGCTCGTAAGGTTGCTATTACCGTCGTCACCGTTAGTGTCGTTGCACTTGCACACTGTCAGTGACCTAATACGGGACAAGTCGATTCCTTGTGCAGTTATGTCGACCTCACCAACGCCATGGACGGAGAGCCGGCGTGCAGCGCAGGCAGTTGGGCGGCTGGGCACGAGCTCTCCGTCTTTGATCAGCGTGATGAAGTTCCACGAGAGCGACCGGTGCACGAGGAACTCTAGCATCACACCGTGGATTTGGCACCGCTTCACATTGATGTTGGTGGTAATGTCGTCACGCGGCACCGGTTCAATAATGCCCAGGTCCAGCAGCGTACAGAGACAGTCGCGGGCAACAACGTCCTCGCGGAGCTGTGCACCATTCGCCACAAGCCCTTCTGCGATCCATCGCCTGATTAGGCTCTTCTTCTTGATCACATGGCCCTTGGGAAACGAGCTTACAGACATCATGCACATCTCCTGGGCATGCCTGGACAGGTTCTGGCAACTCTGCTGGAGTGATCTTCTCATCTTTCCAAAGCCACACCCACCGCTTGCTATGTGGTAGCCAAGAGCGTTTGCCACATCATTGCAGTGTTGAACATCCAGCATCCGCCCATGGTGCCGCAGAAATTCAGCTGCGGCTACCGAAACATGGGGCAAACCATCGCTTTTGGCCAACAAGGGTTTTAACCAATGGCTCCTGCTTGCATCCGGACCATCACCCGGACGATGCTGGTTAAACGTTGCCCAGAACAAATCCTCCGGGTACGTGCCCCCAAGCCCGTTCATTGTGTAGATGTAGCTGCCAGAGCTGCAACCCATGGCCACGGAACGGTTCCTCGTTGTTATCACTACTCTGCTGCCTAGGGCATTTTCGGGCAATGCTTCCCGTATCTTTTCGAAGACTTTATATTCCATCACCCCATCGATGATGACCAAGTACCTGCAAGGCAAAACAAAAGGCGTGTGGTTACATCACGCATTGGTTTTTTAATTTAATTTGTGCCTTCCTAGCTTCCAATAGACCAGTCTCAGTGATGGATTTCATATATGAGTTTTTAAAACTCTCATACGTTAGAAATAGTATAGAGAAGTCTCGTACGCTAGAAATAGTATAGAGAAGTTTTATCCTCATGGAACTAATTTCATCCTATAAAACTTTAGCATCTTTCTCTTCATCTATACTACATCACATAAGCTTATGTAATACTCATAACGCTTCTATAAAACCCCGCTAAGACTGGCCTCACACGTAAAACCCAAGTGAAAATTAATAGTAGATTGAGAACCTAGATAGTCCCATTTTTAAGTTCGAGAACCTAATTGAGAATCCAAGAAAAGTTTAAGAACCTAGTGTGCATTTTGCTCTTAATATGCCATGAAAAAATTTGTACATTATTACTTTATATAATTTTATAGGTTTTGACTTAAACATCATGTCATACTAGGTAAGCACTTTATGTTTTATATAACAATTAAATTATAGAAAATTCAACATCGTGATTGCCATGGTACAAGCTGAAGTGACTATTTATGCAATTGTAGTAACTAAGAGTATTTGTGTGCACGCACGTGTGTGTGTCCATAGTCATGAAAAATATTCCCTTAATGACTGATATACGAATTAATTCTAAAAGTATTATTAATTTAAAATTATATTAATTTTTATAAACCTATAATTTATGTAAATTGTTACATTAGATAAATTTATATATTCAATTGATATTGATAGTACAAGGTAAGTACTCTATTTTATTATATATAAAGTAATACTCTGGTGGTGGCGTAGTAGTTAGATCAATCTATAGTGGAGGAGAGCGGATCCATAGCGGAGGAGGCCAGATCTGCGTGCATACCACCATCACCCTAGCTTCGTCAACGGTCACCACAACCTTGACCTCCCTACTTCTCACCCTGGTGTGGGATCTGGGCTCGGCACAAGCTCTGAGGACGACAGATGCATGGGCTGGGCAGTGGGCTCGGCCGATGCTTTTTTTTTGTTTTCCCCCAATTATCACCGCTGGCTCGTTATGATATCATTTTTACAGTACAGTTGGTTTGAACTGACGGTAACAACTCTCCTCACCGCTATCCATTTTAACCACCAAGGGCCGGCAGTGATAAGTATTCTGTAGTAGTGAATTTATAACGAGCACGGCATTTTGCTGCCACACCATCATTTTTTGCCATGTGAAAAGATGGGTGCACACAACATGATATTTAGAATCAATTAGGTAAGAACACACAAACAATCCATGAATCGAAGGATTATCAATCACTAGAAAGTCAGTACCACATAAAACCATGATTTGTCCGTTCATATCCATTTTTATTTATGTCCATATCATTGACTGTTGAAAATAAGATTGATGAACTGTCGATGATAGTGAAGTGTCGTTGAATCATTAAAGTGTTACATACAGGTCCAGCTACTAAACGTCATTGATGTGTTAACATTGCCGTATTACTGACGTTCCGAAGCTCCTTAATTATTTTTACTTCATAATTGATGAATGGACCATGTCCGTTTCTTTTTTTAACTGAGTGTGTTGAGTCATCAAATCATTTCTATAGTATTGAGTGCGAGAAGATTGTAGTAGTTGCGTGTACTTATTGTGTAGTATTGTCCTATTCGCTTCTCTTATAAATCGTACTTTTTTAGCGAACAAATAGTGTTTTTCTCTCAAAAAAATCAGCCAACGGTACTTTCAACCATGTCTTATCAGGCAAATGAACGGGGTCAATTAATTCTTAAATATAGTATTATTTTCTATAGTATTTTTTTATGAAACCGGAGGGATTCCCCTACTGGAATTTTCTATAGTAGTAATAATAAAAACAACAAAAATAATACATAATAACAACAAAAAAAAAGCTGCTGCTGCTGTTCTCATAGTATTAATTAATTCTCAGTTTTATAAATGCAGCAGCAGAGTAAAAGTGTTCATTGTTACTATGCATAATATCTCGAACGAGAGAGAGAGAGAGAGACTGACCTGTTTTCCGTGAGGAATCCTTTGAGATTTGTTTTCCGTTGCTCATAATCGCCGGCAGGGTTGGCTGCATTCGGATGACCAACTTGTTGCATGATTCCTTGTAGAGCAGTACTCACAGGGTTGCGGTCGGAGGACGATGGCGCTTCAACCTTAGCGCGGTAGGAACTGAATTGCTCGACGACGGCAGGATCCTCGTACAATTCCCGTACGAGGGTGGTCTTTCCCATGCCACTGCACCCCAAGATGGAGATCACCTTGAGATGAATCTGGTGGCCACCGGTCGCCATAAGCAAACGCCTGAGGTCATCCTTGGCTTGCTCCATGCCCAAAGGGTTAGCCACGGGATGGTCTTCAGCCACGGGATCGTCTTCTAGAGGAACCGGAGTAACTTGTTGGCCTGTTGGCCTTGCAGCAGCACATTGCTTCTTATGTTCTAGAATGCTGCTGATGCGCTTCCGGAAACCCTCGATTTTCTCGACATGCTCCTGGCGGGGGTCAGTTAGCATGGCCACCTCAACAATCCGAACGGGGGCAGATGTTTCGGAATCCTTGGCACGTTGATCTATGAAGTCCTCGATTTCATATGCCAAGTCTTGCAGTTGCAAAACCCACTCTTCCGGCTCCGCCATCCCCTCCTCTGCATCTTGGTTAGTCTTCGTCGACTCCCATGCTTTCGCTACCTCACCAGATAGCAAAGCCAATTCATCCTTGATATTTCCAAGGGCAGCCTTGAGATTCCTTTGAACATCTTTATCCTCCTTCACCATGCTCCTCACGCCTTCCACAAGCTTTGCCACGGAACCGATTAGGCGGATAACCTCCATCCGTCTCTAGCAAGAAATCTCTTCTCGCTCCCTCTCTTAGCTAATTAAAAATTTCCTCTCTCTCTCGCCAAAGTGTCTCAACTAATGATCATACTGAAAGGAGTAGATGGTGCGTAGTTTGCGTGAAGGAACAAGATTTATATATAGCAGTCCAACAACCATTCTCCCATACGGGCTAGAATCTTAGGGAATATAATCATTTTAAAGGCCTGTTTGGCAGAGCTCCACGTAGCACCAGATAAAAAAAACAGCTCCGCTCCAGATTTTTCCAGCCAAACGGTTTCAGCTCCAACCACTCCACTGCAGATCTGCTCCACAAAAACAGTGGATCTACCCCAGATCCATGGATTTCATGGGGTGCTCCACCAAATCCAAGTTTCGTGGAGTTAGGAGAAATTACCCACCACTGTCACTGTTAGGTGGAAAATGACTGGTTCGTTCTATTTTTTCTTCTCTTTCTCCCGTTGCGAGTCTTCATCAGTGCGACTGGCCATCGTGCGCTCCCCTGGCTGTGGCCGCGCTCTCCCGCCGGAGCCCCGACAACGCTGCCCCTCCCCGTGCGTTGCCCTAGCCCATCCACCCTCGCCCGGTTACGCCCCTCCCCGCGCGCCATCGCTGGAGCCCCGCCCCGCCCGTCGGAGCCTCACCGCGCACTCCCCTAGCCGTGGCCGCGCGCTCTGGCCCTCTAGCGCGTGGAATCGACGGGAGGAAGAAGACGTGATTTATTGTTTTCTTTTTTTTTTCTTCTGACGTGTGGGCCCAAATTGCTGTGAGATAGAGATGGGGGTGGAGCTGTACCAAATGCTTTTTGGGATCTTAGATATACAGTGAAGCTGCTCTATGGTGGAGCTAGCCGGATCTGTGGATCTAGAGCTGTTTTTTCAGAGCTAGACCTCTGCCAAACAAACCCTTAAAAATCAAATTTAATACTCTCTCTTTGTCTCTCTTAACATGCCACATTAGGTTTGTCCTAAGTCAAACATTACTATCTTTGACCATCTATTTCAAAAAATTGTTATAGTTTCACAACATATGAATTACATATTGTGAAAGTATTTCTTGCAGTGAATCTAAAAACATATATCTTATGTCATGAACCTATACAAATTTGTCTCTCTTAGTTAGAATTGGAGACGGAATCCTTGTTCTGTTGAAGTGTATTTAGGTCTAGTGTGTTTAGTGCTATTTGGGATTGTCAACATTATATCTAGGCTCGAAATATTCTATTACATATTTGGATTAGAGCGAATTTAAAATATCTATATATATTGTATATCCAATGAAGTTTGTAGCTAGAATCATAGAAAATAATTCTAAAATATGGAAGGTTTGAAGATAATATCACTGTCGGATCTATTTGTAAACTGATAGTGACGCTAGGCACGCATATATTTATTACTATAAATTTTTTTGAATCATTCAAATTCTACAAACACAATACAAAGACTATAAACATATAACCTTTTACCATCTAGATCAATGTTACAATCGAAGTCTGCAAACACATTACATTATAACCACCTCACAAGCATTATTCTAGCACCCGAGTGGGATATGAGAGGTGCAAGAACATGCCGAAGGGGTGCAGAGAGAGCCAACCGGGGTGCACAAGAGTTTACAGTCGTGATGAACCCATGCCTCTAGCAACTGGCCACTGCTGGCCCAACGCAGACCAACAACACTATTGGGCTGCTGAATAGCATTATATTGCTCTGGGGCCACCCCTAACTAGCGATGAGGGCAGCCCCTCTAGGTCGTGGGTCTGGCTTGGAGGTCCCAGCGAGATCCCATCACACAGAGAGAGAGAGAGAGAGAGAGAGAGAGAGAGAGTAAGAGAGAGAGAGAGAATAGAGAGATAAAATTGAGTGGGAGTCAGATGGGCGGCGATGGGATAGGAGAGGAGAGAAAAAGAGAGTTATGTGGAGTGGCAGAGAGGACACATCAGGAGAGTTGGGTGAGGGAGGTAGTGCTTTTAAATCTAGGGTTCCTAATGGGTCTCAGCCATCTTTAATAGAGTATACCGTAGAAGGGTCCTTGGGATGGCACCAACCTTGGTAGCCTCCACTTGTGCCGCTGTGGTTGTCCCAATCTCCGCGATTTGGGTTTTGCTAAGACTTTTGTTGATGTGATGGTGGTAGTATCCGTTCGATGGCGTACACATTGTTTGTGTTTTCTCTAGGGTTTGTTGGCTGTTTTTCTTTAGCTTGGGAGATATATATTCTTTGAGTTTCACTCTTGATTCTGAAGTCTATGTCAGCCCTGTAGTATTTCTCCATGACTTTATGCAACTCTGTGATTGTTGTGGCTAGTTTTCTAGCAAACTTCAAGGAACATAGACCAGACCTCAGGCCTCTCATAGCTACCAGTTGGACCGCTTTGTCGGAGATGTTTGGAGCTTTGGCCTTTAGTTTGATGAACCTTCTCTAGTATTCCTGTAAGGACTCTCATTCGTTTTGCTTGCAACCAAAGAGGTCCATGGGCTGGTTTGCAGACAAGTTTACACCTTGTAAGTTTGAGTAGAGGTTTGTGCGAGGTGCTCCCATGAGTGTAGCGAGCCCACCTATGCCGTGACATTTGGCTTTGGCTCAAGGATTGGTACTACCAACGGTTGTATTATGACAGTCCCCTCTATCGATTATGTATGGAGATTGTGAAGTAATAGATTCGTAATGGCAAGTTTGGTTGGGGTAACTAAATGGAGGGAATAGGAGGAGTTTGGAGGTAGAAGTTTAGAAATCTTTTGTTTGTTTAGTGGGAATCGGAGTTTTGGTGGGAAGAGAAATGAGAGTTTGGAGGGCTAACCTCCACTAATCAATTCCTTGTGGGAGAGGTTGATAATTGGGTGGGAGTTGTGGTCTTAATGAAAGATAAATACATCATGACTTGTCATATAATTTTTCACTCAAAAACTACAACACCTAATAGGGGATGCTAGTTACCTCTTTGACTCCCCATCTTATTTTTATCCATGAACCAAACAAGGAATTTGGACTAAAAGTCAAATTCTCGAGTTAATTCTCTCTATCAACTCCCACCACTAATTCACATGCCGCTTCACATGTAGTTACCAAACACACCCTAAATTATTAAGAAAATCTGATTTCAAAAGAGACCGATAGAGGTAGAAGGGGGAATGAATTCGCTTGAAACCCTCTCCCTCTTTGCATCTCTTCCTAAAGGCTTGTTTGGTTACACTCAAATCCACCCTAAACTATGCAGATTGGGATAGATTGGGGTGGGTTACAGTGCAGCCAAACAACTTCTAAATGGCTACAACTATGTGCATGTCCATGCCTAGATCTAAAACATATGTAACTTTTAAATGTTGAAACAAATGCTAGGGGATAGGAATAGCATCCGGTCTTAGAGACTTAGAGCCAAGTTCTAAGAAATTCGGAGGCAAAACCTTCACCCCCTTGTTTTTAGAACATATGTGAGCCCTAATGAGACCGCGAGCTCGATCTGAAGTATTCGTGATGTACAAAACATGTCGACATGTTTTTCAATAAATTTTACTAATCTAAGTGGTTACTTATGCTAACCGCTTATGTCTTCACCTGTGGCTATTAATTCGATTGTCCTATGGAAAGGCAGTGTTTGTTTGTAGGATTTTTTTTTTCACAAGCAGTGGAGTACGTATATAATCTAATAATTAAAAAAAGAGCAATGTTCCTTGTTATTTTTGCAACTCCAATTTATATCGTTGTTCCAAACATTATGATTTATGAAGCGTGTTTATTCTTTACAAGAACAGGATGGGGACATAATAACGTCGTTATATAGATGGATGGTGCATGCAGTCGATCGATCTGTAGGTGTGTGTTTCTGTGATTTTGAGACCAAACATGTACCATTCTGAATAACTGTGGAATCTAATGAGTTGGCACCTGGGGATGTACTGGACTGGACCTCGATTATGGTATGAAAAGAAGGACCGCTTTGCAAAAGGCGCATGACAAGTAAAACAAGGGATCGGCTCGACTGGGAGTTTCAAAGTGATGGACGACTCGTGATGGGGACTGGTTGGGAAAGACCACAAAATACGTCGGTCCTAGCTAGGTCGTCGGTTCCTCTCTCTGGCAGATCTCCCTGCCGGCGGTGCGCCATGGCGGAAGCGGTCGTGAGCGTCTCTGCGGGGGTGATTGCCTCCCTCCTCAAGAAGCTCCGCTCGCTGAAAGTCAGCAACCAGCAGGAGGAGATCTACTCGCTCCAGGCTGAGCTCGCCCTCTTGAGCGCTGCCCTGCACGATTCTGAGATGATGGAGGCGCAGAACATGCAAGTCGAGGAATGGACGAGGCAGGCCCGGGAGGTTGCCTATGATATCGACGACTACATCGACCTGTACGAACATCACCTCCGGCGGTCCAAGTCAAGATCAATCTTCTCTTTCAACCACCGCTTGCGCGGCTTCGGCTTCAATGCACAGATGAAGCTGCTCAAGGCCCGCGTCGTGGAGGCGAGCGAAAGGTACAAAAGGTACGGCCTGCCTGTTAGCCAGGTGCCGCGCTCGGACGCCAGCATCGCCACTGCTGCTGCTCATCCTAGCAGTGTCACAATAGATCCTCGGCTGTTCGATTTCTTCGCCGTGGATCCGGTCGCCATCCAAGGCCCAACAGAGGAGCTCGTCCAATTTGTTGGCGACGGCGAGACGCATGTTAAGGTAGCATCCATCGTTGGCATGGCCGGTATTGGCAAAACAACTCTTGCTGTGCAGGTTTATCGAAAGCTGGAGGAGCGATTCCATACCCGGGCTTTCGTCCATGTCGGTCCAAGACCATCGGTTACTAGGGTGCTGCTGAACATCATCAGTGAAGTCACGGGGAAGCGGCACAACCACGAGGACAGAACAGAGCACAAAGCCATCCAGCCACTCAGGGACTTCCTTCACGATAAGAGGTACTGTTTATTATATATGTATATTTTTTACTCTTACTAGCAAGATGGCCCGTAAATAGTGTGGTCAGATGGCTTTAATTTCTCTCATTACAACTTTTGACTTTTCTATTTCTAGTTGAAAATATTTTCTAATATTTTTAAATTGTGATAGTTCTCTCTCTATAGTCTATACGTGCTCTTTTTATCTCTGAATAAGTCTTTTTTTCTTGAGACGAAAGAAGAATTATATTAGATAATAGCTGGGTACATCAACACGTTACAAACACTTTGGAATACACTACATATATCCAGAAACAGATTTTCATCCAAATTGTACCCACGCTGTGAATAGCTCAAAATCTCAAAACCAAACCTGTATGATGCTTCGTATAGATGACCGCACAGGCAAACACTCGGCAAAAGGCCTGCGAACATATGCCCAACGAACGATAGCCAACATTCCTGCAGGCTAAATTGAGAAACTTTTTCTTTCTTGTGTCTTCCTTTTTCTTCTTTCTGCCACCGAAGAATGAGGAAGACTGATCTGAAAATTATTCTTCCTAGTCCTTCACCGTGGCTAGATCTAACCATGACAAAACGGAGAAGAGACTAGAGAAAATTATTCCATGGCGGTGATATTATCTTCACCTTGATGTCGCCGTCCAAGAAAAAAGGTCTCCATATCGTAAGTCGGTTATATACCGTGTGGCCTCATTTGGTATAGCTCTATCTCGTATCCACCTCTTTAAAGACTGGATTTTAAGAAACTCCACTTGAAGAGCTGTGTTTCAATTTAACCCGTTTGGCAAAAAAAAAAAAGAAAAAAGAAAAAGGCTTCTGAAGTTGCTGGCGAAGCTATTCTAAATAGGGCCTTTGTAAACCTGTTATTAGTTGCAGTATTAGTTGTTTTTGCTATAGAATCACGGGTGCAGTGATGTGCCCGGGCCATGTCGTGACTGTGTCTTTCGGTTAATTATAGCCCCGCCACGACGTCATGATGTGCATGTCGCGCAGTGCTGAGAAAAGAGGATTCACATAGTGCGTCGGTGTAGCGGGGAAGACAGGCTTTAGTCCCATGTATATGCAAGATCACTTATGTTATGTAAGCTGCAGCAATTCTGCTGCGGCCTCTGTCGCCTGTTGTTGGTGCTTGCGTTCGTCTTGTTCATCGTTCTTGCCACGCCTGGAGGCTGCTGTACTTTCCTAGGACCGAGCTCGTTGCTCGGTTCCAATAAGCCCCGTTCGGACGTTCCAGGCCAGAAAATCTTCTATGTTAGTACAAATTAGTGAAGAAATTGATCGGCTGGGAATCCTTCCGATGCAACCGAACGGGGCCTAACTGGTATTGAATCCAGTTAGGCGGTGTCCCAGGCCTGGATGAGCGTGTCACCACCACAATCAGCACCGAGAAGGAAGCAACGCCTAGACACCTTAATCTAGGCCTAGGACTACATTCTTTTTTTTTTTGGCCAAAAGGACTACATTCTTTCGGGCAAGAAGGTAGTAGAATTCATGAGCCACATATGAATGAGCAACAAAATATCATGCTAACAAGGCCATCCTTCAATTAGTCATCCATTCGACAAAAATCATTATATGTCACACCTTAATCCAAGGCTCCACCATTCACAAAATTCTCAATTTGGCACTAGTTTCTAAATACTTGTCACAATTTTTGGACGCATAAACAATTATAAAAAGACCAAAATTAGTTCTTCTAGTTCATGAATAATTCCCTCAAAGCATGGCATAATTAATATCTAAGTAGGTTTATCTTCTACATGTAACTCTCAATCTTTTATGGAATTTATTAATTATATAATAACCTCATTGGAGAATGATCTTTGGTGCTTTGTTAATAGCAAATAATTTACTTCTCTTTTATAGCTTTTAGTTATTCATATTGAGGTTACTCCCTTTGTCTTGAAATATAGTGTATTGTGACTTATAAAATTTGTATTAAAATGTAATGCATTCTATGCAATAACTATGCTAAGATTTGGCAAAGTTGGTTAAAAAGGAAATCATAATTTAAGGAGAAACTCCTTAATTGGATATAAATTCATGGGTACATGCGTCATTTGAGTGTTCCCTTAAGTTGTCTTAAAATTTTTAGAATGCGCTATATTATAGGACGGAGGGAGGAGCAGCTAAAACCTGTCTTTTCAAGAGCAACTTTTCACATACTTTAAGCTCCTAATATAAGTGGACAGAAAAGACTTTATAATCATTTGTTTATTAATCTAAAGTGGATATAATCTTTACAAGAAAATATTTTATATCATAGAATATTTGTTTTCTTAAACAAATGCCTTATCTATTTCCTTGAAACTTTCATAATAGAACTTTTTTTATGTCATACAACTAATCAACTATAAATTATGACCAATAACATTATGTATATGATTAAAAAATCAACATGGACTAGTTATTATGTATGGTAAAAAAGATACTTTCAATAGAATATATATAGCATGTTGAACTCATCACCATAATATGTGTTAGTGTCGCTATTGAAATACGCCAATAGCTCTTTTTTTGGAACAAAGTACGCCAATAGCTCAAAAAGACTAGGAGTCACATATCTACACTTATTCCAAGACCACCAAATATTTTGCCCCATGCTTTCTTCTTCTTATTGTACAGTCTGGAAGGACGGCGAGTGGCAGAGGATGGGGTTTAGGATTCAAGGAGGCCAACTAGAGGAGGCATGAATAGTTGTTTCTAAAACTCATTGTGAATCCTAGCCAAAGTAAAAATAACTGAATAAAACTAATGACTAGATAACTAAATCACCCCTTCTAACAACCATATCACCCTATGCATAAGATAAGCAATGTGGCTTCTAGGGTACTAGTAAGAGCTACTACACAATTCTAGTATGCAAGGTCAATTAGCCTAAGCAGCTAGAACAACAAGTAAAGAAAGGGAGATCCTACTCATACTAGTGATTAAGATAAACAACTAAATTACACTAGTACAAGCAACTACTCGAGGAAGGCTACTCAGCTAGTCGAGCTACACAAACAATTACACTAGCAAGAGATATACAAGTAAAGAGCTAGTGTAGAGAGCAAACCATTGGGAGACAAGTGATGACACTGTGTTTTTTTCGAGATTCGGTGGCTTCCCAAACCACCTACTCCCTATTGAGGCGAGTCAAGAATTGCCCCTCCCCTAGCTTGCAAAATAGGCTCCAACATGAGCGCTAGACTCAAGTCAGTCAATCAACAAGGCACTCTCCACACCTCCGGGCACTGGAGTTGCTCTTCGCCTTCCTCCGGTGGAGACAAGCACAAGAGCCCCGAACAAGTCTCCTTTGAAGCACCACACAACTTTTACATGGGCTTCAATGATGTCACAGACACCAAGCTATTAATAGAAGGTGGCAACCTCCAAGATTTACAAGCACAATCAGCTTGCAAATTGATCTCTGAGTGCCACTCGATCAATCTCTCAAGGATCCGTACAAAAGATATTCAACATCTCCAAATTATGCTTCACACATGCAATCATATGAGAGGGGAGGGATGAACAAGGCCCTCAACATGTATATGATGTCCCCAAGGTGCCAAGAGAAAGCCCTCAACCGACCATGCCTCTATTTATGGACGAGGCCCTCAAACTAGCGATTATGGTCTTCCTTCTACACTTCAAGAGTCCTAGAGGTCAGACCACGAGCCCCAATGGTCAGCTCCAATGGTCACTAAATGCTACGGTGAAATCCGATGACTACATTGACAACTTTGGTGCAACCTTGCACCACGTGGTACCTTGCTGGACTAACTCTCCAGTGCACCAACTCTGGTGGGCACCGGAAGGTAGCGTGACCTGATTCAAACATTTGCACATGATTCATCATTTCCAGACAGGGCTGGTGGTCAGACTGCACCCATGGGAGGTGAAACCACTCCACTTATTGGCCCGACCACTACTTGATAAAACAACCAAAACCCTTAGGTCCAAAGTCCAAAAAGGGTGATCTTGGATTCTGTGGAAGCTTATTCAGACGGCTACACATCCCACCTAAATACATGACCCAAAATATAATAGATCAACGTAGAATTCCAATTCCAAGAACTACCACATAGTTACACTACTATTGATTCCTTTTTCGCAGATGGCCAAAAACCATTTGCGGACGTGGGCAAAGCCTCCGCCTGAAATCAATACCTGTGTTAATAAGCATTTCCAGTGGCGGCCTAGTGCCCATCTGTGAAAATAGGTAAAAAACAAAAAAATCCCACTCATGGGAGCCCATAGGCCCACCGAGGACGTCATCACAGCTCTCGTGCAACAGCACCACCGCAGCTCCCGTGCATCCTCCTCCATTGTGCTCCTCGAAGACACCACTATGAATGCGCAAGATCTGCCACCGTGTGCGTCCGTCGCCGGTAGGAGGGTCCACGCACATCCACTACACGTCAACCGTCGTCAGGCACCGTGGAATCCACCGCCACCGCAAACACCTAGATCTGTGGTCATGGGATCCATTGTGGACGCCGGTGGAGGCCGCACCTCGCACCACTAGGGGATGATGCCGCGCCGCCGACGGGAGAAGAGGCCGCGCAGCCACTGAGGAAGGACGCCGTGTCGCCGCTGGGGGATGTTGCTGAGACCTATGACCCGCACATCGCCGCCGCACCTGAGAAGGGCCTCGCGTGCCCCTACGCATGCGTCGCCACGCCGGAGGGGTCCTCGTGCTCCCCACGTGTGCGGAGAGAGAGAGAGAGAGTGGGGAGGCGTCAGTGAGAGAAGTGAGAGATGAGAGAGGCTAGGCAGCTATGAAAGGGAGAGATTGAGAGGACGTCCAAACCCTAAGTTCACAATATATATGTATGTAATTAACAGGCTTCATTTGTGCCAGGGGCCATTTTGCTGTGATGGGCCTCTTAAGAGGTCTGCCTCTAAAAATGGCTTCTACTTTCGGAGGCGGACCTCTTCCTCTCTGTTAATGGATTTTGAGAGACGGGTTATTTTTACCACCTCCATAAATTCATTGTGAGATATGGACATTTTGTGACCGCCTTCGAAAATCCTCATGTATTTTAGGAGACAGGTGAATTCGTGGCTGCCTCCATTAATGATTGTGTAGCTCCATTAATGATTGTGTAGTATCTCACGAAATCATTTATGTAGTAGTGTTAGGAGCACACAGAAAAGGTGTTTTCATAGCATGCAAACTCCAAGTGATCTCCCACGGGACAATCAAAACCATTAAGCCTTAGTTAGCATTTTCAAACCAATTCTTCATGGTTTTTTTTTCTCAACTTTCAAACCGCCACTCATCTCTAAATGCAAGGCAAGTTATACCTCACTAGACAACCAACATGCAAAATGAGTTTTCTCCTCTTGATAGTAGGGCTGTCTATCCTAAACCCGGCCATTGCTCTTTCTAAACACCTTGCACATTTCCATTTCATCTCCGTGTGATTCCCGTGAGCATCCACTCTCCATGATCAACTTGATGAACAATGGTCATCACCATATGTGGCCAATCTTGCCACTTGACCATTGCCTATTTCATTAAGCTCCTCTATCTTCACTTTGTCAAGCCACTTGATATCTTTACATACCTTAACTCGGCTTCTTCTTCATGAATGACATGGTACTCTTTATAGCTTCACATGGCATTCATAGTCCATTGATCTTAGCTTTGCTTGATCTTCTTTGTTGCCTTGGTCCATCAGTGCCAAGCCCTATACTACTCACACTTCACTGCCTCGATGGTCCATCATGTCCCAAGCCTATAGCTTGCACTTAACACTTGCACATGGTCCTTCATAGCCAAGCCTTGCCTTTGTCTTAACCGCCTTGCCATATAAGACTATGTTGTGTCCAATATTCAATATGCTTCTTCTCTTGATCATCTCATCTATTCATCAACTCTACGGTACTAGTTGAACACTTGCATCACATGCATGTGTCACCTCTCCTCCATGGCCATTGTGTCTTGCTCAACCTATCTTGTGGACTAATCACTTGTTCATCTCTTATGAGTCCTCATTAGTCCACAAGGTTGTCGCTCGATTATCAAAACTACACGGGGACTTTCACGGGATCGTGGGATTGATAGAGGAGAGATGAGAGGACAGAAGAGATAGGGAATAGGGAGGGAAGCAACCAAGTTCCCAAAATCTAGAGTACCACTACTACAGAACTGACCTTCACTGCCGGCCCATAACTGTCGCTTTGGTTGTGCCAGTTCAAAAAAAACTGGCAGTGATGGGGCTTTTGAACCGGCACCGATGTCCAGTTTTTTAGTAGTCTACCAAAGACGTGGCAAATGGTGGAGACGACTCACTAGAGTCGGGGAGGACGACAAAAAGTGAGGATGACAGGAAGCGGAGGCCGAGCAGTCAAGCGGGGGAGAGTCAGAGCAAGACAAACAGGCAGCAGGCAATATCCATCGGGCCAGGCCAGCCTAGGCACACCCACCACCAAACTATGTCGTGTCGTGTCAGGCCAAAAGGGCAGGGTTTAGGATGGGCTACTGGACCGCAGGCTTTTTGTATATCTATACAAAAGGTAAAGGCACATAAGTGGATAAGCCTATACCTTTGCAGCTTAAGGTACTATTAGTAGGATGAGTAAGGAACCATGAAAACAGTGTTAACTAGAAAGAACTCATATGTTATTTTTTTAAAGTAATTAACCTGTTTCAAGTCTAACAACCTTATCTATTTGGCTGTTGCCATCCATTTGAGTTCCTTGATCCATGTCTTAATTTTCACGGGTGTTTCATTCATGCTCACAACAGCATGCAGTATTAACAATGTGTCGTGTATGATTATTATCCACATAACTTGTGAATTCTCTTGGTTAACTAGGTACCTTATCGTAGTGGATGATATATGGAGTATATCGGTATGGAAGGCCATCAATTGTGCTCTGCCCCAGAACAGTCTTGGAAGCAGGATAATTGTAACAACTCGCATCCATGACGTGTCCAGATCATGCTCCAACCATCCCTCGGATATTAATTACGAGATGAGGACCCTCAGCAAACCTGATACCATCAATTTATTCCACAGAAGAATATTTGGTTCAGAAGATAAGTGTAATAAATCGGAGTGCAGCCAAATTCATGGCAACATACTTAGAATATGTGGTGGCTTACCATCGACCATAATTGCTGTAGCCAGTATTCTAGCCATGAAAGAACCAAAAGAATGGAAGATGGTCAACATGTCGACTCTTTCGGCATTGGAGCAACAACCTCTATTTGATAGGGGGAGATGGATTGTACATCTCAGTTACACCGATCTGCCCTTCTCGATCAAAACCTGCTTACTGTACCTGAGTGTTTTCCCAGAGAATTATGAGATCAACAAGGATCGTTTGATATGGAGATGGATAGCTGAAGGATTTATCCCTGGAAGAGGAGATGAGGATGTGTGGGAAATAGGGAGGAGCTATTTCAATGAGCTTATCAATAGGAATCTGATACAGCCCATGTTTGTGAATAATGGTGACGATGATGAAGATGATCCCATGGGTTGTATGGTGCATGCCATGATACATGATTTCGTGGTGTCATTGTCCAGAGAGAAGAACTTTGTCACGTCAGATGAACTTGAGTCCATGCCACGTGATGTGATCCGCCGATTATCTCTCAACTACAACAATCAAGACGCCCAAAGCACAATGTTTGCATCATTGGAGTCGAGGAGCATGAACCTATCCCAAGCACGTTCCCTTACTATCTTGGGGCGTCCTCAACGGATGCCTCACACTCTGTCGAGTTTCCAGTTGCTCCGAGTGCTTGACCTAGAGGATGCTGAGGGGCTGGACAATGTGGACATCGAGGACATAGGGAGGCTATTCAATCTGAGATACCTAGGGCTTGGAGGGAAGCGTATCACGAAGCTCCCAAAAGGCATAAGAAAGCTGCAACTCCTGGAGACGTTAGAGATCCGACGGACTGAGGTACGGGAGCTCCCTCGAGGCGCAGGTGAGCTGCAGAAACTGGTCCGTCTACTAGCCAAGGCACTAGATGTAATACCGGCTGGGGTACTAAAGAAGATGAAGGAGTTGCAAGAACTGTCAGTGGTCAGCGTGAATAGTCCCCGTGCACTCAATTTGGTGGATGAGCTGGCCGTGATGGAACGGCTGAGGATCCTTGAGATAAAATGGGGTCTCCGTGAGCAAGACAGTGGTATTCAGGGTTACAAAAATCAGTTCGTCACCTTTCTCAACAGAGCCTCCAAGTCTAATATCAAGTCTCTGTCCATCTACTGTGACGAGGAGTGTTCCATTGATTTCGTGGCGGGATCCTGGGACCTGCCATATCTGCTCCAAAAGTTAGTGATTGAAAGGATGGAACAATGTTTGTGCAGAATCCCCAGGAAACTGGCCTCCTGCCACGGCCTCACCCACCTGGAGATTGCCACCAATCTAGATGTAGAGGAAGACATCCTGATCATCGCCAACATGCCTTCTCTAACCACCCTCAAGCTATCCGGCAGGGGAAAACCCATCGTCATTAGGCAAGGATTTGAGTGCCTCAAGGTGTTCTGCTTCCAGCGCTGGGAGGCTGATCTTGGGTTGTTGTTCGAAGCAGGAGCTATGCCTCAGCTCCGGAAGCTGAGTCTCCACTTCAAAGTGCTACCCCACCAGCCGCAGCTCCAGCTCGAGACAGAGCAGCAGCATGGCGGCCGTTTTGTTTTAGGTCTCCAGTACCTGTCTTCTCTCAAGCAAGTCAACATGAAGATTGATTGTGATGGTGCTACGCATACAGATGTGGCATCAGTAGAGGAAGCCATTCAAAAAGACATGCATGTTAATGGCAGAAATTTCAAGTTTCAGTTGAGCAGGGAGAATGAAGATAAAATGAAGCAAGATCCAGGCGAACGAGCGGCGGAGGAAGAGTGCAACTAAAACAACTCCTCGCTAACGCTGAGGTACGCACGCATTCATGGCTCTCATCTCTCATGTACTTCCTCCATTCCAATTTTTAGTGTTGTCTTAAGTCAACTTTTTATGTTTAGCCAAATCTATAAAAAAAATTATAAATATTTGTGCCACCACATGAGCATATTATGACAAAAGTAAAAAATATTGTTTATGTTTGTATCTAACTAGGGACTTTTAATTCCGGTTTGCTAAAACTGATAAATAAGGTCTATAAATATGAAAGGCACACTTTAGTGTCACTATATTTTCTTAGAAAATGGAAGAGACTTCCCGCTTCTGCGTTACCGCACACAGCGTTTACATTATTACATAGATTCAACGATATTGCTAATGATTTAGGGAAACAAGAAATGCAAAAATTATGCATGACAAAGTCTATTATTAAATTTCCATCCATGAGAAGTGAATAGGTCCAGCACAGTGGACTCTAATTTTCTGCTCGCTAACTGAAAAGACTTATTTGTTTCATCATCACGCTAATCGGTATCTAAAACCACAGCCAGTATGCTCTCCTGAAAATAGCCTGCATAAAAGATGTATATTTCTAATCTAGAAAGTGAAAATGATCGCTGGGATTCGATCCGGGGAGCTCTCACAGCAGAATCAAAGGATCTCCACCAGATTAGACACACTTTAGTGCCTTCGCAAAGACCTTAATCTTCTGCAAATAAAAACTCTCGGACCGGTAGAGACACTTTATTAGTGCCCTACTGCCCTTACATAGACCTTAATATATATATGGAGTATACTCTATAGCTAGCTACAAAATAAGTTATTTTGTAGCCACCTCTATTTACGATAATTTTATATACTAATTTACGACAATGTCAGTATATATTTACGATAATTGAATTACTATAACACATGGGGATATTTACCATAATGTTATAGTAAATCGCATAGTAAGGAGTTACTATAACCTCTAAATTAGCATAGCAATTATCGTAATTCCAAGTGGCTATAGAATAAGTTATTCTGTAGCCAGCTATAGGGTAGTAGTTCTATATTGTGATGCAGGACATTAAGTTTTTCAACCTTCATTTCAAACCTGCCAATATTGTGATGCAGGACATCAACATATCAATGGGAGGTCGGAAAAAATGGGAGATTACTTGAATTGCACTCGACAAAATTTATTGTCCACGGAGTCGGTAAAATTGCCATATTCAAGGTGGAGTTTCCAGCTTCAGCACATGCAACCATAGTATCAGGACATAAAAGAAATGCATGCAAGCTTAGAAAAATTATTTCGATCCAGTGCTGGTTTGTTTATATACTCTGGGAACGCTTGATGTTTGGTTTGTCTCTTTGAAACTTCTGGTTCCACTACAACTCTATTTCCACACTTTTTTAATCAGTTTCCGATGTAATAAAGATTACGGGTGTGTGAACCGTAAACACTTGAATTGGCTTTTTGTTATGGACAATGATGATGTATGTCTTCAAAGTGTTTTTAATTAAGAGCTCCTATTTCTTTTTTTGATTCCAAGAGCTCCTATTTCACTTGTTAGTACCTACGACAAAGTGCTTCAATCCTTTCTTCATTCCCAAAGTTTTCTTTTAAAAAATGAAGTTATTATCCTAACTACCGCTACCACAGAAACCATCTTGAGAGACGGTCAAATATGCTTTTTAGCAGCCACAAGTCACATGTACTGAATCTTTCGCCGGAACAAATCACACATGGGGGATCTCTCTATGTGTAAGAAAAATAATTGCAGGCGTGTGACAGTGTGCTGAAGTCACAATAATAGATAAAAGGAGGGGCATATATTTTATTCATTTTGTAGAAAATACAAATGAGGTTCCCATATACATGTGTGCTCCTAAGTCACCTGTTGATGGCGATCTGACTTGGACGACATGGTCTTTTAGTTCCTAGGGCCTCAGAAAGCTCCCAGTTAATTACTACTTTTAGTCAGGCTCACTGAGTACCTCTGATTCTGTTATTGTGGTTGTCGTCTTATGTCTTGGCTTTACGTCTCCTTTGTTAAAATCACCTCTCTTTGAAGATACCGGAGGAAGATCTTTATCTTCAACGGGAGTTTTAGCTTCCAAATAATAGTATTCATGAAAGGGTAACCCTGGTTCATAAGATAATTGTAAATAGATCATACTGAAAAATACCATGTCTATGTAAATCCCAGGAAAAAAATTCCTTCATATTGTTAAGCTGAATAATAGCAATTTTAGCTACTAGATTAAGCCAAGCGGTCAATTTATCCCCCACTAAAGCTCTTCGAAAAGACACATCCAATGGCACCTGGTTCATAACATGTGCCACTATGACATAGGTGTAATGGACTATATTATACAGGCTAGAAGATTGTTCATTAAGGGACTATAAGAACCCACCTAATTGTCCTTCCAAAATCTAGTTTGTGAACCATCTCCTACCATACCCTAGAAAATCTCCCCTAACCTTTAAAAGACCTTTCCAAAAATGAGAATCAACAGGTTTGATATGTAACGGTGATTAACATTTCAAACTCAAATATTTATTTCTAATTAAGGTACGTCAGGTTCCTTCTTCATCATTAAGAAGTTTAAATAACCATTTCCTGAGAAGGCTATATTTTCAATCACGAGATCTGTTATGCCCAAACCACCTTGATCTTTGGGGCAACCAAAAATATCCCACTTGGCAAGGCGGTATTTTTGTTTCTCATTATTACCTTGCCAAAAGAACCTGTTAAGTAATTAGACAGTTTTCAGATTAAAACCAGAATATAAATCATGTACACCAGATGAACTAAATCAAGTATGTACAGCATACTAGCATGACAGATCAGCATATTGGATAGTATGAACGACAAGATTAGATCACAAGAATTATACCTGCCGACTGTAGTTGTAGTCGTTGGTGATGCATATGGTGGTGATGATGGAACAAGGTCGATGTTGAAGTCGTTGATATTGAAGTCGTCGTCGAAGTCTTCAATGAGAGGTGGAGGAAGAGCTCGACGCAGTTGACGACAAATACGCCGAGACGTAGTGCCGCCTGACTTGGATGGAAGACGACCCGTTGTGAAAGTTCGGAGCAGTTGCGCGGATAGCGCTTCCTAAAAACTTTATTCGCCTTCTCCCGGTGGAGGATCGCAAAGACGAGGGTTCCGGAGACCTGCTCGTTCGGTCGCTGGTGCACGCAAGCGATCGAACTGGAGTAGCTACGATGACAGCGCAACAGTGAGAAGACGCAAAAACTCTAGGTCAATTAGATATGTTTTGGCATGGCCGCTAGGTTTCTTATATAGTCCTATCTAACCAACCTCGTGTCGCGATCAAGATCTAAATCGTTTTAGGTCTCTTAATTTGTAACCGTTTAGAACTCTGCAACTTGAAGGCCAAGAAACCAAAAACTAAAATTGTAAAAGGAGACCGCGCTCCCGCAAGGCCAGAAGCTGGATTTCGACAGACTATTCACGCAGGTGCCGCGCGGCCGGTGAGGCGAGGCGAGCGAGCGAGCGTGCACATGTAGGCTTTTCTTTCTCCTCCTCACACTAGACTTGAGGAAGTGGAGAGGACTTCCATATTTAAATATGTTTACCTCCACTTCAACGAGCAAGGTGGTACTAAAAAGTTCTCACATCCCTCTTGCTCACATGAATGTGTCTTTGAGATTTATTAGGAATTTTACAATTGGTTATTGGGTCAAGCCCATATAAATTCCAACAGAACCTTGTGATAGATAAATTAGTATCTTTAGGATCACTAGGCGTAGATCAGTGGGGTTTCCTTTCATATTTGTCATAGATATCGTGTGTATCGGGAGAGATAGAGATGGAGAATGAGAGTTGGGACTAGGCACATACCATCGCCTTGGTCACAGGTTCATCGGTGAGGATGTTGTCGGGGTACTGGTGGTGCAGTCGCCGATGGGATCTTCCCGTCGCTGACAGCTCCCGCTCGATCGGTCTAGCGGTTAGGAGTGGGTGGCTACTGTGGCGTCGAACCTCGCGTTGTGTGCCCCTAGCCCCCACCTCCTCTTTATAGGGTTGCGCGACAGGGGCCCGCCGACTACGAGTCGGTTAAGCATCCCCGATCAGGATGTGGTCAAAGGGTCCATCTTAACCGTTGGGTCAAGATGGATGAGATCATTCTAACATTCTCCCCCTTGATCTCATCTTATACTTTAACTTTAAACTTTGACTTTAATTGCTTTCACTTTTATTTGTTCCATCACAAATCAGTGTATAGAGCATGCCTCATCGTCACGGTCAGTCGCCGATAGATTTAACAGCTACAATACACATCTCTGATCTGAAACAGATTCTTTAACTTTCGGGCCCTTTATTGTCCGGAAATCATAGGCTATACCATAGACCCATGTCGACTGTGTGTTCTATGAACACACTGGGTGGTAAGCCTTTGGTAGGCGGATCCGCAAGCACTTGCTTGTCATCTTTACGTTCAATACTTTTAGTATGATTCCGGACTTTCTCCTTAACAACGTATAACTTTAATGTCAATGTGTTTGGCAGCACACTTGACTCGTTGTCATAGGAGCAAAACTACTTAAATGGTTATTGCTGCTGACAACCATTATCAATTTCGGGTACAAGTTTCTTAACCATTTTGCCTGTCCCTCAGCCTCATGTCATGCTATATTATAACTTTACATCACTGATGATACTAGAACTGTTTCTTTTGGAGCTTTTCCACAATAAAACTCCAACTGCGAGTGTTAGCTACTATGTGGGTTTTACTAAACATCTCGCCAAAATATAACATTTATACCCACAACTACTTGAGAGTACCTGTTCTTTCCTTTTAGCATGAGGCCGACATTTTTAACTCTATTCCAGTGATCTATATCTGGACTGGACTTTTGCCAAAACAACCCGGATACGTAAACTGTGTCAGGGCAAGGTCTTATCTTTGTACTCATTAAGCTTCCAACAGCTGAAGCATATAGGACGTCCATCTATAACAATCTTACATTGCTTTTGGAACATTAAAGTTCTCAAAACTATTACCCTGACCATGAGAACAGGCGTAGGTTTACCAGCATAGGTACTTTATTTCTTTAGAAACTTTTCTTAGCATGCCTATGCGATAGTCATAATACCCCTTTTCTTCTATGTCGGTGAATTTTAATTCTTTTAACGAGATACATTTCACCGAGAATTTTCTTATTCAACCTTGAGGACAAGAACTTCTTCTCATGCAGTAAACTGACATCACTACTAACAATTAGGGTGTCATCCATACAGGATTAGGAAATGAATTTCCCTTCTATAACTTTATACAAACGCAATTGTCCTTTCATTCTCTTTAACCCAAAATTTCTAATTGATTCTTCAACTTTAAATGCCACTGTCTAGAGATTTACTCTAGTCCATAAGATATTTCTACAGGTGGCATCCCTTACGTTCTTTTCTTTCCATGACAAAGCCTCTAGGTTGTGCTACGTAATTATTTTCATACAAATCCTATTAGGAAATGTTGTCTTTACTTTCATCTGATGTAACTCAAATCATGATGTGCCACTAGCACTCATTGTAAACTATTCATTCGCTTCGCGCAAAAACTTTTAATTCAGTCGCGCTCCACATCTTTACATATTCCCTTTGGAGTCACATTTATCTTGTAGATCCATTACAGCCTACTGTTTTGGCTTCTTAGGAATTTATTCTAGTTCCCAAAATATTATTGGTATTATCGATTCCATTTCATCTTTCTTCGCTTCTTGCCACTTGGACGAGTGAACGTCTCTCATGGCTTCTTCAAATTAGGTGGGATTACCCTCCATTTGAATTTTACTAATATAGACTTTATAATCATCAGAAAATATCTGATTTTCTTATTCTTTGAGATTTTCTGGGGCCTCAGTTACTAGCATTTCTTGACCTTTATTGCCAAAAGACAATTGATTCTACAAGGTCCTGTGTAACAAGATCCTTGTTTACACTATTCGTCCTCCTTGCGGAGTTAGGTCTCTTTGTACCATGCTCCCCCAGATTGTCCTATCTTCAAACTTTCTTATTTTGGGTTTAATTTGATAAAACTCATATGGTGTGTTTAGCACCGCCTTAATAACTCTGAACACGTCCAGTATGAATACTGGCTGACTATGCTATCTTTCTATTAGAACTGTAAAAGGTCTATGAATTTAGCTATTTCTTTACTGTAGGGGTATCATTATTATGATCGTCTTACTCCCCCGACGATCACATTCATCTTTTATAGATCACTTTAGTATGCATCGCATTGTCTGAATTATGGGAAAGTTTCTTTCTTAATTGTCTTTCTTAATTGATCTCACCTTTCTCCCCCTCGAAATGTGGTACTAACTTTTCTACCACAATTTTGAAAACTATTCAGAACTCTTGTGAATGAGGAAACTTTGATTACTTTCTTCATCCACATGATTACATCATGCAAATGAAATTATTTCTTAATTCGTTGGGAGTACTTTTTTCTCATTTCACTTCAAAAACTCAACAGTGTTTTATCATTAATACTTTCGCAAGTCACGCTTACATGTCATTCTTATCTTGAGGTTCGTTTGTAACTTTCTGTTCTCCTTAAATTTATATTAGGATAGCATAAGAGCTACCCTAATCTTTCTCCCTGTGCGGGATACACTCAAAGTACATAAGTCATCACAACTTTCTCCCGCCATGCAGGATAAAATACTATGTCAAATTTCTCCCACCATGCAGGATTTATTAACATAAGTACTATGCCAACTTTACCCCGCCATGCGGGTATTTTCTTAAACTTTTCCCGTCATACGGGTACTATCACAAACTTTTTCCCGCCATACGAGATAATTTTCTTGAAGGGACATAAATGTCAACACTGGCTCATAATCAATCATCAAGTTTAGAAATAAATCCAAATACTCTTTAATACACATGCTTAATCTGACGTTGGTCAAATTAAACATGCATGTCACTTATTACATTTCAAATCATGATGATTAAGTCTAAAATTATATTAGTTATTACAACTCTTATCAGGATAATAAAACTGAAAACTAAAACTTTTCATAAAGAGTACATAAAAGGTATCTCTTAAACTAAGCTCTTATTGTTCTATTTCTTTCTTGGATCAAAATCCTGGAATTCTGCTTTTGAAGTCATTCTTTAAAGAGACCATAGTCCCTTACACAATGGTCTTCTTTCTGCAAAAATTGCACTTTTTATCTTCTGAGTCACAAGTACCCAGCTCATTTCCTTTTCACCCTTCAAGAATAAAGGCATGAAGTTCTTTGTCAGAAAAACATTAGTCAATAATCAACAATAATAAGCATGAAAATAACCCTACATTGGTCTGGTTAAAGACATGCACATTAAACTTTTGAATCTTTAAGTTCTATTCTATATCACCGTTGGGCAGAAATAGAACAAAACCATCAATCTTATACATCAATTCCACATCACCGTTGGGCAGAAATGGAATTAACATATGAAAACTCAATTATCTTATAACCCTCTTCAAAACTAAATTCTCCCGTTTGTTCGAATTTAATTTTGAAGATCATCATCATCATTGCAGCGGAAACATGAAAATACATTACATTCTGCTCGCTCTGGAGCATCTATTGTCTCTTATCTATTCTCTGAAAAATTGGTCACTTTGATGCAAAATTCATCAGAGATTTAAACTTTAAACATAAAACTCATAGAATTATAATATTGTTATCATCAACGTTGGTCAGAAAATAACAATATCACAATAATCTTTAAACATGAACTCATAAATAAACTTATAATATTATTATCATCAACGTTGGTCAGAAAATAACAATATTATAATTTATATTAACCATAAATCAACTATTCCTCCAATTTTTAATTAGAGGATAAACTTTTCATCATTTACTGAATGACTATAACTGCTCTTCAAATTAAATCCTTCCGTTAGTTCGGATTTAATGAGAAGACAATCATCTTTAACTTTGCAGCAAAAAACGTTAATAAATTCCATAATTCTATTTTACAGATACTCTTAGAATTCTTTACTATTCTCTGAACAAAAAAATATACTTTATTCTCTTTTCAGAAGCTTCTCTTTCTGCTTATCTAGTCTCTAAACAATTTATTCCGTTGGGTCAAAATTGAGTAGAGAACAAAACTATTAAAAATACTTCTGAAAAGGAATAAACAAATTCATAAACTTTACTTTGCAATTGGGCTGAAAACCTCCACGCGCACTGTGCTGCCGCGGCCCAGCTAAGCAACCAGCCCGAGGCCCAGCCATGCGCGCATTCGTCCCCAGCCCAGTTCGCCCCAGCGCTCGCCCTCGGCCCACTCGACGAAAAACGGCCCAAGGCCGAGCCACGCGCCATGCGCTCCCGCGTCCCAGGCCGCAACCTGGGCCTGGGCCAGGATTTCCTTCACCCACCTGGGCTATATCTGGCCCGTGTGTTCTCGACCGTAGATCTCGATCCGACGGTCATGCTTCTTTTTTCGCGAGATCAAAAACCCGCAGCTGCTTCTCACCCCTGAAACCCTAGACTGATTTCTGTTCTTTCCTCCGCCTTCCTCTCGCCGCACGCCGCAATGGCAGCAAACGGCGGTTGCCTTCTCCGGCGGCGAGGCAACGGCCGCGCCGGAGCGCGCACCGGCGGCTCCCCGCCCGCCTCTTTCCTTTCTCTTCTCCCTCCCCACACTCTCTTAGCCGCAGGCGAGATGAGGGCCTACGGCGGCGTTCGTGGTGACTGACCGGAGGAGGAAGTTACTGCACCGTCGCGGCACCCCTCGCCGGCACGAGCGTGTGGCTGGAGCCGCGCGCGGCGCCGTCGAGCGGCACCGCGGCGGTGCCCTTTGGCCTGAGCCTGAGGCGGAGACCGCACGGTGGCAAGTCCTCGCGCCCGCAACGGTTCGGGTGACTTTCCGCGCGGCGTCCAAGCGACGACCGACGGTGGTGACGGCGATAGGTAAGCCAGAGGTAGACCCCTAATCCTTCTGTCCTTTCTTTCTTTTCTTTTGTTTAGGGTTAGGGTTCGGGATTGCTTGACCGATTCAAAACCGGTTGCTCTTTTCTTTCTTGATCTGATTCATTCGAATCAACATCTTTGGCTTCTTTTCTTTCTACCCAAAAACTGGATCTACGTGCTAGAAACAGTCCAGCTCCGGTACCATTGATAGATAAATTAGTATCTTTAGGATCACTAGGTGTAGATCAGTGGGGTTTCCTTTCATATTTGTCATAGATATCGTGTGTATCGGGAGAGATAGAGATGGAGAATGAGAGTTGGGACTAGGCACATACCATCGCCTTGGTCACAGGTTCGTCGGTGAGGATGTTGTCGGGGTACCGGTGGTGCAGTCGCCGGTGGGATCTTCCCGTCGCTGACAGCTCCCGCTCGATCGGTCTAGCGGTTAGGAGTGGGTAGCTACTGTGGCGTCCGACCTCGCGTTGTGTGCCCCTGGCCGCCACCTCCTCTTTATAGGGCTGCGCGACAGGGGCCCACCGACTACGAGTCGGTTAAGCATCCCCGATCAGGACGCGGTCAAAGGGTCCATCTTAACCATTGGGTCAAGATGGATGAGATCATTCTAACACCTTGATCGATAGATGGCCAAATTAGAGAAATCATAACTCACCTGGTCGATGATGGATTGTCTATCTTGCAACATGCTAATGATACAATCCTTTCATGGTCCATGATTTGGAGTGATCTAAGAATATGAATTAGTTGCTCAGTGTTTTTGAACAACTATCTGGTAAGGAAAAACATTATGAGCAGGAATATACTCAGCTTTTTGGTTGTTAATTGGGATCATATCTGTTCCGGTACTTAGGCATCCCGATGCACCGCCGCAAACTCTGCAATGCAGACTGGGGTGTAATTGAGGAAAGATTTAGATGTAAACTGAGTACTTGGGAAGGAAAAACATATGTCCTATATGGGGGCGATTTGTTTTATTAAACTCAGTCCTTAGTGGCCTACCTATGTTTAAAATACCAAAATACCAAAAGGCGCTAGGATGATGGTTTAACAACCATATTTTGAACATTCTTTCTCAAGTCTAATGAACAATAAATTATTATGCTTTAAAACATTATAAGTCTCTAAATGAAGAAGGGTGAGACGTGCAGGTAATTCCCTTCCTTCCATCCTCTTCTCTGACCCACGGTTTTGTAGGAAAAAAAACAGGCACAACGAAGGACGACGGCAAGCCTTAAGCCATGTCTTTCTTCTTCTTTGCACCCGTTCTTTCCTCCTACGCGTTGAATGGAAAGGTACGGCGGCACTTGGTGGATAGCTGCTCCACGGTACACATAGATGTAGGATCAGAAGGAAAAAAAACAAAAGAACCACCAGAACCCGTCCGCTCGTCCTCGCGCGACTCGCGTGCCCTAAGCGCCGCCACCGCTCCCGCCTTCCACCACCTCTGGTCCCCCTCCCTTCCCCTCTAGCATCTCACCGGAAACCGAAGGGAGTGTGGATGGATCCATCATTTTTAATAAGTTTTTCTAGTAGGTCGAGTCCTTAGGGTTATGGGTCTCTGCATGCTAAATTTTTTGGTGTTGAGGATTTATCTCCTGCTCCTCCTCTCCGGCGACGGTGAAGGGGAAGGATGGAATCGTTTTCTCCGTGCCGACTTTGTTGAAGATGAGGACGAAGAAGAAGAAAAAACAAAAGCCTGCCGTGGCACAGAGACACTCGGTCTCAGGACCCTAGGTGCGACTACTGTAGTGCTTACAGTAATCTTTGGTTTCCCCCTCCCTTAAACCTTCCAACGTCCGTAACTTTATAGCCTGAATTCCACAATGCATGTGAATAGTTAAACGGCACGCATTACGCATTCAACGAGCTCTACGCATTGATGATCCCAATTCATTCATATGTGCAATAGATCAAATGGCCAAATTTGTCTCTCTTTAAAGTACCCAGTCAACCTTCACAGAAAAAACATTTTGTTACAAGTGCACAAAGGAGTTTGCTTCCGATAAAATCAAAGATGAAGCAGATTTAATTTGCAGGCGGCGGCGGCGGCGGCTCCGAATTCCTCCCAAACTTGAAAAGCCGGCCCAACCAAAACCAACAGTCTCTCATTAGCATTCGGTCTCATGGGCCGAACGGCCCACCAGCATGGATGCATTCCAGCCCATCCAACTATACATACATGAAATCCACTTAAAGGCCTCGTTTGGCGACGTCTCCAATTTTGAGGTCATTTTTTTTGTTACCTAAGCCATTTGAATGCCGAAACAGTCGCTACGTCTACGTTGCTCAGATGTACATGTTTGAATTAAACTGCTTCATATCATGTCACATATAGCCACGACGCCGTTGTTGTCGGCCAGTTTGTCAAGCTGAAAAACTTGCCAACCAACATGCAGTTTGTCACCCTGTCCGTCCACCTTGTTTTCTATTTTCCAGCTAGCTATACATAGTGCTGCAGGAGCAGGAGCTGCATCTCTCGTTCGGGCATTTTCGTCTTGGCAATGTCCTGCCAACTTGCAGAGTTGCAGTTGCAGCTCGTCTCAAGCCTTCTTCAGTGAAGTTCAGAGCACTTCACTGAGTTAGTTGTTCCAGCCAAAATGTAGCCGAACTTGGAAATCTCAGCCGATGACGGTCTTCTTGTAACATATATTGATTCCTTCTTAATACAATACAATGATACACAATTCTCTTGCGTATTCGAGAAAAAAATTCTAGGATCTAGAAGTGACAGTAAATTGCAACCTGTCTACTTCTATTCAAAATTTCAAACCGATGAAATATGCAGATTGAAAAGAACTTATGGTTGTTCCTGGGTGAATTTGGAGATGGATGTATGGTCTGTTCCAGGTCCAGGGTCCGTGCATGTTGGATGGTCTGTTTCCAGGTGCAGCGCAAGCTCTGCATGCAGGCCATGATATGTTGCAGCAGAAAGAGAGAAAGAGAGAGAGACTGGAGACGCTACTCGCACTAGCATCACATACATGTTCACACGCGAGTCGCGAGAGCGAGACTCTCTAGTAATAGTTTGGCTTAGGCCCAGTTTAGTTCCCAAGAATTTTGCAAAATTTTTCACATTCCCCGTCACATCGAATCTTTAGACGTATGTATGAAGCATTAAATATAAATAAAAAATAAAACTAATTACACAGTTTAGACGAAATCCACGAGACGAATCTTTTAAGCCTTATTAGACTATGATTGGACACTAATTGCCAAATAACAATGAAAACGCTACAGTGTCCATTTTACCAAATTTTTTACATCTAAACAGGCCCTTAGTTGTTGAAACGAACTAGCTAGTTGCAGGAAAGGACAGGGTTACTACAGCGCGTTCTGCATATATATAACTGTCATGGCCAGACCCACCAACAGGGAGACGTAAAAAACGTTCCAATCTGTGGAAAAAAAAGTCTATTTAACCTCCCTAAGTTTCGTCTAGGTTCCATTTACCTTCCTCAATTGGAAAACTGGTTTCCTTCTAAACTCCTCTAACTTTTAAAACTGTCCGAATTTACTTCCTAGCTAGAAGGTTTTTAAAATAGTTTTGGTTAACATGACGCCACGTCAACCATCCTATGTGTAGCGCCATAATAAATAGAACTATGTTGAATACCGAAATAGTTGCTATACTGCTCACATGTTTGAAACTGCTTCATATCGTGTCACATAGAGTTTCCAATAATAATAATAATAATAATAAATTACCGTGTAACAGCACGATGCTATCATAGCAGGTTTGTTATCCTGTCCACGTGCAGTTCCTCGGAAGCTTGTTTGCTTGCGCTGCTGGAGCTGCATCTACATTCTCACATTCTCGTCTTCGCAAAATCCTGCCCACTTGTAGCTGTAGCTCCTCTCAAACCTTCTGCCTGTTCGTTTGGGCTAATTTGACTGGCTGAAAGTACTACTGACTGGTTTTTTTTAGAGAAAAACACTGCTGGCTGGCTAGCTGATTTGGCTGATAATCTCAAGCGAACAGGCTGCTTCTTCAGTGTGTTCTTTGAAGTCCAGGATCTAAGACAGTAAATGACAACCTGTCTACCGTTCAACTCGTGAATTTGAATCTGCAAGTGTATTGTTCCTGTTAGAATTTGCCACACTCAGAGCATCTCCAACAAATCCCCAATACAACCCCTCATCCCCATAAAACAGAATTATTGGGGGAGATAGATCAATTTTCATGCTCCAACAGTGCCTCAATACCTCCCCCAATTTTTGGTGGCCACCAAAAAAACACTCATCTCCCCTCAAATAAAGGGGCACTTGCAACCTCCCCCAATCCTCCAATCCTCTGTTCTTTTGGCGCAAACACACCCATTGGTGATTCTGCACTTGGAAACAATGTCATACCATCTCTCTTTATATCTTGTTTATGATATATCCTTGTGTGAGTATGTTTAATTTTATTTTCTTATTTTTGAATAAACTGTTATTGCATTTTCGATCTTTGGTCTTAAGTATGCGACAAACAAGACATCAACAACTTATTTTGACGTAAAAAATATCCATGGGTCAATTTGCTCCAACATGGTCCAGAATTTGCAATATGGGCCAAAATCACATATTGGGGATGAGATATTGGGGAACTGCAAAAGCATCTCCCCCAATAACCTAAAAAGTAAATATTGGGCTACCCCAATACTAAGTTATTGGGGGACTGGTGGAGATGCTCTCACATGATCCACCTGAATTTGTCATGTACTCCCTCTGTCTCTCAAAAAAATCAATTCCTAGATTCCGTGCCAGTCAAACTTTTTAAAGTTTGACCAACTTTATAGAAAAGAATAGCAACATCTGTGACATGAAATGGACGTATTATGAAAATATATTCTAAGATACATCTAATGATACTAGTTTGATATCATAAATCTGGATGCTTTTTCCTATAAATTCGGTCAAAGTTTAAAAAGTTTGACTTAAGACAAGTTTAGAAATTGATTCTTTCAGAGAGGGAGGAAGTACATATATAACATATTCACATGCGAGACTGCAGTAATAGTTTTGGCTTGGTAGTTGTTGAAAGCATCACATGAAGCAGGCTTATTGAAGCAGGAAAGGATGACGATACGGCCGGGCGGCCCCTGCGTGACTGACTGCCGTGACCGTGTGTACATAGAACTAGACGCTGCTTGCAGTTGAAATTGAGGAACTTGGTCTGAACTCTGAACCTCCGTCGTGCTCAGAGTCAGAGGTGACTTTTACATGCGGCATCAAACTTTTCATCATCCTAGAGAAGAAGCGCCTGATCTGCCAACACAGTTATGTTCGTTGCAACCGTGTCACCGACTGGGAAAAAAATATCGGCAGATAGAATCCGAAATTTCTGAGATATCCCGTTTACCAGCTGGGTCCGAAATTTTTCCTCTATTATCTGAAATTTTCATATTTTTAAAATTTTGTCATCCAAATAGATGCTAAAGGCCACCCAATACTCTAACCTTAATCCATGTTTCATTTTCTCTCCCCTTCTCTTCTAAGTAAATTGCCACCATCGCAACACACTCAGCATACTCCAGTCATGTCACTGCCCTCCTCATTAAATAAGCAATTGATAATATGTTTTATTTAGTTTTTTATGTTAGATTGTTTAGAAATGATCTATGTGCTTTCCTGAACAAAATGAGTCATTTTTTGTCTAAATTTTTTTCTGAAATTTTATTTCTATCGCTAATAAATTTTCGATATATCCGATATTCCCGTTTATCGGTGACCACCGAGATTTTTAAAATACCGGCAGAGAAAACCTACTCACCGACATGAAAACAGCGTCTGAATTCTGAAACTGCAGCATTGATGTGCATGCTACATTGATTCTGAGACTTGAGCGAGCTGGTGAGGATATGCCACCGTCGCCGCCGGTTTGTGCACTCCACAATTTTGAAAATGGAGATTCCAGTCTGCCAACCTATACTATTCCACCAGTTCTTGTCATCCTGCAAACTTACCCTGGTATAATTAGCACCTTCGGTTTTGTTTTCTTCTGTAATGGGAGCTGCATCTCCATCCATTTTGTATTCTTGACATTTTGCCCAACAAGCTTGCTCTCTCAAGCCTCCAGTGTGTTTCGTTTCTCTGAATTCTAGAAGACAGGAATTTGCAGCTAATCAGATGTCTCATCCTCAGTTTTTTTTTTCTTTCCCCCTGCCAAACAAGAAAACAACTTGCAGTACTTTCTAGTAGTAACCAGATCCTTGGAAGTTGAAATTACTGAGCTTGATCACTATCAGCAGAAACATCTATCGATCAGTCAAATTCTCATACGTGCCACAAGCTAAGTCAGAAGCTGCTCCACAAAATCCGGGAGAACCAAAATACGATGACGCTGCGAATCGAAAGTAAACCATGTTGTCAACTTCTGAATTTGTCACATGATCCCCGTGAAAGGTTTAGGAGAGTTGGATGGATGGTCAATTCCAGAGGCAGTGGGGATCAGATCAACTTGTGTTGCAGGAAAAGGGCAGAGAAGATCTGCACCAGCATGACCTGCATATTACAACTTCACACACAAGTTCGGTAGGTTCAGTGGCGGACCCAGGATTTTAATACAGGGTATGCCACTCAAAAATTTTCTTATACAATTTGGTAAAACCATTTCTAATTTGGTAAATCATATCAATTAAATTTCATAAAAAACTCACATGATATGTTATCTTCTAATACTAATGTTGGACGAACTGCGAACCACCCTCTAACAATTGATTTGCCTAATCTTCCTTATGCACAAGTAGTGCTGGAGTTTGTAAAGTGGACACGACACTATACATAGCTACCAATTTCCATGCATTGCATAGCTACCAATTTCCATTCCATTTCATGGCATATCTCACGGGACACAACAAGATGGGATGAAAATTTGTAAAATGAAGGATGAAATATATTATTTATAATTATAATATTTAGAGGGTATAAAAGTTGAAAAAAGAAAAGGAGACACATGAGGTCTCATGGGACACAACAAGAGGGGATAAAACAAATAGAAAACCTAAAGGATGACCTATATTATCTCACGGGGCACAACAACATGGGATAAAAAACTAGAAAATAAAGGACAAAATATCATATATGTATAGTTATTAATATTGGGAGGGGATAAAAGATAAGAAATTTAAAACTACTTGCAACTTAGGTTTCACGGAACACAACAAGATGAGATAAAAATATGAAAGCTAAAGAAAAAATGTATTACCTACAGTTAATATTTAAAGGGAACATAAAATGGAAAATATATAAAAACAAAAAGTGCCAAATGGGAAAAAAAACCAACAAATGCAGTTGCAGCGACCTCTTGGTCGCAAGAACAGGGGGCTTGATGTTTTAGTATCCTTGGTTGTAGATTATTTTATCTAATATTGTAATACAGTGCTAAGTAGTACAAGGCTTGCCCCACAGGGTATGCCGTGGCCCACCTGGCATACCCCGTGGGTCCGCCCCTAGGTAGGCTGATAATAAAATTAAAATTTCTTGTCACCATGGATAGATGAACACAAGGATTGGAACTTGAAGAGGTCAAGGTGCAGTGAGCTAGGAATAAATCCTTGCATTGTCAGCATCCATTGCTTTTGCTTATATTTTGCAGCCACTGGTTATCAAAGCTAGCGACCGTCTCTGCATGCAAATGCTTCAAGAAATCTAGAATTAGCATGATTCTTCCACAAGCCGGCTATTACCTAACCTGGCCTTTTTTTTCTTATGTAGCAAGAGGCTGTTACCTACCTTTGAGATGTGACCCTCTTAATAACCTGGAATATCATGTCAAACCTTCCCTTTAATTCCTCTTTCATCTTACGCCACCATTGCTCCTTTTTGCAGGTAACCGAATTTTCGCTTTCGTTTCGATTGGTGGCGACAGTTGAATTTCATTCAGACCGCCAAATGTTCCTATCTGTCTGTTCCTCTTGCGATCCAGCGTTGTACTGCAAATAAACCTTGTCTTGCTTCTAGAGTTTGTACTACTGCATGCCCTTCTGTTTTCCCTTGGATGATGAACCACACAAAGGCTCCCATGCTCTCTTTTGGGAGCCTTCTGAATCATATGGCTGTCATGCTCCTGGTTTTGTGGATGTGTGTTTGCAGGAGTTGACACGAAGAATTAAAACTTGATGAACACAATGGATATACATGTGTCTTGAGCCTTTCCATCATGTGTTTTCCATCCCTTTCAAATCTCATCATGATCTTCATCCGCATCAAAAAGAGAGGGGGGTCGTCCATCGATCTGCAGGCTCAGGCATCATCAGGTAATAAAGGTGTTGAAGGTGAATTTCTTTATGAGAAACAAAGCAAATAAATGGCATGATGGAGAGACAGTTCTCTTTAATAATCTCACCTTGTGCAGAAAAGGCGTGATCTGCCAGATTAAAGGAGCTCAGCAGCTTTAACTCTCTTTAAGAATTTAATTAACTAACAAGAGTTTACTTTGGTGTGTATGTAAAATTGTCATTAGGTGGGTGGCCGGTCGCCGTACGTTAACTGATGCATGAGCTCACGGTCAGAATTGAACAAACTATGAAGATGATGAGGAAAAGGTGGGGGTGATTGATGGATGAGTTTCAGTTTGATGATGGCGCCATTTTTGCTTTTCTTTCATATGATGACAGGACAGGTGCAGCTATCGATCATTCATTATACTGCTGCTGCTGCCAAAGGCTTAGATAACAAGCTGCATGCGTGCTGGGTGCAGAAACCAGGGACTTGGCGGCCACCACCTAACTAGAGATTTTGATGTCACCTCGTTCCATAATGTATCTGAAGCAACATGATGTTGTTTTCCATGAGGAAGTTGCATTGTGTTGTTGTTTTTTTTTTTGTGAACACGCAGGAGAAGGAAATTAACCAAGGCAGCCCAAACAATGAGATGAGCATGCATGCATATGGGATATGTAGCCATGTAGGAAATTTAATTAATTATCTCTTTGCATCCAAATTATCAGATTCATTCAATTTGAATAGGACGTCTATGCTCTACGCCATCTGCTGGGCCGGTCTAGTCTGATGAGTCAGTATCAGCCGCCTTCAGTCTTCCCCGCCCTATCGCCAACAAGAAGGGAGATCGACGCAGATTTGTTGGATGGTTTCAGATTCAACTGCTTGCAGTTGCAGATGGTAGTTGGAAACGCATGTACACGCACAGACTATAGGGAAGAAGAAGGAGGCCAGCAGATGAATCATCCCTGCTTGCTAGCTAGCTTCCTTATTAGTCATGAAAGTTCTGTGACGTGCGTTCGTTCATAGAGATGATTGAGTGTGCTTATATGTATATGATCTCGTCTGTGTTTGTACTGTGATTTTTGCATAACAAAGTGGGCCAGTATTTATGGTTCTCAAACAACGAAGGACCTGTGGAGTGTGGTCCGGCCGTTCCAACTGATCACGCCTCCGAACTCAGCTGGCAAAAGTTAATTACATGCAGGCCAGCAGCTGTACGTAACGTACTCAGTCAGCGTCGTTCAGCGTAGCACATGGATGCTTTAATTTTAATTACGCCAGGTCTGAGGACACTCGAGCAAATTAAATGCAAAACCCAGTAGTATGTACTCACGCGTTCATCTTCTTCCTCCAATTTGAAGTCCTTGCATTTTTCATAAAAAAAAACTCCTTGCATGCGTCGTGCATCCACATTACGCCATGCACGCATGCATGCTGCATACATATGTCGTCGTCTAGAAAGTAGAAAGAAAGGAGTCATATATATTCGTTTGATACTGCATATATAATTGTAGTTAGTATATATAAAAATGTTCAGATGAGCGAGGAAGCATATATACATGATCTCTCACAGCATGCAGCTAGCTGCTCCGACGATATGTCTTGCTGCTGCATCGCATGCATGCAATGCTACTACCGCTAGTAGCTACCCACTATTCATCAATTCAGTCGTGTTCAGGGCGACCCATAAAACGGCTAAGTCAAGGCCACAATGTCAACGTGCCTACAAAATATTATCACACATTCTTCATCTAAAATTACAATGCAAGCATGCAGTATCTCCCATTATCAAAGATACTAAAAAGTAACCTCTAATCGAGACTTGCCACGACCTACGATAAGGTTGCATAAGCAAGAGAGAACGATTGGAATTGAAAATGGCCTTGCGCATATTGTCATCACCCACACCGAAATTAATCATCACACACTAGCTAGTCCATCCATCAGGATTATGTTGCAGATTAGCTACTACCGTTGATAATGATCTCCTCCATCACACGTCAACAGCACTGTTGTCAGTCACTAGCTACCAATTAACCTTTACTACACTGTTCAAAAAGAAAAAAACTTAACCTTTTACTACCACCAGCTGCCTCACAGCAAAAGGCTCTTGATTGATAGATGGATATAGATTGCTAACTTTTCCTGAAACCGACTTCCACAACCACTGCGTGTGTATTCATACTGAGAAACAAAACAAAAGATGGAATAGATCCTTGGAGTTAACTCTTATAGTCTTATAAGACATGCTAGAATAGAGATAGGTCATACAAATTCTCACAAGAACTGCCTATAGTCTTGTGCTCTACCCAAGTTGTCAATAGTTTCGATCTATTCTGTTTTCTGAAAAAAAATAACTTGATAGACTTAACTATCATTATCAATAATAACCACTTCGTCTATCCCTTAACTAGGCTAATAATGCTAATAATGACCACTTTGTCTATCCCGGCGTTCTAAATTGTAGTCGTTTTGGTTTTCTACAAAGTCAAAGTTCTTTAACTTTGATCATACTTGTTAAAAAAATATATTAGCATCTATAATACCAAATAAATTTACTATCAAGGTAAATTTCATGGTGCTTTTGATAAAAACTAATATGATGTTGTAGATAGACGTTAATTTATTTTTATTATGAATACACACTGACCTTCATATAATTTTCCTAATAAGAAATTAAATTTACAAATCTCACGCGCTAAGTATGTAAAAAAAATAAAGGAGTAGACATATAGTACATATTTCTTTTCCGGTTGCTTCTGTGCACTGGAGTACATACTACGTATGTGAACCTGCAGACGATGGATCTGCATGCATGGATCTCTAGCAAATTAAATGCAAAACCAAGTAGTATGTATGTACTTACGCTTCATCTTCTTCCTCCAATTTGAACTCCTTGCATGCGTCGTGCATCCATATTACCATGCGCCATGCGTGCATCCTGCATACATATACGTCGTCGTCTAGAAAGTAGAAACAAAGGAGCCATATGTATCTTCGTTCGATACTGTATATATAAGTACTCCTTCCGTTTCAAATTATAAGTCGCTTTGACTTTTTTTTGTACATTTATTTTGCTATACATCTAGATATAATATATGTCTAATTACATAGCAAAATAGATAAACAAAAAAGTCAAAACGACTTATAATTTAGAACAGAGGGAGTATATATATAAATGTTCAGATGAGCGAGGATGCATATATACATGATCTCTCACACCTTGCATCTAGCTGCTCCGAATTCCGATATGTCTGACTTGCTGATGCATGCCTGCATCACACATGCATAAGCTACCCACTGTTCAATTCAGTCGTGTTCAACACGACCCATAAAATGGCTAAGTCAAAGCCACAATGTCAACGTGCCTACAAAATGTTATCACGCATTCTTCATCTAAAATTACAATGCAAGCATGTATCTCCCTCCGTTCCAAATTATAAGTCGCTTTGACTTTTACTTTTTCGATTCATCTATTTTGCTATGTACCTAGACATAGCATATTATATCTACACGCATAGCAAAATAGATGTAAAAAAAGGTTAAATCAACTTATAATTTGGATCAGAGTGAGTATCTCCCATTACGAAAGATGATAAAAAGTAACCTCTTTTTTTTTAGACTCGCCATGACCCACGATAAGGTTGAATAAGCAAGAGAGAATGATTGGAAAATGGCTTTGCATATTGTCATCACCCATATGTCGAAATTAATCATCACACACTAGCTAGTCCATCCATCGATCAGGATTATATTGCTGCAGATCGATCCATCAGCTACTACCGTTGACAATGATCCCTCCATCACACGTCAACAGCACTGTTGTCAGCTGTCACTAGCTACCAATTAACCTTTACTACACTGTTAGGAAAAGAAAAACTTAACCTTTTACTACCACCAGCTGCCTCGCAGCAAAAGGCTAGCTCTTGATTGATACATGGATATAGATTGCTAACTTTTCCTGAAACCGACTTCCACAACCACTGCGTGTATTCATACTGAGAAACAAAACAAGATGAAAATAGATCCTTGGAATTAACTCTTATAGTCTTATAAGACATGCTAGAAAAGAGATAAGTCATACAAATTCTCACCAAGAATAGATCCACTGCCTAGTCTTGTGCTCTATGCATGTTGTCAATAGTTTCGATCTATTCTGTTTTCTAAAAAAAAATAACTTGATAGACTTTATTTACCATTATCAATAATAACCACTTCGTCTATCCCTTAACTAGGTTCTAAATTGTAGTCATTTTGGTTTTCTACAAAGTCAAAGTTCTTAAACTTCGATCATACTTGTTAGAAAATATATTCGCATCTATAATACTAAATAAATTTACTATCAAGATCAATTTCATGGTGCTTTTGATAAAAAACTAATTTAATGTTATAGATACACGTTAATTCATTTTTATAATAAATTGGATCAATATCATGGAAATTTGACATAGGACAAAACTACAATGGCCTACAGTTTGGAGCGAGAGAGTAGTTATTTTTACCCTTATATTCAGTTCTCAACCCGAACCAATGAATAACGCAAACAGAAAGTCTTGGCCTTCATATAATTTTCCTAATAAGAAATTAAATATACAAATCTCGCGCGCTAAGCATGTAAAAAAAATAAAGTAGTAGACATATAGTACATATTTCTTTTCCGGTTGCATCTGTGCACTGGAGTACATACTACGTATGTGAACCTGCAGACGATGGATCTGCATGCATGGGCTTGGTGTAGCAGGTAAACGTTGTAATCATGACTGCAGTGTCAAAACAGTTGACAAAAACGGCAGCCGAGATATATGATCGTTTCTTGTTCAGCACTTGCAAACTACTCCTACTCGTCCTACTGATAGCAGCAAAGTTTGACATGCGTGCATGCAATTGCTGCCCTCAACTAACCAAATAGTACTCCTACGTAAACGCTTCTTGCTTTGGTCGGTCTACACATGTGTACAGTACGCACACTCATTCTTACATTTATGTCGTCGTCCTCACTACGGTCGTTTCCATGTTCCAACGCCAATGATATCGTACTCCTTAACTCTTTTCCCATTAATTAGTTTTCCTATCTACTCCCTCTATTCTAAAATTGCAAGTCATTTTAGTTTTTTTAGATTCATGAATTTTAATGTGTATCTAAAAATAGTATATATCTGGATGCATACAAAAAGCTACACAACTACATAATTGATTTTAAGACACAGGCTGATTTATTTACACAGACAGAATTAAAATGTTCTGGTTAGTACAATCAACAACCGCCATTGAAAATTGATTAATAGAGGTGGGTTTCTTAAGAGAACCACCTTAAAAAACCCTAGAGGCCTCTGCCTTAGGAAACGACTACGAGCGGTCGAACCACCAGCCCATTAGAAAGGGAACCCTAACCTGCACCCTCTTATTCTCACCCATCAACCATCATTCCTGTTCCTCTCTCTCACTCAATCTCTCACTCAATCTCTCACTCTCTAATCGAGATATCTTGCTCCCCTCACCTCCAAGAACGCACTAGCGGGAGCCAACCACACCTCCACACACACGGAGGCGCAGAGGACGACAGCCCGGTGAGGGTCACGCAGTCTAGATGTGACGACTGCACTGACAAGATCCAACGATCCGGAGGCAGCAGCGTCCTAGAGAGGTCCACATAGAGGTGGTGGTTGGCCCAACGAGAGCCACGTGGATTTGGAGGCTACGACCTTCCCAGCGAGATCCATATGTGCAGAGGTGGCGACCATCCCGATGAGGGCCGCATGAAGGTAGTGGTCTTTCTGGCAAAATTCACACGCTCGGAGGTGGAGGCCAGTGAGATCCTGCTCTATCACTCCTCTCTCTCACCCTCTCTCAGATCCAGCAGGATCCAGCTTTGACTTCATCGACATCACCTCTTCCTCTCTGTTTGCAGGGAGATGGTGAGGTGGCAGGGCTTATCGACGGTGATTGGACTAGGAGCAAGCACAACGATTGTGGCGGGCGTAGGAGCAGGCTCGGGAATGGGCTTGGCAATGGCGGCTAGGCAGGAGTGGGCTCAGCAATGGTGGCGGACCTAGAAGCAAGCTCGGCAATGGCGTCGGGCTCATGAACGGGCTTAGTGACGCGGTGGACTCAAGGATAGGGCTCGTCGGCGGGCTTATGGCTTTTTATTTTTATAATATATTTTCAGAGGCGGGCATTATAACCACCTCTAGAAACACTGATTAACAGTAAGCATCAATCAGAGACTGGCCGTCTGCTTGCCTCTGAAAATGTCTTTTGGTTATCTATGAAAACCCTAAATGTAGTACTACTAGAAAAGCCAAAATAACTTATAATTTGAAACGAAGAGGAGTTATATGTATTATTATAATATTGAAAAATATAACTTTGTGGAATTAAAATGGAGCGGAAAGCTAGGCGCCACTTTTCCCTACCTGCTTTTTTAGATAAAGGAAACAAAAGTTCTAGCCTATGCACTTGCGGGCAAGTATGTAAAGCCACTGGATATAGAGCCAAAATAGCATTTAAGGTACAACACAAGAACAAAACAGTACAAGAAGACACTTCAAAAAAAAGAAAATGAGACAAAGCCCAAACTAAGCTAAACTTCAATCCGCTTGGTCGACCTCTAGCCAAATCTGCCAAAAAGCTTCACGACAGTAGTATCAATTTTTTTGCAACCTGTCGGGGTCGTAACCCCGGGGTGTCTCAAGGCATCGATCAGTTAGCAAGCCACACGGTCCGCTATATCTCCGCTAGCGAAGGCCCGAACGATTGAGGCCCAGCTAGGCCAAGCGAACTAGGCCAAACGCTAAGGCCGGGTCGGCCACGACCCCTTCCTCCTGCCTTAGCCGCACCGCGCTCAAAAGGCGCACGACCTCTCCCCCGTCACGACCCCTAGAAGGAACGGGGAGAGGTCGAGCCCAGCCAAGTGTGCCTGCTCTGACAGGAACAAGCACGCTGCACTGACCTCATAAGGACCGAGGGGACAACAGTCACCTGGTCCGGTCAGACGCCATCCTTGTGCCACACTGCACAGACAAGACAACACCGTATGGTGGTGATGATCAGTACGAAGCCCACCGTCCAAATATGGTCCAACAAGACGTGGGTACGATCCCACCCACTACAGGAAGGGATTCACGATGAGGGCCTTGACTTAGAGGCCATCCAGATTGATGGGAGCCACGATCCCAATGATTGGAATTGTGGCCGTCAACTCCTCAAGCCAACCAGATATCGACGACCTAGGGGCGGCTACCAGCTCCTGTAAGACGCCTCAGGAAACTAGGAACCACGGCGGAAGGCCACTTCGCACAGGACTACTGGAAAACCACCGGTGTGCCTACAATGCTGCCACGACCAGTACAGTAGCACCACGCCATACCATGACATGGCCAAAAGATTATGACGATAACCACGCCCGGACGTGTACCCCAAGACGGCATAGCTTGCAAGCCAAGTTAGCTACGACCTCCCTCAGGCTCACGATCCTTCGGTCAGGAGAACCTACTGCTTTGTATGTGCCTGGCCCTGAACTCTATATAAGGGCAGCCAGGGCACCCTCTCCAGAGATCATTCTCATCCTCTACCATTTCACTCATTCTCCATCGTAGCAGGGCACCTGGAGCTTCTCTTTAGGCAGCCCATCTCCTAGCTCTAGCTCTTCTTCCTCTTCCACCATTCTTGCACCCCCATTGTAAGAACTTCAGGGCATTCAAGCGAGGAACATGCACTCGATCATCTCTGATACTGGACGTAGGGCTCCGGCCTGAACCAGTATAACTCCTCGTGTCTTTTGGATGCTACCATCATCTTTATAGAGCAGCGTGACAATCATATAAATTTACTAGTCTGTTTTACAAAACACCGACACAACCCATCCTCAAAATATTTTTCTCTTCCTCTTTAAAGAACAACGACCAACTTCTCATCCAATACATTCTCCTGAATTTTTCTACATGTGTAAGTAAGAAGTAGCCTCAAAGAAAGAAAACACAAATATAAGAAGACTCAAGAGGACTGAGTTAATTAAAACTAGCCTACCTGGGTCTCGTAAAAAAAAGAAATTTTCCATTCCAACTACTAAGTTTTTCTAAAATCTTTCTTCATAAAGGTTAAAAGGAAAGAATTTTTCCATTCCACCTTGTTAAAAATCTTACGGCTTACATAGGAATTTCCAAATATCTAAAAGGAAGAGATCTCGTTTTCCTACATCCTACTTTCCTTGAATCTCTCATCATCTGTCATCTAAGTTTTCACTGTGTGAATGGATCGGATAATAGAGCAGCAGGTGTACGACGTTTGCTTAATAAAAGTGCAATGTACGTGCACACGTACGTTAACTTGTGGACAGCATGCATGCATAGTACATACGTGTACGCATGCGCACCATTTGAACGCATCACACAAATTGCTTTAGGTAGCCTTGGCTTGCCTATGATGATTATACAGTATAGATGTCAATGTCAGCTTACCTACCACACCCGCCTAACGGCTCATCATGCATCAACTTATTTCTCTCATCTCATGAACCCTAGCTAGCCTGCGTGCTAAACTATTTTTCTTGCTGTCTCCAAATGACCTAATAAATCTTGTAGTAGGTGATTGTTCGCATGCAGTTGAATCAAACCGTAGAAGCGCTTGTGTTGCGTAACACGTAGTAGTGCATTTACTGCCGACGAATTTTGACCGAATAGGCATTAATATCATCGGTGCAAATTAGAGCCACAGAAAATCAATATCATTTGTGAGACTATGAAACACCTACATTTTTTTATCATCAACACTCACGCACGTAATAAATGAAAACCATCTAAAAATTGTATAGAAAAGGAAGTGGTTCTCAAAAAGTACTGTATAATGTAATGATGATTACATAAAACACATCGTAGTGCTAGCTGAGAATGAATGGGTGACCCCATTTGGCACAGCTCCAACACCAGCTCCGGCAGGTGTTTGGAACTGCTTTGTGTGCCAAACGTGGTAAAATAAGGTCTAATTTGGCACAAATCAGCTTTATTAGTAAAGTTGTTTTTTAAAAACTTGCAAGCAACTTTTTCGGTGAAGTTAAAGTTGTTTTGAAGACTCGTATGGCAAAACAGTTTCATATGGTAGACCAAAAGAATAAAATGACTATAATACCCTTCTTTGTTTTCTTCTTTCTTCTTGTTCCCCATCTCATTTTCTTCGTCCATGACCACGTGCCTGCCACGGCCACGAGCCTGCCCTAGGCGGCCACGCACCTGACCAGGTAGCCGCGCGAGCCCCAACATCTCGCACCTGCCTAGGCGGAACCATAGAAAATCGATATCATATTGCATTGTGACTTTGTGAGACTATGAAACACCTATATTTTTTATCATCATCAACACTCACGCACGCAATAAACGAACACCATCTAAAAATTGTATAGAAAAGGAAGTGGTTCCCAAAAAGTATAATGTAATGATGATTACATAAAACATGTGGCAGTGCTAGCTGAGAATGAGTGGGTGACCCCATTTGGCACAGCTTCAGGAGCTGTTTGGAACTGTTTTGTGCCAAATGTGGAAAATAAAACAACTCCACTAGAAGGTCCTTAGAACGTGCTTTCACAATGGGTGGATGGGAGATGAAGCTGAAAATAATAGCTTTTCCAGCTTCCACTCGCTCTGGTGGGCCCTGTGTGGGATTCTGTAAGAGCATGCTTTAAGGAGCTCCACGTATCGAGTTGTTTTCCTAATGTTTCACTAAAATGGCTTCAACTCCACTGGTAGAGCTGCTTGTAGAGCCAAAGTAAAAAAACGGCTTCATTGGTGAAGCAGAATTGTGCTAAACTGAGCCAAAATTATTAGCAGACACCAAGAAAGTTAGAGTTGAGATTTGAGAGACTAGTAAGAAATATCGCAGTCAGGTAGGAGTGTTTGGCAACCTTTTTTAATTTATACAGTTGATGGAGACTAGGAATGACTGCGGCAGCAGTTGCAGTTGGTTAAGCTAACAGGATATGAAGGAAAGATTTGGGACAATATACTCCCTCCATCCCTGAATATCGGACATGCACATATTTAAAAATCTAAACTTTATTATCTTTGACTAACAATTAGTCTAGTCATATCAAAAGTTTGTATTACAGTTTAAAAAATATCAAAAGTTTATATTACAAAAGTAGTTACATAAGATTTGTATTTAAAAATACTTTCTAATGATCAAACTTTTGTTTCTATAAATTATTTATTATAAGATAAATTATACGTTAAAATATGTTTTTGAAAACCACACCAAGTTAATCACACCTTATACTCAGGATGGAGGGCATGCAATAAGGCAATAACATATATAGAGGGAGCCCAGAACAGAACCACTTATTCCGATTTTTCCCGAAAGTGTCGTGTAGTTCCAACGCTTTTCGGTCCCGACTGGCCAGTTTCCCATGAAGAGATACCTGTGCGCTTGCGGTTGGTTGGTGCTTTGCTTGGGCCTTGTTTAGTTGCCAAATTTTGGGATCAAAATCTGCATAGTAAATGTCCCGTCACACTGTAGCAATTTTGTTTTTATTTGGTAATAATTATCCAAATATTGATTAATTAGACTCAAAATGTTCGTCTCGCAAAATACAACAAAACTGTGTAATTAGTTTTTGATTTCATCTACATTTAGTACTCCATATATGTGCCGACATTTTGATGTGATGGGGAATCTTCTTTTTGCATAGTGGAATTTGGGGATGAATTTGGGTATCTAAACCAGGCCTTGGTGTTGGTGAGGACGTGTGGCTGTACCTCTGCATGCGTCCAGACGCAGCGCAGAGCGAGCAGAGGGACTCGCTAGGTCGGCAACTCGGCATGGCTGCAGGCTGCCTGCTGGCAAAACCGCGTCTACTAGCTTTCTTCTCGAAGGAAAAGGTCTCCAATCACAGCTACTAGGGCCTCGTTTAGGTAGCGTTTAGATGCAAAATTTTTGGTAAAACGGCACTGTAGCTCTTTTCGTTGTTATTTGGCAAATATTGTCCAATCATGGTCTAATTAGGCTTAAAAGATTCGTCTCGTCCATTTCGTCTAAACTATGTAATTAGTTTTATTTTTTATCTATATTTAATGCTTCATGCATGTGTCTAAAGATTCGATGTGACGGGGAATCTGAAAAATTTTGCAAAATTTTCTGGGAACTAAACGCTACCTTAGATTGAAAAAAATTTCAATCCACCACTTTCGTTTTATTTGGCAAATATTGTCTAATCGTGGACTAACTAGGCTCAAAAGATTCATCTCGTGATTTCTAACTAAACTGTGTAATTAGTTATTTTTTTACCTACATTTACTATTTTATACATGGATCCAAAGATTGATGTGATGGAGAGAGAGTGAAAAAATTTCAACTTTTAGGGTGCATCTAAACAAGGCCTAGCTTTCGTCTGCTGCGGCGTTGACTTTTCTACTGCAGCGCAAAGCCCATGATCTGAATCCCGGCTTTCTCTGACCTGGCCTAGCCCGCCTTGACCTTACGAGTTGAGTTTTTTTTCATATATATTAAAACATGTATACTATAGGGAAACAAATCCTCGATCAGTTACAAGGAAGTTACCACCGAGCTACTGGGAAGAAGACCTGAAAATACTCTAAGAAATCACGGCCGCAGAGTGAATTTAATTAAATTCCCGTAAAGATGTTGGAAGGTCTTCACGATGTCTCATTGAAAGCACGACAATCACGATCACAAGCAATTGCGATGAAGTACCTTTTTAATCAAACTCCGTACTATGTCTAGACGTGTGCTGCTCTAATCCATAAGGATACGGGAGGCTTAAAGATTTATCAATGATCGTGTCATACATCCGAATTTGTTTCGGACTCAGACTCTGCAGCATGCTTGAACGCTTAGCTTGTATGGGTATGGGAGAGAGTGGTGAACCATGGAAACACTTTGCATTCCAATTCGTTTTGGAATCAGGCTATGCACCACGTGTGTTTGGACACGAGATTAAGTCAATCAGATACCCATTGGACAGTTTTGAGAATGTGAGCGATGAAGGACAAAGAAATATTTCGCACTTTAACTAGCAAACATGTCAGTGCATTGCAACGGGATGAAAAAAGCTATCAAACATTCATGAAAAATAAGGACATAAATGCTACATATTTATTTATGTTTTCCCCTTTCCATGAATTTAGGATCTGATGATTGGTACCATAATTTAAGCCAATATTTACAATAATTTGACAATGTCCTATTAAGTCTCTACCAAATTAGAACACAGCTATGATATACTTTTTTCCTCCCATTGCAAAGAACGGAAATATTTGCTTATAAATATATCATAACCTTAATTTTCACATTATCTATTCATTGGTATAGTTAAATGTCAAGTTTTGTGACTTGCTTTGAAGACCCACAGAAATATATAATTCTAATCTCTGATTCGAGCTAACGTGAAGCTGGTTCTTGATATGTCAGGGACTAGTCTGTCCGCTAATGATTTTGCGGGAGATCTCTGTAGTTTTTCATGTAACAGTCCTTGTTGAGGATTGCAATATTGCATGCATAGAGCCCAAAGGCACATTTATTTAGACTGGGATGGGCAACAAAATGCTCAAGACCTTAGTTCATGGTTTGACTAGTTGGACCATTGACTGAACCAGGTTTTAATAAAAACAAGTTTTGTTTCTAATCAAAATTGCATCAGCAACTTGGTGATGTGAATTTTGTTTCTTAATATCTCTGTAAATCTATTTCCATGGCTATGGAAAAATTCAAGGGAAATCAGAAAATTGGAATGGGAAGTGCAAATGGGAGAAATTGGAAATTGTAGCAAGAGGCATCGAGTGGACCGGCCAAAGATGATGGAGTCTAGGTTGCCACCATGTGCTCCTAAACTAGCATCTTCTCCTCATCATGGTCAATGGAGACACCTAATAAACAAATAAGGTGCACCTCGAAGATGATGAAGTCCAAGCTATGTTCACCATGTACCAGTAAACTAGTAGTTTCTCCTCATCATGGTATAAGGATGGTATGCCTCATCATGGTGAATGAAGCAGGCTATTAGACGGATAAGGTTGTTGGTATGTTGCATCTTGATGATCAGCTCGTGATCTCGCTCATTCTTGAATTTCTCTAGCCCCTGTCATAACCATGAATTTCATATTCGGCTAAAAATGTTCACAAGCTCGTAAATGGCATCATCGAAAACCTTCACCACTAGGTCATCATAAAAAAAAACTTCATTTTTGGTGGCACCATCGATGGGACAAGATGTTGCGGCTTCATGATTGGCTGGATCTCGCTCATTCTAGAACTGCTCGTATTTGCTACAACATTCACAAGCTCGTGAATGTCATTGTCAAAATCCTTCACCATCCGTGGGGGCATATTCTCCCATGTGTATCATTGTATGCTAGTGAATAATTGATATATAGTCTGTTTGTTCATAAATGGGTCATGCTTCTTTTAACAAGAATGCCCTCAAAATGGATTGTTCATCCGCAAGCCCCCAAAACCGTCTCGAACTCAATCGCCAAATCTACTAGCTTGTTCAGGCTAAAGTTGCATACTAACCTTCGCCACCGGTTTTTGAATTGCTCCAGCTCATGTCCTGACCATGAATTAAATATTTAGCTACAACATTCCCAAGCTCGTGAATGGCATTGTAAAAACACTTCATTGCCGGTGGGGACATATGCCCCCCATATGTATCACTATCTTCCTGTGAAGAATTGATATTTTGTGTTATCTGTAGTTGTGAAAGTAAGAGTTGTGCTTTCTTGCATCTATCCTTGCCACTAAGAAACGGGAGGTGCTTCATCTAGCGAGAATGTCAGGTTCGGCATACTAAAAGTTGTTTGTCCCTTAGTCCTCGAATCTACCTCAAACCCTAGTGCCTAACCTACTTTGTTGAGGGTGAAGCTACATACTTAGATGCAACGAGATCATAATTAAACTCATGAATGGCATAGTCAGAAACCTTCGCCGGAGGTGTGACGATCCAAAAAATCCAACATTTTAAAACTTTTTGGCAAATTCCTTGAAAAACAAAATTTGCCTTCTTTCTCAAGTTATTCAAAGAAGCCCAAGCCCGTAACATGAGCCTACCCAATCTCATCGCCATTATTCTGGGATGATTTGGTTGCTCACCAAAGATATTCCATTTTCTGCTAGTGACGATTATGAGAACTATTTTTTCTAAAATATACTAATTTCATTTAAGATGATATATATTTTACATATGTTGCCATCAAAACTAATAAGCAAGTTTGACCTAGAACAAATGTAAATAAAATCATATTCCTCATCGGAGAGGTACTATATGTTGTTTCAAATGATGCCAAAAAATTGGGTTCATTCACTTGAAAAGGATGTGATCTGTGTATAGGTGATTTGTGTATTCGAGCAACTGAGCAAGCAGGGCACGGCGCACCGGAATGACACGCAATGCAGCTCTCGGCCGTGCACTCCCATGCATGCATGGCACACGATGACGCATGCATTTGGTGACCCAACAGAGCGACATGCATGATTCGTCGACGACCCGGATATATACAATAATGGAGGAACTATGATTTGATCAGTGCTTGAACTATGTATCTTGCACTGGAATTAGTTTGTCTTGAGACTAATCAACGACGATCTAACTCATTGGTTTGACTAGCAAGTAGCAACGCTAACAACCATGCATGCATGTACGACCCTGCCGGAGGCTGCTGACAGGGCTTAATTACAGGTCTTGACAACAGACAACGCAACTACAACATGCAGCAAGACTACTAATTAAACGAATCAATGCAAGTCTCCTATATATACGTACGACGTAGACACGTAGCGTGGTACATATCAAAAGGAGATCAATAAGTTAGGATACACGGCCCAACCTATATCTACCTATATCTAGATTAGGGGCTACACATACTCACACCATTCCAAAAAAACAAAAAGAATAATACAATTCTAGTAAGTTTGGAACAAGTCAAATTATTCCCCCTGTTCGGCTAAGCTTATCAGCACGGCTTATCGGCCGTGGAACAGTGTTTTTCTCTCACAGCAAATCAGCCACAGCCGGCTTATAAGCCAAAAAAACAGCCTGCCGAACAGGGCCATTAAGTCTGACCAAGTTTATATAAACTAATTTCAACACTTATGTCTCTAAATAGGTGTACTATAAAAATATATATACTCTATAAGTAGTCTAATAATACTTATTGGGTGTTATAAACGTTAACACTTTTTGTATAGATTTAGTCACACTTAAATATTTTTAGGGAATTGTTAGCGCCCAGACGTCCGATGGGATAGAATTCCATCAGACCATACCGAATGGCCCAGCAGAAACGCACCGCACTCCTACCGTATCACTACAGTCCTTCCCCATCTGCCTCGTCCCGCCATGCACTCGTACCACGCCCTCGTCCCCGCCCCGCGCCCGCCACTCCTCCCCCCAAACCCCCTCCTCTCTCCGCGTGGGCGGACTAAGGAGCCAGGATGAGCACGAGCACACCCCGTTCAAAGGACCCTAGGCACGCTACAAGCTACACGCCCCATCCGCCGGCCCCCGGCTCGCTGCACCCCTTCCCCTGGCGCTCGGGTCGTGCCCCCATGACTCTCTGAACAAACCTCTGCACACATGAAACACTTAAATGCAACATACGTCTAAAGCAAATGAAATATTTGGAACATACACTTGCAACATGTGTGTGAAACATATGCAACATCCAGATAAATCACCTGCAACTTGCAACATGAAAACACTTATTGCAACATAAGACTGAAACAACTGAAACATTTCTAACATGCTCTTGCAACATATGTGTGAAACATATGCAACATCCAAATAAGCATTGCAACATACGTCTGAAAAAGTAGATGAAATATTTGAAACGAATGCTTGCAACATACATGTACAACGACTGCAATATGTGCAACATCACGATCTATTTTTGCAACATCCATACGAAAAACTTGCAACATACCCCTGAAACAATTGAAATATAATCTTGCATCATGTGCTTTCAACGCAACATCTCCCGCTGCTCAATCGAATGGAGGCTCGTCGGTGTGTGGTGTTCACCGGAGGCAACGGCCCGGCGGCGCTTGTAGCCAGCGGGCCGGCAGCAATGATTGCACGTTGCGGAAAGGAGGCATGGGCCACGCGACTTGGAGTGGGCAGCAATGCGCCGCGCCTAGCAGGGCCGGCAGCCGAGCGCTACGACTTGGAGGGGGCTGCACGCTGTGTATGGAAAGGCCAACGGCCGCGCACTGCGCCTTGCAGGGCTAGCGGTTGTGTGCTCGGAGGCGGCAGGCAAGTGGGTAAGAGTGATAGGAAGAGAAACAAGTGGATAGGAAAATGTGGATGAGCTGTTTTTTTAGAAACGTAGGAGCGTGAGTTGTTGGCCTAGTGTCATGGCATAGCAATGGAGCGTCTGGGCGGACGGACGCCTGGTTAAGAGCAGTATCGTGTTTTTTAATACTCAAAAACGTGTACTAAATTCTTTTTATTCTTTTTGGGATGGTACATATGTGTGTCCATTGGCTTTAAGTAACAATGTTAATCAAGTACTCCGTTCTGAATTATAAATCGTCTTAGTTTTTCTATATACGTATTTTACTATGTATCTAAACATAATATATATTTAGATAGTTAGCGAAAGCTATGTGGCTGTGTGCTATACAGACTCTCAGGTAAAAGCACCTCCAGGCAAAGATCACATTCCTTGGTGTCCAAAACATGACACCTAGGAGAGCTCACAGCGCTAGGCAGCTTTGCCTAGAACATAAGAAAACATGCCCTATGTACCTAGAAAAACCAGAACAACTTATAATTTGGAACGAAGGAAGTAGCAGTTAATGTCCTGCTTGTTTAATTTGTTCACTATGAATTTGATTGGTTCCTCACATTAGTATCACATTGCATTAGAGCTTGATTAGTTTGTTTATTAGTGTAGTCTGTCCCGTATACGAGAGCCAGGATCCCGACGGACAACGCAAGCGCATCCAACACTAACATGACGGATCACCCAAAAGGATCATTAATCATACATGTATACATATCTAAATTCAAAAACCGTGGAGGACGACCTAGTGCTATACATACATAAGTGCCACGTGCCGAGACTGAGACACTGGGTATGTATTAGCAGCCACAGCACAGAGGCAGGCACACATCATGAAAGTGAGAGTTGAGAGGGAGAGCGTTATAAACAACAAGCAAACATGTAGTAGCCGCCTGTAGGATTGAGTATACTCCACATAATACGACAGATGAGAGACGGCACCAGAAATCAATGAAGGAAACTTATACCAACTTTCTGAAAGCGTACGAAAGCATCCAGGACAGCTTGTAATCCTCTCCATCAAACATGAGTATAATCTAATCCCTAAACACGGCCGGCGGCACAGTACTTTCGGCGCCATTTTCCCGTTTCCCCATGATAGATATTCCTATGATCATGCATCTTGTTTTTGGTCAGTACGTGTGGTGTGTTGCTAGCTAGCTAGCTCCCCCTTTCCTGAGTCCAGACAGTGCCGTTTGTACACACAGCAGAGGCCAAAGAAACAGAGACAGTGCCTGACTGCTGGCAAACCCAACCGCGTCTTAGATTATATATATATATATATATATATATATATATATATATATATATATATATATATATATATATATATATAAAATCGGATCGGAAGAGTCCAATAGCAAGCAGAGTCTCAAATTACAGCTAGCTTTGTCTGATGTGGCGTTGACTTGGAGCCAACCCTGACCTGACCTGACCTGACCTAGCCCTGATCTCAGGAGCTGAGTTGACCTCGCCCTATCCTTTTGCACAAAGAAACTCTCAACACCTAGCTCAGCTTTGTGTTTTCCGTCTCTTTGCATTGTCCCCTTTCCCTTTGGTTGGTTGATTCTGTTCTGTTTCCGGAAGGAAGCGGTCTAGTCTAGCGGGAAGTGTGGACGGAATCCCATTCCCGGCTGTTTTCAGATTTACCTTGCTGCTGTCATGGTGTACTGGTATCACCTGTGACCTAGCTTAGCTTTAGTCTTTAGAGCAGTGGGACACGGTCCTCCGTTCCTTTCTAATTTGCCACCCTCTCCGTTTTCATACCGGAAACAGTGTGCACGTACGAGTCTATTTTTATAAAAACAGGATTTACCTCTGTCGTCAAGGAAAAAAAACGGTATGCACGACCGTGCCTACGTGGTGCCGCTACATAGACTGAATGAAAACATCATAAACCTAAGTTTTCGGCGTTTTTAGTCCAACGTTTTTTACATGTGTCGCACGCACGCGCGTCAAGGTTATTTACTGGACGTATAAATAAAACGGGAGACTATTTCTTTCCACGCGTTGGGTTTGATGATGTACCGTACGTTGTTGAAGTAGCTGATTGTAAAATACTTACCTTTGGTTTTATTTATTCCAAATGTAATTATGTCCTTTTCTCTGAAGCTAGATATATATATATAGTACTAGATCGATGGTTTGGTAAGTGGGTAGAGTCACCACCAAATGGTTCTTAATTACTACTACCTTGATAGATAGGTGATGGAATAACTAATTGGGGTTTTAATTGGAGAACCATGCATGCACTACATGCACCGAATTGGTATGCAATTCAATATGCTTCCCTGCGTAAGATGCAAGGAAATTTTGATATACCTGATGGATCAGTAGCTTTAAGTATCTCTTAATTAGCCATGTCACGACTTTTATAGACGATTAGTGGACTAGTATTAGGCTGCAACCAATAATTTCCACATCAAGTAAACTACTTCATCTTGCCAAAATTAATTGTTGGGGCAACGAAAACGCCACATATATACTCCCTCCGTCCCCAAAAGAATGCAATTCTAGAACAGTGTCATGTTTTAGTATATCAAGTTTGACCAATTGTAGATAAAAAAGTATAAATATTTATAATATAAACAAATATCATTAGATTAATTACGAAATTAATAAATTAATTTGGAGTCATAGTTGCATCCTTTTAGGAGCAGAGGTAGCACGTTGTTTGATAGACTTAATCACTCTCAATCCATGTAGATTGGAGTGAGAAATGAACTGATATTTTCTACCTCAGATATTTTCAATACATAAAGCCAGTCTCAGTGGATAGTCGTTTTATGGTGTTGTTTTCAAAACTTTCATGCCATATACAATGAAATAAAACTCGAATGAAACAACCACTTTCAATTCAAAGTTTCATTCTAGAGTTTCATATGCATTTAATTTTATGACTCATAGAAAGTTGGTAATCGTGTCAAAACTCATTTCTTCATTCTCTTCTTAAATACACCGTCATGTCATAAAAAATACATATGTAGCAATCTATTTAATGCAAATAAAACTCTCATTAAAACTGGCCTAAAGGTTGATGGGGATTGCTATGCTCTCCAAACAAACACTAATAAATGGAGCCGTTCGCCCGTTCCCATTTCCCACCCTCTTGCTATTTTATTATTGTTGACAAAAAAACAACGTTATTGTCATCCTACTCAAAAAAAATTCTCATTAGTTATGGCATTCATGTAAGCAAAAATATCGTACGGTGGAAACAAAACAAAAAAAACACTTGGACAACCCTATTCCAATAAGTGGAATTAATAAGTTACAAGTTTCCTCAAAAAATTTATTTAGGATTCAAGGCAGGAAATAATTAAGCTAAAAGATTTTCTCTCTTTTCTTTTTGCAAGAGAAGATCAAATTTATATGGAGCATGCAGAACAACTATTTGCTAGTAGAAATTTAAAGGAACAGCAAAGCATTGTCATACAAGGCACCTGTCAGAGAATCAATCAAATCAAATTATTGTACTTCTGATGATTGAACCCATTCCAAATGTGTGATATAGTAATTGTACAACACATGGAAAATTTTATGGACATCAACTAATCCAGCCTATGTATACCAACCGTGGAAAAAAAAAAGACAAAAAACATGATTTTGCATTGTTGAGTGAGACCTGCCCTGGGTGATGGGTCGGCTTGAGCCGAGGCCGAAGCCTAAGCCGAGTTCGCGGGTGTGGAACGGGCTCGGGTCGTCGGACTCGGAGCGCGACCGCGACCGGGACAGGTCGGAGCCGCCGTGCCGGGAGCTGTTCTGCCCGCCGGCGGCAGCGGCGGCGCCGGCCACGACGGACTCCTCGCACAGTGTGACGGCCCACTCCAGCTCCGCCACCACCTCGGACATGATCGGCCTGGCGCGGCCCCGTGGCCGGACGCACTCCGAGGCGATCTTGGCGACGCGCGCCACGGCCTCCACCTCGTGCCCGCGCGGCGGCGGCACGCGCTCGTCGAGGATCCTGGTGATGTTGCCCGTCTCGACCGCCGGCACGGCGAACTCGATCATGGCTCGTCCGGTGGATGGCCTTGCGGCCGGTGACGAGCTCCAGCAGCACCACGCCGAAGCTGTACACGTCGCTCCGCGCTCCGTCAGCTCCTGCAGATGGTAGTACTCCGGGTCGATGTACCCCACCGTGCCGGCCGTGGCGGACGACGACGTGGTGGCCGCCGCCGCCGTGCTGCCGCTGGCCAGCGACAGCCCGAAGTCCGACACCTTGGCCGTCCACTCTCCGTCCAGCAGGATATTGGACGGCTTCACGTCGCGGTGGATGATGGCCGGCACGGCGTAGCAATGCAGGTACTCCACGCCGCGCGCCGCGTCCAGCGCCACCCGGAGCCGCTGCCGCTGCGCTCCGCACGCTTGATGGCCACCTCGCGCCCGTCGGGGAGCTTGGCGCGGTACACCGACCCGAAGCTGCCGCTCCCGATCTTTTTCTCCTGTCGGTGATGCGCGACAGCCGACAGGTCCCGGAGCGTGAACTCCTCGCACCCGAGCGGCCGCGCAGGGCGCAGCGGCGAGACCTGCGGCGCCGGCATGACCATGGCCTCCACGTCGCGGCACAGCCGCCGGGACGACGACTCCCCGAGGCGCAGCGTCAGCGTCTTCTTGTTGTGTCCCGCTTCCTGTACGCCACAAGGTAGAGCGCGACCGCGGCCGCAGCGAGCGCCGCGGCACCGACGTCGCCCACGCTGAGCGCGACGGCCAGGGTCTTGGCCTTCTTCTTCCCGCTGTCGTCTCCGGCTGCCGATACATCCCGCCCGTTGGCAATGAGGATCCTGGAAGCGTTCGGCCGCAACGGGCAGGCCTGCCAGACGGCGAGCTCCTCGCCGTCCTCGGCGTCGCCGGTGCCGCAGAGCGCGCCGGAGTCGGAGATGATGTCGCAGGGGCAGCTCTTCTTGCGGGCGCATGCGCCGGGCATGCTGCTGTTGTACACCAGGCTGCCGCCGGTGCCGAAACGGTCGGTCCTCCACTCCTCCACCAGCACGCGACGGAGTAGTTGCTCACCGCGTCGCCGTCGGCTTCGATGGCAAGGAAATCCATGTTCCTGTACAGGTCCGCCACTGGACGGCGCCCCAGCACTGGAACCTGCCGCTGCCGGAGAGGATGCAGGTGGTGTCGTTGCCGAGCGCCGTGGTCAGCATGACGCCCGGCAGCTCGTGCGCCGGCACCTCGGGTCCTCGGGAACGTCGCCGTCGCCCCAGCAGGCGAAGCCGCCCTCTTCGTCCGCGGCGCACGCGTGACGGTGGCCGGCGGCGAGGGTCTTGAAGGCCGCGGGCGTGGGCGTGAACAACGGCGCCGTCATACCGCCGAAGCAGCTCATGCTGGTATTGTCGCGCTTGTCGATGCCGGAGAGGAAGTCGTGGCCCAGCGCGATGCGGGAGAAGTCGATGCCTTTGGGGAGGTCGAGGTGCGGACGTCGTGGGGTCGTGGTCATCGGAGAAGCCGCGGACGTGGGATCCCCCGGCGTTGAGCGAGCGCAGCGAGGGCCCCACTAGCTAGTCGACGGCCCTATCGGCGGTCCAAGGGCCGACTGGACCTGTCGGTCCTCCAGCTGCCGATAGGTGCCCTACCGTCGCCTACAGGCTGTAGCGGCGGGCGTGGGCTGCCACGTGAGTGCCACGTCGTCATGTCACCTCCTGAGCTGCCGACTAGGGTCCTACGCAAGGCAGGGTTGCCTAGCACGGCCACGGGCACGGTTGCACCATGCCGGACCTAGCACGCATAGGTACATCATGTTGGCATTATTACCGTTCAACGTGTTCCGTTCCAGGCCGTGTTTAGTTCGCCGGCATCAGCGTGTGCCGAGTATTTAGCACTGTAGCATTTTGTTTTTATTTGGTAATAATTGTCTAAATATTGATTAATTAGGATTAAAACGTTCGTCTCGCAAAGTACAACAAAACTGTGCAATTAGTTTTTAATTTCATCTATATTTTGTACTCCATGCATGCATGTGCCGACATTTTGATGTGATGAGAATCTTCTTTTTTACATAGTGGAATTTGAGAGGCAAATTTGGTATCTAAACAAGGCCCCAATTTAAATATAGTGACATACACCTCTACGTTTGTCACATTGTAGAAAAATACAACTACTCCCTCTGTCCCTGAAAGCTTCAATTCATAGAATCCGTGCCGGTCAAACTTTTTAAAGTTTGACTAACTTTATAGAAAAAAGGAACAACATTTATGACATAAAATAAGCATCTTATAAAAATATATTATATGATAAATCTAATGATACTAGTTTGGTACAATAAATCTTTGCGTTTTTTCTTAGAAATTTGGTCAAAGTTTATTAAGTTTGACTTAAGACAACTCTAGGAATTGAAGCTTTCAGGGACAGAGGGAGTAATGTCTAGGTACATTACAACTCCACATAGCTTAATTATTAATTAAAAGGGTGTCATGTTGGGACTCGGGAATGGAAAGGCGAGTGTCCGGACGTTCGTACGGGGCTAGCGTCTGAACGCCTGCGCCGCACGCCTAGGTTGCTTCATGTAGCCACATAGGGCCCGCGCCACTTCGTGTCCCACACTCGGACCGTATCTCACGCTGCTCCGTGTTCCGCCGCGCTCCGTCTTGATTTGTGCCTGCATGGTATCCCGCTCGCGCCTCCTCCACACCCACGTGTATGCAGGCGGGCCCAGCAGCTGCAGCAGGTGGCTGTACGATGGGTCCCACTGCAACATGTGCAACGCCAGATCTACTTTTGCAACATCTAGAGAAAACATTTGCAACATACGTCCGAAACAATTGAAACACATGCAATGTACATCTGAAACACTTGCGAAACACTAGAAAAAAACTTGAAAACCACGTGTGTAGCCATTGCCAACATTCAGATGAAACCACTTACAACATACGTATGAAAACATTTGAAACACTTGCATATATATGCAAAATCCAGATCTACTTTTGCAATATCCAAATAAAATACTTGCAACATATGTCTGAAACAGATGAAACATTTAGAACCTACACTTGAAACATACGTGTATAGCCATATTGCAACATGTGCAACATCCCGATCTACTTTTGTAACATCGATGTGAAACACTTACAACACACTTCTGAAACACTTGAAACATATCTTGCAACATACACTTTCCAGCGCAATATCAACTTGTTGCTGGATGAATGGAGGCTCATCGTTGCGGAGCTCGACACCGGTGCGGAGGTCAGCAGCGACGCATGGAGCTTGCCGGTGCCCCAGCAGAGGCACTGTGCTGGGCGAGCACCCTGTAAGGTTCAAATGGCTAGAGGGGGGGTGAATAGCCTATTTAAAAATCTACAAGCTTCACTAAATAACCACGTTAGTATAAAAGATGGCTAAGCTAATTCTAGCACTAGCTCAACTATACTATGCAAGCCACCTATACAAATCTAATGAAGCAAGGTTATGATCTCTAATACACACCAACAAGACTAAGTTACTAAGCTACTTACTCCTATGTGATAAAAGCTACACTAAGATTAGTACAATAAAGTAAAGAGCAAGTGACTTGATTCTTATACCAACGATGTAGAGAAGTAATGCACTCGAAGAATCAATCACAATGATCAACCGCAAGAGAAATCCTCGGCAAAGAAAAGACACAAGATTTTTACCGAGGTTCACTTGCTTTCCGGCAAGCTACTCCTCGTTGTGGCGATACACCCACTTGTCGGTTCGCGAGCTAATCGACTATCAAGAGTCGAGCCCTCGGCGGGCGCCGCACAACCGCACACAAGATGGGGATCTTCCAAACCACAAGCTCCACTAGAGTATCCAATTTGCGAACTCCCGCGGGGAAGGATCAAGAACCCCTTACAACACTTGGTGAGGGCTCCAACAATCTTCAATTGTGAGCTCAATCACCTCCGCTGCTCCAAGCCATCTACCGTGTCGGAAAACACGGAAGAGTAACAAGAAATCCACAGCAACTCGAAGATCAAGTGCCTCTAGAATGCAACTCTCAAGCAATGCACTTGAATCTCACTCAATCTCACTCAAGATGAGAAACTAAGCAAAGAGATGAGTGGAGGGGTTGTTCTCTAGCTCAAAGGATGTCTCTAGGTCTCAAAATATGCAAGAGTTACCCTCAAATCCCGGCCAACTTCTATTTATAGCGAAGGGGTACGCAGCTAGCCGTTACCGGATGACGCAGTTCAAAACGTGCTGACCGGACGCTCTGGTCAGGGTGACCGGACGTGTCCGGTCACTACAGGACAAGCGAAAACGGTGCGCGTCAGAACTAGCCGTTGTCGTGACCGGACGCGCTCTAGCGTTTGACCGGACGCGACAGTGTCAGCGTCCGGTCGCGGTCCAGTAAGCTCCCGTCGAGACCGAATGCGTCCGATCGCACGTAACCGGACGCGCCAATCGCGTCCGATCGGAGTCCAGTAACGGTCCACTCGTGACCGGACGCGTCCGGTTGAATGTGACCGGACGCACCACCGCGTCCGATCGCATCTGCTCTCCGTGCTGAACTCCTGGGTGAGTGACCGGACGCGTCGGTTCCGCGAGGGATCGGACGCGCCGGTCCGCGACCCTTCTCACACGCGCGTCTGTCTGTGGTTTGAACTGACCGAACGCGCCAGCCGCGTCCGGTCAATTCGACCACAGCGTCCGGTCACTGTATTTTCAGTGAAAATCATTTCGGACTTTCGCCACCTTTTCTCGCCTCCGGCGCAATAGAAAATAGACATTTCATTTCCTCAAAAACGCCTGAATCCCGTGCTCGTAAGCTCAGCGGGAGGAAGAGCGAACCCCAAACCCCTTACTACCGCTCAAACACCACCGCCTTCGCAAATGTGCTAACACCACCAAGTGTACACCACAAAGTGCAAGTGTGTTAGCATTTCACAAACATTTTCCAAGGCGTTATGTTAGCTCTCAACTAGATTCTAATGTATATGCTCAAGACATTGATCTAGTGGCACTTGATTCCTGAGCTAACCGTGATTGCCCCTCTTGATAGTCGGCTATGTATCCTAAATCTGGTCAATCACTTCTCTACTCATCTTAGACCGGCAAAAGGAAAATTCTATGGTTATACCTTTGCCTTGCGCTCTTAGATCCTTCTCTTCCACTTGATCATCATGTCCATCATATTATGTGCATCTCCACCATGATCGACATTTCATGTCTATGCACCATTTCTTTGTGATCTTGTGGCCACCACTCTTTGCCACGTACACCTTCATCACATGTGTTGCTTATGCCTAACTCAAAACACTTAACACATGGCATTAGCAACTTGGTGTCATTAATTGCCAAAACCAAACTTGGGCTTTCACACCCCCGGCTAGCAAGCATGCAAGTTTGAGATAGGGAGGAGAGTCACAGGCTCCACGAAGGAGAGAGAAAGGAGATGGAATCAGAGAGGATAAGTCTGGCCACCTGACAAGAGTAGATATTTATGTGGTGGAAAAATACGTGGTCCACACATGAGGCCACATAGTGTCTGTTTATTCGGGCGCGGGACAAACAGGTTTGTTACCACTCAACGTGTTGTTCCTGTTTGAATATGTCACATGATCCACCTGAATTTGTGACGTACATATTCACATGCGAGACTGCAGTAATAGTTTTGGCTTAGGCCTAGTTTACTTCCCTTCCAAATTCTAAATTTTTATATTTTCTCCGTCACATCAATCTTTAGACGCATGCATAAAGCATTTAATGTAGGTAAAAAAATAATTAATTATACAGATTGGTTGTAAATCACCAGACGAACCTTTTGAACCTAATTAATTCATGATTGGACACTAATTATCAAATACAAATGAAAGTACTACAGTAACGAAATTCTAAATTTTTCTCATCTAAACACCCCCTCAGTAGTTGTTGAAAGCATCACATGAAGCAGACTTATTGAAGCAGGAAAGGATGACGATACGGGCGTTCTGCTTGGCGTTGAAATTGAGGCACTTGGTCTGAACTCTGCACTTTTGTCGTGCTGGACTTTTAGGCCTTCCGTAAGGGAAAAGTTTTTAGATGTCACGTTAAATGTTTTATGAGATGTCGGAAGAGATATTCGGATACTAATAAAAAAATTAATTACATAACTCGTCTGAAAACCGCAAGATGAATTTATTAAGCTTAATTAATTTGTCATTAGCACATGTGTGTTACTGTAGCAATTATGGCTAATTATGGCCTAATTAGGCTTAAAAGATTCGTCTCGCGGTTTTCATGCAAATTGTGTAATTAGTTTTTTATTTATATTTAATGCTCCGTACATGTATTTAAATATTCGATGTGACGAGGTAAAAAGTTTTTAGGTGGAACTAAACTGGGCCTTATTGGGAGGTGCCCTTTACGCATCAAACTTTTCGCCATCCCAAAGAAGAAGCGTCTGGTCTGCCAACACGGTTACGTTCGTTGCAACCGTCACCGACATGGAAACAGCGTCTGAATTCTGAAACTGCTGCATTCGTGTGCATGCTACATTGCTGGTAAGGATGCCACCGTCGTCGCCGGTTCGTGTTGAAAATGGAGATTTCAGTCTAGGGGTGGTTTAGTTCCCAGAAAATTTTACAAAATTTTTCAGATTCCCCGTCACATTGAATCTTTAGATACATGCATAAAGCATTAAATATAGATAAAAAATAAAATTAATTACACAGTTTAGACGAAATGAACGAGACGAATCTTTTAAGCCTAATTAGACTATGATTGGACACTAATTGTCAAATAACAACGAAACGTGTTACAGGGTCATTTTGCAAAAATTTTTACAACTGAACAAGGCCTAGCCATCGTATACTGTTCCACCAGTTCTTGTCATCCTGGTTACTTATCCTGGTATGATTAGCACCTTCTGTTTTGTTTTCTTCTGTAATGGGAGCTGCATCTTCATCCATTTTGTATTCTTGACGACATTTGGCCCGACAAGCTTGCTCTCTCAAGTCTCCAGTGTGTTTCGTTTCTCTGACCTCTAGAAGACAGGAATTTGCAACCAATCAGCTAGCTCCTCGCCTCCTCCTCCTCATGTTTTTTCTTTCTCCTTGCCAAACAAGCAAACTTGCAGTTTCTAGTAGTAACCAGATCCTTGAAAATTACTGAGCTTGATCACTATCAGCAGAAACATCTATAAGTCCATTCTCACACGTGTCAGAAGCTAAGTCAGAAGCTGCTCCACAAAATCCGGGAAACCGAAATGCGATGACGCTGCGAATCGAAAGTAAACTGTGTCGTCATCTTCTGAATTTGTCACATGATCCCCGTGAAAGGTTTAGGAGAGTTGGATGGATGGTCAATTCCAGGGGCCGTGTGGATCAAGTTGTGTTGCAGGAAAATGGGAGAAAAGATCTGCACCAGCATGACCTGCACATTACAACTCCACACACACGTTACAGAAAGAAACTTTTGTTTTGTTCACAGCACTCTGACTTGATGCCTCTAAGATCAATGCCGGTTGACTGCCACGAATCGTGATATGATAGCGCGGTCGGTTGATAATAAAAATATAATTTCTTGTCAGCATGGATAGATGAACACAAGGATTGGAACTTGAAGAGGTCAAGGTGCAGTGAGCTAGGAATAAATCCTTGCATTGTCAGCATTCCATTGCTTTTGCTTATATTTTGCAGCCACTGGTTATCAAAGCTAGCGACCGTCTCTGCATGCAAATGCTTCAAGAAATCTAGAATTAGCATGGTACTTCCACAAGCCGGCTACTACCTAACCTGGCCTTTTTTCTTAAACCTTCCCTTTATTCCTCTATCATCTTACGCCACCATTGCCCCTTTTTGCAGGTAATTGAATTTTCGCTTTCGTTTGTGATTGGTGGCCACATTAGAATTTCATTTAGACCTCAAAATGTTCCTATCTGTCTGTTTCCTCTTCCGATCCAGCGTTATATGCAAACCTTGTCTTGCTTCCTTCTAGAGCTTCTAATGCTGCCCTTCTGTTTTCCTTGGATGATAAGCCAAACAAAGTCTTTTGAGAGCCTTCTGAATAACGGTTGTCATGCTACTGGTATTCATCCATTTAGTACATTCTGTTCATCCATTTTGTTATGTATCTAGACATTATATTATATCTACATGTATAGTAAAATGGATGTTAAAAAAAATTAAAGCAATTTATAATTGGTACGGCGAGAGTATCTCCCATTACGAAAGATAATAAAAAGTAACCTCTAATTTTTTTAGACTTGCCACGACACACGATAAGGTTGAATAAGCAACAGAAAACGATTGGAAAATGGCTTTGCATATTGTCATCGCCCATATATCGAAATTAATCATCACACACTAGCTAGTCCATCCATTGATCAGGATTATATTGCAGATCGATTGATCAGCTACTACCGTTGAGAATGATCCCTCCATCACACGTCAACAGCACTGTTGTCCATCACTAGCTACCCATTAACCTTTACTACACTATTCAAAAAAGAAAAACATAACCTTTTACTACTACCAGTCAGCTGCCTCGCAGCAAAAACCTAGCTCTTGATTGATAGATGGGTATAGATTGCTAACTTTTCCTGAAACCGACTTCCACAACCACTGCGTGTGTATTCATTACTGAGAAACAAAACAAAAGATGGCATAGATCCTTGGGGTTAACTCTTATAGTCTTATAAGACATGCTAGAAAAGTGATAAGTCAACAATTCTCACAAGAATAGATACACTGACTAGGCTATAATGCTCCCTGCGTTCTAAATTGTAGTCTTTTGGTTTTCTACAAAGTCAAACTTCTTTAACTTTGATCATACTTGTTAAAAGATATATTAGCATCTATAATACTAAATAAATTTCATGGTGCTTTTGATAAAAACTAATTTAATGTTGTAGATAGACGTAATTCATTTTATATATAATAAACTGGATCAAAATCATGAAAATTTGACATAGGACAAAACTACAATGGCCTACACTTTGGGCGAACTAATGATGAATAACGCAAGCCAGAAAGTCTTGAGGCCACACATGGCCTTCATATAATTTTCCTAATAAGAAATTAAATATACAAATAAACTCGCGCGCTAAGTATGTCAAAAAAAATATAAAGGAGTAGAGCTAAACTCGCGCGCTAAGTATGTCAAAAAAAATATAAAGGAGTAGACATATAGTACATAATATTTCTTTTCCGGTTGCTTCTGTGCACTCGAGTAGATACATATGTGAACCTGCAGATGGATCTGCATGCATGGGCTTGGTGTAGCAGGTAAACGTTGTAATCATGACTGCAGTGTCAAACAGTTGACAAAAACGGCAGCCGAGATATATGATGGTTTCTTGTTCAGCACTTGCAAACTACTACTACTCGTCCAACTGTTATCCATAAGCAGCAGCAAAGTTTGACATGCATGCGCATGCAGTTGCTGTCCTCAACTAACCTAATAGTACTCCGTAAACGCTTCTTCCTTGGTCGGTCTACATATGTGTGAAGTACGCACACACATCCTTATATTTATGTCGTCGTCCTCACTGTCGTTTCCAAGTTCCAACTCCAATGATATCGTACTCCTTAATTCTTTTCCCATCAATTAGCTTTCCTAGTACTCCCTCTATTCTAAAATTGTAAGTCATTTTAGTTTTTTTTAGATTCATAGTTTTTAATGTGTATCTAGACATAGTATATATCTGGAATTGATTTTAGGACACAGGCTGATTGATTTACATTGACAGATAGAAAATGTTGGTTAGTATAATCAACAACCATTATTGAAAATTGATTAATAGAGGTGTGGTTTCTTAAGAGGTCCACCTCTAAAAAAATCCCTAAAGGCCTGCCTTAGGAAACAGCTATGAGCAGTCGGCCCACTGACCCATTTGAAAAGGAACCCTAATCTGCACCCTCTTATTCCCACCCATGAACCGTCATTCTCGTTCCGCTCTATCTCTCACACTCTCTCGTTCTCACTCTCCAATCGAGATATCTTGGGCCCCTCACCTCCACCGGCGCATACGTGTGAGCCACCCAAACCTCCACATAGATCCATGTGCGCAGGGGTGGCGACCATCCCGACGAGGGCCATGCAGAGACAACGATCTTCTCGGCAAAATCCACACGTGCGAAGGTGGAGGTCAATGAGATCCTGCTCTCTCACCCCTCTCTCACACACTCTTAGATCCAGTATGATCTGGCTTCAACTTCATTGACCTCACCTCTTCCTCTCTGTTTGCAGGGGACGACGAGGTGGCAGGGCTCATCCATGGCGGTTGGCCTAGGAGCAAGCTCGGCGATGGTGGCGGGCGTAGGAGCGGGCTTGGGAACGGGTTTGGCAATGGTGGCGGACCTAGGAGCAGGGTAGGCAATGGCGGCGGGCTCATGAATGGGCTCAATGACGGTGGTGGACTCAAGATCAGGCTCATCGGCGGGCGTACGGCTTTTTCCTTTTTAATATATTTTCAGAGGAGGGCATTATAACCACCTCTAGAAACACTTATTAACAGTAAATATTAGCCAGAGAGAGACTGTCTGAACGTTCCAGCCTATACACTTACGGACATGTACATAAATCCACTGGATATAGAACCAAATAATAGCATTTAAGATACAACACAAGAATAAAAAAACAGTACAAGAAGATGCTTTGAAAGAAAAAATGAGACAAAGCCCAAACTAAGCTAAACTTCAATCCACTTGGTCGACCTCCAGCCAAATCTGCCGAAAGGCTTCACGACGATAGTCTCAATTTTTCTGCAATCCATCCTCAAAACATTTTTCTCCTCTTTAAAGAACAATGACCGACTTCTGATCCAAATACGTCCTGGAAATTTTTGCATGTGGAAGTTAGAACGAAGTAGCCTCAAAGAAAGAAAACATAAATATAGGAAGACTGGAGAGGACTGAGTTAATTAAAACTAGCCTATCCCAGATTGAAAGAAGTTTTCCCTTCCAACTACTAAGTTTTTTCTGAAATCTTTCTTCTATCGCCGACCAGTCCTTGTTGGAAATCTTACGGTGTACATAGGTATTTCCAAATATCTAAAAGGAAGAGATCTCGTTTTCCTACATGCTACTTTTCTTGAATCTCTCATCTATGTTTTCGCTGTGTGAATGGATCGGATAATAGAGCAGCAGGTACGACGTTTGCTTAATAAAGGTGCAATGTACGTGCACACACGTACGTTAACTTGTGGACAGCATGCACAGTACATACGTGTACGCATGCGCACCATTTGAACGCATCACACAAATTGCTTTAGGTAGCCTTGGCTTGCCTATGATATACAGTACATGGATGTGTCAATGTCATCTTACCTATCACACGGCTCATCATGCATCAGGACTTTCTCTCGTCTCATGAATCCTAGCCTGCGTGCTAAACTATTTTTCTTCCTGTCTCAAAATGACCTAATAAATCTTTTAGTAGGTGATTCAGTGATTGTTCGCATGGAGTTGAGTCAAACCGTGGACACGATTGTATTACGTAATGTAGTAGTGCATTTACACTGCCACCGCGTTTTGACCGAATAGGCATCATCTGTGCAAATTAAAGCCACAGAAAATCCATATCATACTGCATTGTTAGACTATAAATTATGAAACACCTACAATTTTTATCATCAACACTCACGCATATAATAAACTAAAACCGTCTAAAATTTGTATATAAATGGAAGTGGTGCCCAAAAAGTATAATACAATGTTGATTATATAAAACACATCGTAGGATGGGCCCTACGTGGGATTATGTGAAAGCATGTTTTAAGAAGCACCGGTAGAAAACTTGGCTTTGGTCCTAGTTGGCAAAGGGATTTAATCATGGTTTTCTAACTGTAAGGTCGGCACCTTTAAATCTCGGTTGAGGCAACTGGGACTAATGGGTATGTGAGACTAAAAAATTAATTAGCACAAGTCCCGCCACCTGTATTGCCTCGCGCGTTGCTTTCCACCACACCTACACAACACATACATCTTTAGATGGGATGCTTTTTTTTGAACTAACCTATGGAGGACCTTTAGTCCGGGTTGGTGTTACCAACCGGGACTAAAAGGTCTACACACCTGAATCCCAGGTTGGTGCCAAGATGATAAGTTCAAGGGAAAGGGTCATTTAGTCCGGGTTGGTGTTACCAACCAGGACTAAAGGTCTACATTAGTCTGGGTTGGTCTTTTGTCCGGGTTGGTAGCACCAACCGGGACTAATATAGAACCTTTAGTCTATATTTGTGTTACCAACCGGGACTCAAGTTCCTCGACGCCTAAGAAATTTGGACCCGGGATTAATGCTCACATTAGTCTTGGGCCCGACTCTACCCGGGACTAACATGCTGAACTGAAGGTTTGTTCTCTACTAAGTAGAGCTTCACATATCAAGTTGTTTTGCCAAATGTTCACTAAAATAGCTTCAACTCTACCAATAGAGCTGTTCGTGGAGCCAAAGTAAAAAAAAAAACACTTCACCAATGAAGTGGAATGTTGCCAATTGAGCCAATATTATTAGCAGACACCAAGAAAGTGAGAGTTGAGATTTGAGAGACTAGTAAGAAATAATTACACCCAGCCACGTAGGAGTGTTTGGCTACTTTTTTAATTTATATACGTACCTATGATGGAGATGTGAAACGACTGCAGCAGCAGTTGCAGTTGGTTAAGCTAATAAATAGGATATTAAGGAAAGAATTAGGGCAATATACAGAACAGAACCACTTATTCTGATTTTTTTACGAAAGTGCGGTGTAGTTCCAACGCTTTTTGGGTCCCGACCGGCCAGTTTACCACGAAATACCTGTGCGCTTGCGGTTGGTTGGTGCTTTGCTTGGCGTTGGTGAGGACGTGTGGCTCCTGTACCTCTGCATGCGTCCAGACGCGGCGCAGAGTGAGAAGAGGGACTCGCTAAGGCTGTCCGCAGCGGACAGCGCTAAAAGGCCCGCTACGCCATATTTGACGTTTGCACGCCTGCACCGCTGAACGCCGAACGAACCGCCAACCCTCCGGTCGCTACAGTAACACGCCACAGGCAGCGTCGTGCGTGAGCGCCTGTAAAAGAGAAGGAGGAGAGAGAAAGAGAGAGAGGAGAAAGAGAAAGAAGGAGGGAGGGGAATAAAATATGGAATAGTGGGTATAGAGTATGGGATAGAGATAATACGGGTGTAGGAGAAATAGATATAGAGTAGAGAATCTCGATGACTAGGATAAAATATTCCTTTTTAGAGATGAAAATAGAGGTCGATGGGTGCGGATAGCCTAAGGTCGGCAACTCGGCATGGCTGCAGGCTGCCTGCTGGCAAAACCGCGTTGACTTTCCTACTGCAGCGCAAAGCCCATGACCTGAATCCCCCGGTTGCTCTGACCTTGCCTGCTGGCCCGCCTTGATCTTAGGAGCTCAGTATTTTTTTCATACATATATTAAAACATTATAAGAACAAGAGTAGTGTATACTATAGAAACACTTTCTATTCCAATTCGTTTAGAAATGAGGCTATGCACCGTGTATGTTTGGACACGCTATTTTAACTTGTAGGAAAAATTAAGTCAATCGGATACCCATTGGATGGCTTAGAGAATGTGAGCGGTGAAGATGTCCTTTTAACTAGCAAAACATGCATGTACATTGCAACAGGAGAACAAATCTATCAAACATTCATGAAAAATAAGGACACCAATGTTACATATTTATTTATGTTTTCCCCTTTCCATCAATTTAGGAGCTATATTTATTTTATGATGACTGGTACCCATAATTTAAGCCAATATTGGCAATAATATGACAATGTCCTATTAAGTCTTAAATTAGAACACAACTATGATATATTTTTTCCTCCCGTTGCAAAGCACGGAAATATTTGCTTATAAATATATCATAACCTTAATTTTCACATTATCTATTCATTGGTATAGTTAATTAAAGGGGTTTTGGCATTTCTACCCCTACTCCCAAGTCCAATGGTGATTTTGCCTCTCCTTTTTTAACTTTGTGATTTTACCCTCACTTTTTTTTCCAACAAAGCTCCCGTTTACCCGTGGATTGTAACATTATCTAAAATGGATGGATTAAATGGCAAAAAAAAGAAAAAAGAAAAGGCACCTGTGCCAAAAGACCATGATGCCCTTCTGTCCCTCTCCTTTATCACTCCGCTCGAGTCGGCCTGACCCGACGAAAGTCACGACTCGTGACTTGTAGTCCGACGCTAGGGTTTCCCGGTCCAGGCGGCGGCGCGGCTCGTGGTTCCAGGCGGTGGCATGGCTAACGGCGGTGCAGCGCCTCCTCCCTCCGCCGCCCCCCTCTCCCCGGTTCGGCTCCTACTCCTCCGTTCCCCAGGCTCCCCCGGTGGCGCGGCCACTGGCTAGGGCTGCAGCGGCTCCACCCGGCCCACTTCTCCCCGGCTCGCGCCCTCGGTGGCGTGGTTGGGGGCATCGCCCGTCATGCCGTGTGCCCCCAAGGCTGTTGTTCGCAACAGCAGCTCCGATAAGCCACCTCTTGTTAGCAGCTACATTCCATGCCATATTGCTAGGAGGAAAGGCATGGAAAACAGTTGGAATATTGGAATCTTGTACAGTCGGAATATCTTCCGTTTGGCTGAGCACTATTTGCTTGTAAAATTGAGTTTCAATTTGAAATTTTGTATTAAATTTCAAAACTTAAATAGGAAATACCCCTAATTTGTGCTTTGAAACTATTTTGAGGTGAACAAAACTTTCTTGTGAAATACGTCCAGCCCAACATGCCTTGTGTTTGTGCCCTTCTCTAAGGACATCACCATGGCAATCATATTTGTTTCATTTCTTAGTGCACAACAGTGGTCATGATTTGGGTAATGTCCAATGATGAGTACACTTTCCACTTGCTGTTAGATTAATTTGATGGAATAGGGTCGTGCTGTGATGAATACACAATAAATGTTTAATGTTTGGTGCAGTGATCATAGGCTATCGTTCCACAATTTACACCTCTTTCTTTTTCTAGATAACTGAGGCAGTGCTCATGAGCTATGATGATTCTTCCTTTCATGTCTCTCTACTGTGTTCATAACTGAGGTGGTGATCATGAGCACAATTGATTTTCTTTTTCCTATCGCTTTCTACCGGCTCAATGATAACTAGAGGCGATGGTCACTTGGTTGGTTCTGTTTTTTTTACGGTTCCTTTTACATCTCCATGCTATGTTGATAGCTGGCACAGTGAACTTCAACTTTTTGCCTCCCTTTGCACCTATTCTGATCATTTCGTTTGGTTTTGCGCTTATACTTGCTTATGATCATTTCCTGTGATGCCAATACCACATAATTATGCAATCTGAGCTTCTGCTTGTCTGTGATGACTTTTGCTTCTCCTGTTTTTTTGAGTTCTCATTGCAACTATATGCAATACTGATATAGGTCCATTTTAACAGAGCCAGTCTTTATCTAATATGCTGATAGTGTCATTAACTTTAATATTACCTGAACATGATCTATCTCTACAAACTATCTCATTTATCGACTTTGTGGAGATTGGTTTTAATGTGTTTTGGGGGCTCTTGTTGTAGTGCCAACGTTTTGATAAAAAAATCTCGCCATACCGGTTTGAGGTTGTGCGTTATTGCCTTTGCTGCTTGCTGCTATATAGGTTTGTTGCCTAATTCAAATTAATATTGTACAGACTGTCGCTATCAAGCTGAACTTCTGAGATCAGTACCTAGTAGTGTTGTAGAGCTAGAGATTGAAGAGCACAATGGCGATGTGTGCTTTTTGAGGTTTTTTTGTTGCTCTTAAACCATGCATAGATGGCTTCTTGTAAGGGTGTAGACCATATATTGCAATGGATGCAACACACTTGACAGGGAGGGCGAGAGGTCAGTTGACATCTACTGTTGCAGTGGATGGTTATAACCGGTTGTTCCCAGTGGCATATGGAGTTGAGACCGAGTCGAAGGAAAGTTGGACTTGGTTTGTCAATAATGTGAAGAAGGCTATCGGTACTCCTCCAGGTATACATATTCCGTAGTTCTAACTCTATTTTGTAAATTTTAAGTTTGTAATATTTTCTGACATAGTTCAATGTTCATACAGGCTTGGTCCTTAGCACAGATGCTGAAAAAGGGAATAGAATTGGTTGTGGTAGATGTGTATCCTGGAGTAGAGCATAGAGAATGTATGAGGCACTTGTGGAAGAACATGAAGAAAAGTTACAGTGGTGATCTTTATGGCAAGAATATGTGGTGTGCTACCAAGAGCTTCACAATTTCGTAGTTCAACTACTTCATTGGAAAAATAGAGGAGAAGGATCCTAAAGCCATTGAATGGTTGGATGAAAACCATCCATATGTGTGGAGTAGAAGCAAATTCAGTGAAGACTGCAAAGTAGATTACATCAATAACAACCTCTCTGAGTCATTTAATAGTTGGGTGTCAAAAACTAAGAACTTCCAAATTGTATAAATGCTTGACCATATTAGACAAATGATCATTGAGAAGTTTGTTTTGAGGTCCAAGAGTGGTAGTAATATGTCAAGCATTATAATCCTAGCTATTATCAACGATTTGAATGCTAAAACAAAGACTATCAAAGACCATGAGGTTCTAATATGTGGGCCTAGGAAAGATGAAGTAACTGTGAATAGATTCAGGCATGCAGTCAACTTGGAGGAAAAGACTTGTAGTTGTCGGCCTTGGCAAGTGACTGGAAAACCATGCAGCCATGCTTTGATTTTCATTGCAAATATCATCATGGAGGTACAAATGGATGAATTTGTCCATAAATACTTCTCTATTGATAGGTACAAAAAGGCATATGCAAGTAAATTTAATTCAATGACATCCAAAGATCAATGGCCCCATGTTAACTTAGTGTAAGGTCCAAATGGCTAGAGGGGGGGTGAATAGCCTATTTAAAAATCTACAAGCTTCACTAAACAACCACGTTAGTATAAAAGATGGCTAAGCTAATTCTAGCACTAGCTCAACTACACTATGCAAGCCACCTATACAATTCTAGTGAAGCAAGGCTATGATCTCTAATACACACCAACAAGACTGTAACGCTCCAGAGTCCAAACGGCTCAGATCCACTCTGCACACTGAATGAACCACACCTACCACCATCCCACTTACGCTTTCGTCCTCGCTTCGCGTAAAAGGATTAACCCGGGGATGGTGAGATGGACTCTAGAAGCCTTATATGTTGATCTATCCCACTCTAAACAACCAAGGTGGGATTAAACTCTTCATAATATCTCATAACATTCACATGGGCCACTATGAGCCAAATTCCAAATTGGACCGGGTGTGACATACACCCCCCTCAAAGAACCCGACGTCCTCGTCGGGCCCAACATACCCACAATCAGGCAAACGATAACCAGGAACGTTCCCTCTTAGCACACGCAACCGTGCGCCCAGTGCCGGCACATGTGCCACGCCGTGCACTCCGCAGAGCCTACACGCGCAATGAACCCCATGTCCAGCCCCTGGCCCGCACGCGCCCGTGGCCGCGAAGGTCGGCTCTGATACCATTTTGTAACGCTCCAGAGTCCAAACGGCTCAGATCCACTCTGCACACTGAATGAACCACACCTACCACCATCCCACTTACGCTTTCGTCCTCGCTTCGCGTAAAAGGATTAACCCGGGGATGGTGAGATGGACTCTAGAAGCCTTATATGTTGATCTATCCCACTCTAAACAACCAAGGTAGGATTAAACTCTTCATAATATCTCATAACATTCACATGGGCCACTATGAGCCAAATTCCAAATTGGACCGGGTGTGACATATTTGTCACAACCAAAATTTTCTATTTTGGGTTGTGCATGAAAAACACTAAATAAAATAAATAATTTCAATGTTTGAATAAATTTATTAGATAAGTTAAGTTGTTGCTAATTAAATATAGAAAAATTATGGTTTTAAACTTGTTCATATTAATTTAATAATGTGGTGTTTGTGTGATGCTTGTCTTTGGTGTTGGTGAGTGCTATTATTTTCAAAATACCGTAGGACGACGTTTACTTCTCATCGGAAAACTTTTTGGCATTTTCTGGATTTAAAATTCCAATTTCCGTGAGCTTAATCTTTTTTCTTGATCTCTTCATCCATCTTTTCATAAGCTCCAAATACTTTATTTGGGTTCCTCATGTTCCATAATGTCTCTAGAAAATTCCCTCAAATTTTCGGAGTTTTCGGAGTATTTTTCGCGGCTTAAATAATAATTCTGGACTTTTCTAGAATTATTTTATCCACGAAATTAATTAATTCCGAAAATAATAAATATCTTATTTTCCACCAAAGCTTGTGTGCAATAATCCTAAATGTCTATTCATTTATTTACTAATGGGCTTTAATAATTAATTAGGCCTATTAGTAAAGATGGAGGGTGCAACGTCAATTAGCACCATATCGCTAGTTGACGTGAAGGTGGAGAGTCTTCCTCCCTATATATATGTCCGGCCTGCCTGCTAGCCTTGTTTTCCGCCGCTATTGCCGCCGCCGCCGCTATTGCCGCCGCCGCCGCTGTCGCCGCCCGCCGCCGCTGTTGTCGTCCGCGGCCGCGATCTCATTGGTGCTCGGCGACGACAACCTCCTCGGCGAGATCCTCCTCCGCCTAGGGTTCCCCGACCGATCCGACCCCGTGAGCTAATCCAGACAACCCAGCCATGGAGGAGACCGGGACAGGCCGCCCGCCCGCCTCTGGCACCGCCGCCGCCGACTTCCCGGAGCTCCTGGGTTTCTGCGCGCGCGGAGGCCCTCATCGCTGAGCTGCTCCTGCTCTCCGACCGCGCACCTCCGCTGTTCGCAGACCACCGCTTCGACCCCGTCCTCTTCGACTTCCGGTGACATCTCTCGCTCTGGTCTCTGCCATAAATAATAAACTCCCAACCATCGCAATGCGAAAGGGCAACTGTGTGAATTCTCCTCCTATTCGTAGATAGAAATCTTCACATCTCGAGTACCCACCGTAGCTTTAAGTTTTAATAGCTGAGGTTCACTTCGCTCGCGGCGCAGATACTTCGATTCCCCGGGCGATTTTGAGGCGAGGATCGAGGGAAACATCGAGCTGGAAGCACTGGAAGATCAGCTCCGTGACTCCTGCGGCTCCTACATACAGAGATTCTTCTCCTTTCTGGATGGCGCTGTCACTTACCACGGAGAGCTCTGCAATTACCTGAATGATCTGCAGGTTAGGCTTTGCGCCGTTGCACATTGTCTTTGTAACTTGTAGATTGATGCCATCGTTGCTAAATATTTTTAGATGAACCAGAGCGTCAAACATGATGCCCCCAGTCCCAATTTTAGTGACACTAAACGAGTGTTCTTTCTTGTTTAGGAAGGGTTATATGTCCATTGCACATTCGATCATGTGTTGGAGAATAACTGTGCATGCCAGTTACTCGTGGAGTCAATGACTCTGTTCGGATGCATGATTCTAATAATGGAACACAAAATTAGTGGGTTGCTGCGCGAGAGGCTCCTCGTGGCGCACCTGCGGTACAAACGCTGTTTTAGTTGTCCTAATCTGGAGCAGATATGTGAGCTCGCCGCCGTCCTCCGCCGGGGGCGCTTCAGCTTGGACACCAACGACAGCCAATCCACGCGCGTCCTGGACTGCTGGAGCGGCAGAGTCATCGTCAGCTTATTCTGCAGCGGTTTCCGCAAGCAGGTGCACAGGAGGGGACATCAGCTACCGATCCACGTACGGCCAGGAGGGCAGAGGACTCCTACGTGAAGCACCATCTTCTTCTCGAGAGCGTACGTGTACCTAGCGCTTACCATGCAAGTTCATTTGGACACCGTGATGTTTTATGTTTAGTAGATGCAAGTCGTGGCCAACCACTTCGTCCAACAGCAGAGCAGCCCGGTCATGTGCACGCCTAGTTTTGATTTGTTAGCTTGATGACATCATCATCACATCATACATGCATTATGGCCGCTTTCTTTAAGAAAAACAAATCCCGAAATACAATAGAAATACATATATACATACAATTTTGTTTAGGCCATATCTTCCACGTTTTAACTCCGATTTGGCCCGTTCAAGTTGCGTTAGGTTCGTATTTGCAAGCTCTACATGTTAGTGTAGCTGTACAGTAGGTTTAGAAAATTTAATTTTTGAGTTTATATTAAAGTAATTATTTATCTATAGGAAATCTTAGAAAATTCATAACTTTCACGTTTTAGATCCGAATTTCGTGATCTTTACGTCTGTGTGATCGTAGTAACGTGTAGAATAGTTTTGTAAGCTTTCCTAAATGTTTTTCTACTGTTGGTGTACTGTTCTAATTGTATTTTTTGTTTGCTTCGTATATGTTTGCTCGGAATGTTTGTATGTTGATGCTTGGTGATCGAATTTAGACGGTGAGCAATACTACGACGATTAGGAGTATTATTTTGAGCCGGACCAGCAGTATCTATCGGAGAACTTTGATCAAGGCAAGTATAACATGGGACCATCCTTGTTGCCTATTCACTGAAATTATCATACATATGCATGTGTCTACCTTGACAACCTTAGAGATTATAACTTAGCTATTGATATCTTGTTTCCTTGTCACCTATGGGTTATGCATTTGGGTAGCTATTGCTAGTGCTTAATTATGAACAATGATCTTGTAATTTGACTAATGGATTATGCAATCAACCAATTAAGATGATTTTATTACTGTTGAAAGGGGGCTAGAGCATGTGGGTTATTTTGATGCTCTAGTTTCTCTCCATAAGGACTTATCTGTACGTGATCATCCGGGACATACAGTACAGCTGTGAGGGCTATATGGCTCTGGCTTTAGTTGCTTAAAGGACCTTTTCTAGCTTGTTAGTGGTTACCTTAAATGGCGTAAGAATGGCTTGCCACGTTGGGTGTAGTGCGAGCCCCTGGCCTAGTGTGTATAGGCTGCGGTTGTTGTGCCACAGGGAAGGGGGGTTCTACATCTGCCTACCGAGTGAATCTAATGGCCCTAACTTGTTAGACGAACCTTTAAGTGGCTTTATATGATTTCCGGTGTTTTGGGAATGGCCTCCCCATGCATTTGGAAGTCATGACTCACAGTGAAAGTGTACACCTCTGCGCAGAGTTAAAAACTGGTATACTAGCCGTGCTCACGGATACGAGCGGCCTTGGAACATCTACAGATAGATGATCACCATTGTTATATCATGCTTAATTATTGTTGATTATTATTATGCTCATGTTAATGCTATTCATTATCCTTATTACAATTGATCATTGGTTCATTAATGGGAATTGGAATACCTTGATGCTACTCAATTGCTAAAGTACATGATGAATAAAAGCTAAACGCAGTCAAACAGTGTCTAGCCTTTTTGAGCCTCATGAACCCTGTGTTATACTTGTTGAGTTCGACATGGACTCACTCTTGCTATTTCCCCCACACTCCAGTGTGTAGTAAGATGCTACTCGGAAGAAGGACAAAGGTGTAGTGGAGTTTCCAGAAGACTAGTAGAAGTGCTAGGCATATGTTACCCCTAGTCAGCCGTCCCTGAGAAGAATGGAGCCTGAAGTTTAGTCACCGTTCCGCGATACTCTGATGTAAGTGTTAATATAGCTATGTATACGTGATATAATAACATTGTTTCTGATATTTTTTTCATTCTGGCATATGTGTGGACTTCCTGGGCACACATATGATTAGCCTGGTTTTGTTCTTTAGAAAACCGGGTGTGACAAAGACTAAGTCACTAAGCTACTTACTCCTATGTGATAAAAGCTACACTAAGAATAGTACAAGAAGGTAAAGAGCAAGTGACTTGATTCTTATACCAATGATGTAGAGAAGTAACTGAAAGGTCTTGATGGCTAGAGGGGGGGTGAATAGCCTTTTAAAAATTTCTACAAAGACAAGCTAAACAAGTTTATCAATACAACAAATAGCGAGATGCGAGTTTTGCTTAGCCTATGGGGTGTTTGCAAGCCACCTATCCAATTTACAAATCTAGTATATTGGCACTCAACCGCACAAGTTAAACCGAGAAGGTAACTACAACTACAACTAGCAAGCTACACAAAAGAGCTACTCTAGCAAAGCAAACTAGCTAGCAAAGATAACTAAGAAAGTAATGCGGAGTTGAGTTAGGAGGGTTTCACCGAGGGGCGAAGTATTGAGCCAACCAATATGATCAACAATGAATACCAAAACAACCGAACACCGGGATCAATCAATCACAATATGAAAGTGATGACACGAAGATTTATCCCGAGGTTCACGTGCTTGCCGGCACGCTAGTCCCCGTTGTGTCCCTCTTCACCACGTGGTTCGGTGGCTAATCGGTCTCACACCGAGCCTCTCAAAAGGCGCCACAAGAACCTACCAAATGGCAAGAGGTTGCAATGACACGAGCAATTTACTAATGTTGCCTTTGGCGCTTCGCCGAGGTAGGCACAAACCCCTCACAATCACCGGAGGTGGCCAAGAACAATCACCAACTCTTGCCAACGCCTCCAAGCTGCTCCAAGCAGTCTAGGTGGCGGCAACCACTAAGAGAAACAAGAATCCCGCAGCAAATCAACCACCAAGTGCCAACTAGATGCAATCTCATAATGCAAATGCACTTGGATCACTCAATCTCACTTCGAATATGCAAAGAAGCAAGAGAGATGAGTGGGAGGGGAGTTGCTTAGCTCAAAGTGCTCATAAGTATGTCAAAAGTCCAAGCGTTAGAGCCTTGAGCCGGCCAACGAGTATTTATAGACGTACCCCTTCGAATATAGCCGTTAGAAACTTGATTCAGCAGCAGTCGTGCTGATCGGACGCGCTGGTCCAACTGACCGGACACGCCGGTCACGCAACGGCTATTTTCCGAACTACTGACCGGACGCGCCGATCCCGTGACTGACCGGACGCGCTGGTCAACCCTGAGCCGCGTACAACGAAACAGCGACCGGACGCGCTGGTGAACTGACCGGACGCCACAGTGCCCGCGTCCGGTCGGAGTCCAGTAAGCTCCCTGGACGACCGGACGCGTCCGGTCGACCATGACCGGACGCACCGCGCGTCCGATCAGACAACCGGGAAACGCGCAAAAATTGAACACTGACCGGACGCGTCCGGTCAAACAGTGACCGCGTCCGGTCCAGCGTCCGGTCACCTCTGTGACCTCCGTTCGCTTCCGTTTCTTTTCCGTTTGATTTTCGACTTCCGGCGTAGTAGAAAATAGTCACTTCGAGAGAGGACCCCAAACCCTCTCTACCGCTTAAACTCAACCGCCTTCGCAAACGTGCTAACATCACCAAGTGATCATCACCATGTGCATGTGTGTTAGCATTTTCACAATCATTTTTCGAGGCGTTATTAGTTCTATCCAAATGCATATGACATGAAATGCACACCTAGAGGCACTTAGGAGTTCAATAGCCGTGTCATTCCCCTCTTTATAGTACCGCTATCTATCCTATAATGTAACCACACCCACTAGGTGTCTTGGTTACTAAAACACAACCCTTAAGCATATACCTTTGCCTTGATCACGTAGGGTTGCGTCCAAATCCAAGTGTGGTCATCATGATCACCATGTCCATCTTGCCACCAACCTTGGAATGTACTAATCCTCATATGCTACATACAACTTAGGCATAGGATTAGTACTTAGGCATTGTCACTAATTACCAACACCAAACATAGGACTTTCAATCTCCCCCTTGTTGGTAATTGGTGACAAACCTTTCACAAAGATATTATGATAAAAATTTTGATTGAACCCATGTCACATTTGTCCAAGTATATTACCATGTGTAAGAAGTATGGACAAGTGATCATGAATTCAAATTGGTAGCAATGGCTCCCCCTACATGTATGCTATATGTTTGGATTTTGGAAGCATACATGTTAGATAGGAAAGATTAGGAGCATTGACTACCAATAGGTGCTAAGCGTTTTAGATTATAGACCTTTGAAGCGTGATACCATCGGAGTAGCGATAAACACCATCTTAGCACCTTGTGTAGTTAGATACCACTTGGAAAAGCACAAACATAACTAGAAACCTCGTGAGATCAACATTATAAGCAAGGTTCTAGTACCGCTTTGAAAAACATGAAGCAAGAGAAATCTAACTACTTCCTATTCATGCTAGTACTTCAATACACCATTCAAATTATACTAGCAAGTCACCACACAAGCAAAGTATCGGAGAAAAAGAAACGCACAACTATGCATCATACATATGAAGTGCACATGAAAATGCAACATTCATGTTTAAGAGCTTGCTCCCCCTACTTGTGTGCTCAAAATTTTAGTTGATCCCCTTCTTTTATCAATTCTCCCCTTTAGGTTTTCTCACTTTGTGAACAACATTTTTCTCCCCCTTTGTGCTTCTCCCCCTTTGAGTTCTATCTTTGTGAACAATATTTTTCTCCCCCTTTGGCACCAATGACCACAAGGGACCAATTTTAGATAGATTATCATGTTGAATTACGGGGTGAGGATCAAGTTTGTGATTCAACCTAGATGGCTTGCAGAAATAAAATGCTTCGGTTTGATCCAAGGGCAAGCTTCTTCACACCTCACTAGAAGGGTTATCATGCACCATGTTGAAGCAAATATTTAGACAAGTGATCTAGATTAAACACTTAGGAGCACAAGCTCGCAAACAAGTTATATGCTACCACTAGATCAAACAAGTCATGGAAACAATAGTGGCACCATATAAACTTCAAATTCATTTGATTTTCATGAATGAGCCTAGAATAAGTAAATTATGACTAGATGCACTAAGCAAGTCCTTAGCATAGAATGTATGACATGTCAACCAATTGTACCTTGGGGCTCGAAGGAGAGGCATGTCATAACATTGGGGTGCATCAACTCATGTTGGAGAAGTCAAGTATGTTCAACTCATTCTTTAACTTGTGAAATCTCTTCTCATCAAGTGGCTTGGTGAATAGATCGGCTAGTTGATCTTCAGTGCCCACACTCTCAATAGCAATGTCACCCTTTTGTTGATGATCTCTAATAAAATGATGACGAACATCAATATGCTTTGTTCTTTGATGTTGAACCGGATTGTTGGTTAGCTTCACGGCACTTTCATTGTCACATAGCAATGGCACATTCTTAAAGTTGATTCCAAAATCCTTCAATGTTGCCTTCATCCACAAGATTTGTGCACAACAACTACCCGCGGCAATGTATTCGGCCTCGGCGGTAGATAGTGCAATACTATTTTGCTTCTTGGATGACCATGAGACAAGTGATCTTCCCAACAATTGACAAGTCCCGGAAGTGCTCTTTCTCTCCACTTTGTCACCGGCATAGTCGGAATCCGAATATCCAACTAGCTCAAAGCTTGCACCTTTGGGATACCATAATCCAACATCTTGTGTATGCTTCAAATACCTCAATATTCTCTTTGTTGCCTTCAAATGACTTTCTCTTGGTGAGGCTTGAAATCTTGCACACATGCATACACTAAACATCACATCGGGCCTTGATGCCGTCACATAGAGTAGGCTACCAATCATTGATCTATATAGCTTTTGATCCACCATGTTGCCACTCTTGTCACTATCCAAACTTCCACTAGCGCTCATTGGGGTTGTAATCCCCTTTGCATCTTCCATGCCAAACTTCTTGAGCATATCTTTGATGTACTTGGTTTGGCTCACAAATGTTTCTTCCTTCATTTGTTTGATTTGAAGTCCAAGAAAGAAACTAAGTTCACCAATCATTGACATTTCAAATTCCTTTGCCATCATTTTCCCAAACTCATCACAATAATCTTGATTGGTTGAACCGAAGATGATATCATCAACATATATTTGCAACACAAACAAGTCTTTCCCAATCTTCTTGGTGAATAGAGTAGTATCCACTTTGCCCATGACAAATCCTTTGGATAGCAAGAAGTCCCTCAATCTTTCATACCATGCTCTAGGTGCTTGCTTCAATCCATACAAAGTTTTCCTTAACTTGTATACATGGTTGGGTTTCTTGTCATCTTCAAAACTGGGAGGTTGCTCCACATACACCTCTTCTTGAATGTACCCATTTAGAAATGCACTCTTCACATCCATTTGATATAGCTTGATATTGTGAGCACAAGCATAGACAAGTAAGATCCTAATTGCTTCCAATCTTGCAACCGGGGTATAAGTTTCACCAAAGTCAAGACCCTCTATTTGTGTGTAACCTTGAGCCACTAGTCTTGCTTTGTTTCTTACTACTATTTCATCTTGATCTTGCTTGTTGCGAAAGACCCATCTTGTTCCAATGACATTGTGATCCTTAGGCCTCTCAACTAGTTCCCATACTTCATTTCTCTTAAAGTTGTTGAGCTCTTCATGCATTGCATTTACCCAATCCGGATCTCTTAATGCTTTATCAATGTCCTTGGGTTCTTTCATTGACACAAAAGAAGAGTGAGCACAAAATGATGCCAATCTTGATCTAGTTTGAACTCCTCTTTGTATGTCACCAATGATGGAATCCAATGGATGGTCTCTTGCAATGTTAGTTGGTTGAAGCACTTGAACTTGATTGCTTGGATGTTGATGTTGATCATGAGTTGGAGATGATGAACTAGCCACTTGTTGATCTTGTTGCACTTCAGATGATGTACTAGTTTGATTTTGCATTAGAGAACCACTAGCTTGTGTAATTGAACTTTGGAGCACTTGATCTTTGTTGTCATCCACATCAATCACTTGCTTCGGCCTAATATCACCAATATCCATTTCTTTCATAGCATTGGTCAATAGAGTTCCTCTCACATCATCCAAGTTATCTTCCTCATCTTGAGAGCCATTTGTTTCATCAAACTCAACATCATGAACTTCCTCAAGTAAACCACTAGCCAAATTCCAAACTCTATAAGCTTTGCTAGTAGTTGAGTAACCAAGTAGGAATCCTTCATCACATTTCTTCTCAAACTTGCTCAATCTAGTGCCCTTCTTCAAGATGTAGCATTTGCAACCAAATACCCAAAAGTATGCAATGTTGGGCTTTCTTCCATTTAAGATCTCATATGGTGTCTTCTCTAAGAACTTGTGGCAATAGAGGCAGTTGCTATAGAAGCAAGCCGTGTTGATTGCTTCGGCCCAAAATGAATGACTCACATTATACTCATTTAACATTGATCTTGCCATATCAATCAAAGTTCTATTCTTTCTCTCAACTAGGCCATTAGATTGAGGTGTATACTTGGCCGAGAATTGATGCTTGATTCCAAGCTCATCACATAGCTCATCAATTCTTGTATTTCTAAACTCACTTCCATTGCCACTTCTTACTTTCTTGATTGTGGTCTCAAACTCATTTTGCACCCTCTTGATGAACTTCTTGAATATGTCAAATACATCACTCTTGTCCACAAGAAAGAATACCCATGTGTATCTAGTGAAATCATCCACAATCACAAAGCCATACTTGTTGCCACCTATGCTTGTGTATGTAGTTGGTCCAAATAGATCCATGTGCAACAACTCAAATGACTTGGAAGTACTCATAATGCTTTTCAATGGATGAGTGTTGCCCACTTGCTTTCCGGCTTGACATGCACTACATAGCTTATCTTTCTCAAATGTGACATCCTTCAAGCCTCTAACTAAGTCATGCTTCACTAACTTGTTCAATTGCTTCATGCCAACATGACCAAGTCTTCTATGCCATAACCAACCCATACTTGATTTGGTGAGCAAGCATGTTGAAAGTTGAGTGTCACTAGCATTGAAATCAACTAAGTATAGATTCTCATATCTAAAGCCCTTGAAGATCAAGTTGGAGCCATCAACACTAACTATCTCCACATCATCAACACCAAATATGCACTTGAAACCAAGATCAGACAATTGAGCAACCGAGAGAAGATTGAAGTTCAACTTTTCAACTAGGAGCACCTTGGAAATGCTATGATCATTTGAGATTGCAATCCTTCCAAGAGCCTTCACATCACCCTTGCTATTGTCACCAAATGTGATATTATCAATGCCACTATCATTTGATTTGAGAGAGTTAAACATTCTTGAATCACCGGTCATATGTTGAGAGCACCCACTATCAAGCACCCAATGCCTTCCTCCGGCCTTGTAATTCACCTACAAAATAAATTAATGTTTCTTAGGTACCCATACTTGTTTGGGTCCTTGGAGGTTAGTAACTAAGCTCTTTGGTACCCAAATGGCCTTCTTCTTTGGACCAACAATTGGTGTACCAACAAACCTAGCATGCACACCTTTCTCACCCTTGGTAAGCACATAACAAGAATCAAAAGGAATGTAATCCATTTTAGCATGAAACTTGTTGTTGTTCTTGTTCATTTTATTACAATTAATCTCTAGATGCCCAACTTGCTTGCATCTATTGCAATAACGACCATTGCTCTTCACAAAGCGAGGCTTTGGAGTAGCAAAGGTCGCCTTGCCCTTCTTGGGAGTATAGCCCAAACCCTCTTTGTTAAGAGAGAAACTTTGACTACCCAAGCATTTTAGCAAGCGGGCATCCCCACCATAGGCATTGCCTAATGCGCGGGTGAGATCATCCACCTCTCTCTTGAGAGTCTCATTCTCAACCACAAGTGATGTATCACTAGTAGTAGAGGTAGAGTTGGTTGTGGTGGATGATGATGAGCTACATGAAGCATTAGTCGGACCAACAAATAAAGAGTCATCAATAATATCACATGTTAGTCCAATATCACAAGTGACAATCACTTGCTCCTCCTTAGCTTCCTTCATGAGCTTCTCCAACTTGAGGTCCTTCTCCTTGATGAGCTCAAGTAGAGAGGAGTGGGCTTCCTTAAGCCTAGTGTGAGCAACTTCAAGGTCCTCGTGGTCTTCCTTTAGACACTCATGAGAGGCCTCTAGCTCATCAAAGGATTTCCTAAGAGCTTTGAGCTCTTGTTCAATTCCTTTGCACTCCTTACTCTTTTTGAGAGCAACAAGCTCCTCTATCAAGGCATCATTTTCATTGCTCTTGGCAATGAGCTCTTGCTCCAAGATTTTGCACTTCTTGGTTGTCCTCTTGTAGCCCTTGCTCATTTGATCTATTATGCCCAATAGATCATCCTTGGAGTAGTCCTCATCCTCCTCATCATCACTCCTACAACCATCACTAGCACAAGAATCATCATCACTATCATCATATTTTACCTTGGTAGGCTTGGCCATAAGGCATGTCGATGTAGTGTCGAAGATGGATGGCTTGTTGGAGAGGGCGATGCTTGCAATGGCTCGCCGAGTGGTCCTCTCATCATCACTAGAGCTATCATCATCACTATCGGAGTTATCACTATCCCAAGTGACCACATAGCCACCACCCTTCTTCTTCTTGTTGATAGTGAAGCTCTTCTTCTCTTTCTTCTCCTTCTTATCCTTCTTGTTCTTCTTCAACTTCAACTCTCCATCATGATATCTTTTGTCTTCATAGGGACACTTTGCCACTACATGATCGGGGCTATTGCAATTGTAGCAAAGCACCTCCTTTGCCTTCATGAAGTCCCTTCTCTTTCTTGCACCATATCCTTTCTTCTTCATGAACCTTCCCATCTTGTGTACAAGGAGGGCCATGGTCTCATCATCAAATGGATCATCATCATCACTCTCCACCTTGCTCTTGCCCTTAGAAGATGAAGCCTTGAATGCAATGGGCTTCTCTTGCTTGAACTTGGTCTCCTTCTTCTCATTTTCATCTTCATCATCATCATATTGAGCATCGGTCATGACATCCCCAAGCACTTGGTTTGGAGTCACCTTGTCCAAACCCTCTCTTTGGATCATCTTCCTCAAGATAGCAAACTTCTTAGGTAAGTTCATCAAGAAATTGTGTGAGAAATCCTTGTCCTTGACATCCTCTCCTAGGCTCTTGAGATCATTGACTATGACTTGAAGCCTATAGAACATCTCCGGTATGGACTCATCATCCTTCATCTTGAAGCTTGCAAACTTATCCTTGAGCATATAGAGCTTGGCACTCTTTACCGTTGAAGTGCCCTCATATGTTTTCTCTAATCTTGTCCACACTTCACTTGCCATCTCAAGATCCTTGATTTGCTCAAAGACCTTTGCATCAATCCCATTGTAGAGAGTGTTGAGAGCCATAGTGTTGCATTGGTTGTTGATGCGGTCATTGTTGGTGAGGTTGTCGGGATCAATAATAGCATAATCATGATGTGTCACTTCCCAAACCTTCTCATTGATAGAGCCAAGATATTGCTTCATCTTTCTTTTCCAATGATCAAAAGATGAGACACCATCAAAGAATGGAGGCTTGCCCCCGACATGGTTGAACACAACTTGAGCCATCTTACACCGAGGTTGTTAAGCCTTACAAACGGTGACCACGGCTCCGATACCACTTGAAAGGTCTTGATGGCTAGAGGGGGGGTGAATAGCCTTTTAAAAATTTCTACAAAGACAAGCTAAACAAGTTTATCAATACAACAAATAGCGAGATGCGAGTTTTGCTTAGCCTATAGGGTGTTTGCAAGCCACCTATCTAATTCACAAATCTAGTATATTGGCACTCAACCGCACAAGTTAAACCGAGAAGGTAACTACAACTACAACTAGCAAGCTACACAAAAGAGCTACTCTAGCAAAGCAAACTAGCTAGCAAAGATAACTAAGAAAGTAATGCGGAGTTGAGTTAGGAGGGTTTCACCGAGGGGCGAAGTATTGAGCCAACCAATATGATCAACAATGAATACCAAAACAACCGAACACCGGGATCAATCAATCACAATATGAAAGTGATGACACGAAGATTTATCCCGAGGTTCACGTGCTTGCCGGCACGCTAGTCCCCGTTGTGTCCCTCTTCACCACGTGGTTCGGTGGCTAATCGGTCTCACACCGAGCCTCTCAAAAGGCGCCACAAGAACCTACCAAATGGCAAGAGGTTGCAATGACACGAGCAATTTACTAATGTTGCCTTTGGCGCTTCGCCGAGGTAGGCACAAACCCCTCACAATCACCGGAGGTGGCCAAGAACAATCACCAACTCTTGCCAACGCCTCCAAGCTGCTCCAAGCCGTCTAGGTGGCGGCAACCACTAAGAGAAACAAGAATCCCGCAGCAAATCAACCACCAAGTGCCAACTAGATGCAATCTCACAATGCAAATGCACTTGGATCACTCAATCTCACTTCAAATATGCAAAGAAGCAAGAGAGATGAGTGGGAGGGGAGTTGCTTAGCTCAAAGTGCTCACAAGTATGTCAAAAGTCCAAGCGTTAGAGCCTTGAGCCGGTCAACGAGTATTTATGGCCAACGAGTATTTATAGACGTACCCCTTCGAATATAGCCGTTAGAAACTTGATTCAGCAGCAGTCGTGCTGACCGGACGCGCTGGTCCAACTGACCGGACACGCCGGTCACGCAACGGCTATTTTCCGAACTACTGACCGGACGCGCCGGTCGCAACGACCGGACGCGCTGGTCACGACCGGACGCGCCGGCCCCGTGACTGACCGGACGCGCTGGTCAACCCTGAGCCGCGTACAACGAAACAGCGACCGGACGCGCTGGTGAACTGACCGGACGCCACAGTGCCCGCGTCCGGTCGGAGTCTAGTAAGCTCCCTGGACGACCAGACGCGTCCGGTCGACCATGACCGGACGCACCGCGCGTCCGATCAGACAACCGGGAAACGCGCAAAAATTGAACACTGACCGGACGCGTCCGGTCAAATAGTGACCGCGTCCGGTCCAGCGTCCGGTCACCTCTGTGACCTCCGTTCACTTCCGTTTCTTTTCCGTTTGATTTCGACTTCCGGCGTAGTAGAAAATAGTCGTTTCAACTCCTCGAAAACGCCTGAATCCCACCTCGCAAGCTCGGCGGGAGGGAGAGAGGACCCCAAACCCTCTCTACCGCTCAAACTCAACCGCCTTCGCAAACGTGCTAACATCACCAAGTGATCATCACCATGTGCATGTGTGTTAGCATTTTCACAATTATTTTTTGAGGCGTTATTAGTTCTATCCAAATGCATATGACATGAAATGCACAGCTAGAGGCACTTAGGAGTTCAATAGCCACGTCATTCCCCTCTTTATAGTACGGCTATCTATCCTATAATGTAACCACACCCACTAGGTGTCTTGGTTACTAAAACACAACCCTTAAGCATATACCTTTGCCTTGATCACGTAGGGTTGCGTCCAAATCCAAGTGTGGTCATCATGATCACCATGTCCATCTTGCCACCAACCTTGGAATGTACTAATCCTCATATGCTACATACAACTTAGGCATAGGATTAGTACTTAGGCATTGTCACTAATTACCAACACCAAACATAGGACTTTCAGTAACGCACTTGAAGAATCAATCACAATGATCAACTACAAGAGAAATCCTCGGCAAAGGGATGACACAAGATTTTTTACCGAGGTTCACTTGCTTTTCGGCAAGCTACTCCTCGTTGTGGCGATGCACCCACTTGTCGGTTCACGAGCTAATCGACTATCAAGAGTCGAGCCCTCGGCGGGCGCCGCACAACCGCACACAAGATGGGGATCTTCCAAGCCACGAGCTCCACTAGAGTATCCAATTTGCGAACTCCCGCGGGGAAGGATCAAGAACCCCTTACAACACTTGGTGAAGGCTCCAACAATCTCCAATTGTGAGCTCAATCACCTCCGCTGCTCCAAGCCGTCTACCGTGTCGGGAAACACGGAAGAGTAACAAGAAATCCGCAGCAACTCAAAGATCAAGTGCCTCTAGAATGCAACGCTCAAGCAATGCACTTGAATCTCACTCAATCTCACTCAAGATGTGCAACCAAGCAAAGAGATGAGTGGAGGGGTTGTTCTCTAGCTCAAAGGATGTCTCTAGGTCTCAAAATGTGCAAGAGTTGCCCTCAAACCCCAGCCAACGTCTATTTATAATGAAGGGGTATGCAGCTAGCCGTTACTGGACGACTCAGTTGAAATCGCGCTGACCGGACGCACCGGTCAGGGTGACCGGACGCGTCCGGTCACTACAAGACAACCGTGAACAGTGCGTGTCAGAAGTAACCGTTGCCCTGACCGGACGCGCTTCAGCGTTTGACCGGATGCGACAGTGCCAGCGTCCGGTCGCGTTCCAGTAAGCTCCCGTCGAGACCGGACGCGTCCGATCGCACGTGACCGGACGCGCCACGCGTCCGATCAGCACACCACTACACTCTGCTTCTCTGGACGCCTGACCGGATGCTCCGGTTCCGTGAGGGACCGGACGCTCCGGTTGTGCGCTCTTCTTCTGCGCACAGGTGAACTGACCGGACGCGCTGGTCAGGCCAGACCAGCGTCCGGTCACAAACCCTAGCGCCCACGCCGCGTTGAACTGACCGGACGCGTCCGGTCAAACCGAGACCGCGTCCGGTGCAGCGTCCGGTCACCACAGTGACCGCCGTTCGCCTCTGTTTCTTTTCTGACTTCCGGCGCAATAGAAAATAGGCATTTCATTTCCTCAAAAACGTCTGAATCCCACGCTCGCACGCTCGGCGGGAGGGAGAGCGAACCCCAAACCCCATACTACCATTCAAACACCACCGCCTTCGTAAATGTGCTAACACCACCATGTGCATGTGTGTTAGCATTTCACAAACAATTTTTTCAAGGCGATATGTTAGCTCTCTACTAGATCCTAATGCATATGCTCAAGACATTGATCTAGTGGCACTTGATCCCCGAGCTAACCGTGATTTCCCCTCTTGATAGTCGGCTATGTATCCTAAACCCGGTCAATCACTTCTCTACTCATCTTAGACCAGCAAAAGGAAAACCCTATGATTATACCTTTGCCTTGCGCTCTTAGATCCTTCTTCTCCACTTGATCATCATGTCCATCATATTATGTGCATCTCCATAATGATCGTCATTTCATGTCCATGCACCATCTCTTTGTGATCTTGTGGCCACCACTCCTTGCCACATACACCTTCATCACATGTGTTGCTTATGCCTAACTCAAAACACTTGACGCATGGCATTAGCAACTTGGTGTCATTAATTACCAAAACCAAACTTGGGCTTTCACTTAGGCTACAAAATCAGCAAACCCAAATTGAGAAGGAAACCTGGGAGGCCAAAAAAATCTAGGATCAAGACATTTGATGAAGTTGGCACTAGCAAGAAAAGAAAGGTGTGTTCAAAATGCAATGAACTAGGCCATACAGCCAAGACTTGCCAAGGAGGTCCTACAACAAGTCAAAAGAGGAGGCAGTAAACACCACAAGATGGATCAGGACAAGGAAGCAATGACCCGAGTCATACATGTATTGCTACCCAATTCCATTTATTTAGCCCAATTATTCATATTTACTTGTACTAACAATTCTTCGAACAAACATTAAGTGCAAGTACAAGTGTTAGTGCAAGTGGTACTGCAACGGAAGGGAAGGGGAAGGGGAAGAGGAAGGGGTTCAGTAGAGGACAACAATGAGACAATGTATGTGATTCATGGCTGTTGTTCGTTAGTATTTTTCTAGCAAATTTCAGCGTTGCCACCTATATTAACTTGCTTTTACTCTATTCTTGTTAAATGCAAGTGGTATAGGAAGCGGAAGGATAAGAGGAAGGGAAAGAAGGTCAGAAGAGGCCTACAATGAGATAAAATACATAGCACCTTTGCTTCTCTTTACTACATATTTTAGTAACTTTACTAACATAATTATGCTCCTTTTTCATCCAAAGTGCAAGTGCTTCAAGAAGGGGAATAGGAAGAAGCAGAATAGAAGCAACTTCTGGGAGGCTTGCTACTTTGTTGGGTTTCAATGCTTGATATGTAGCTCACTATTAGTTGTCTAGGAAACTCACTGCTAGTTCCTACTTTTGTTTCACATGTCATTTGGTGTTTGACATATTATTTGGATCTCTATGTTGGTGTTTCATGTTATTTGAACCTCTATATTGGCATCTAGTATGGTACTATGATGGCATGTTATATGGATCTGGTTTGTTGCCGTTAATGCAATATGTGTGAAATTAATTTGTTGTGTAATATTAAATTCTATTTATATGGATTGTCAGCAAAAATGTTGTCAAATTTTTCTAAAAAAATTGTATATAAAATGTCAACTTGCTGATCTAAAACAGGGGTAAAAACACAAATATCATAATAAAACAGGGGTAAAAACGCATGGGCAAAGTTGTCCTTTTATCCAAAAGTTAACACTGTAAGAGGCACTCAACAGACCAGGAGTAAACTCTTTCTTCGTTTAAAAGTAGAGGGGCAAAATCACAAAGTTAAAAAAACGAGGGCAAAATCACAAATGGTCAGCAAAACAGGGGCAGAAACGCTTAAGCCCCTTAATTAAATGTCAAGTTCTGTGACTTGCTTTGAAGACCCATAAAAATATATAATTATAATCCCTGATTCGAGTTGATGCGAAGCTGGTTCTTGATATGTTAATCAGGGACTAGTCTGTTCACTAATGATTTAGTGGGAGATCTCTCTCATTTTTCATGTAACAGCCCTTGTTGGGGATTGCACTATTGCATGCGTATAGCCCAAAGGCACATTATTTAGACTAGATTGGGCATCAAAATGCTCAAGACCTTAGTTCATGGTTTGACTAGTTGGACCATTGGCCGAACCAGGTTCTAATCAAAATTGCATCAACAACTTGGTGATGTGAGTTTTGTTTCTTAGAAAAAGATCAAGGGTTCAAAGGCCTATGATGTTGCCTTTATTCTTTGTTTTTATATTTACAATATTTTATTATTTATGCTTCTAAATCTATTTCCATGGCTATGGATAAATTCATGAGAAATCAAAAAATTGGAATGGGAAGTGCAAATGAGAGAAGTTGGAAGTGGGCATCTGAAAGTCCTATGTTTGGTGTTGGTAATTAGTGACAATGCCTAAGTACTAATCCTATGCCTAAGTTGTATGTAGCATATGAGGATTGGTACATTCCAAGGTTGGTGGCAAGATGGACATGGTGATCATGATGGCCACACTTGGATTTGGACGCAACCCTACGTGATCAAGGCAAAGGTATATGCTTAAGGGTTGTGTTTTAGTAACCAAGACACCTAGTGGGTGTGGTTACATTATAGGATAGATAGCCGTACTATAAAGAGGGGAATGACGCGGCTATTGAACTCCTAAGTGCCTCTAGGTGTGCATTTCATGTCATATGCATTTGGATAGAACTAATAACGCCTCGAAAAATGATTGTGAAAATGCTAACACACATGCACTTAGTGATGTTCACTTGGTGATGTTAGCACGTTTGCGAAGGCGGTGGAGTTTAAGCGGTAGAGAGGGTTTGGGGTCCTCTCTCCCTCCCGCCGAGCGTGCGAGCGGGGGATTCAGGCGATTTCGGGGAAATGAAATGCCTATTTTCTACTACGCCGGAAGTCGGAAATCAAACGGAAAAGAAACGGAAGCGAACGGAGGTCACAGTGGTGACCGGACGCTGGACCGGACGCGGTCACTGTGTGACCGGACGCGTCCGGTCAGTGTCCAGTGTCTGCGCGTTTTTCAGTTGTTTGATCGGATGCGAAGCGCGTCCGGTCACAGGCGACCGGACGCGTCCGGTCGTCCAGGGAGCTTACTGGACTCCGACCGGACGCGGGCTCTGTGGCGTCCGGTCAGTTCTTCAGCGCGTCCGGTCGCTGGTTCGTTTTGCGCGACTCAGGGTTGACCAGCGCGTCCGGTCAGTCACGGGACCGGCGCGTCCGGTCGTTGCGACCGGCGCGTCCGGTCAGTGGATCGCGAAACTAGCCGTTACACGACCGGAGCGTCCAGTCAGTTGGACCAGCGCGTCCGGTCAACGCGAGTTCGGCGGTTTCAAGTTTCTAACGGCTATATTCGAAGGGGTACGTCTATAAATACTCGTTGGCCGGCTCAAGGCTCCCATTCTTGGACTTTTGACATACTTGTGAGCACTTTGAGCTTAGCAACTCCCCTCCCACTCATCTCTCTTGCTTCTTTGCATATTCGAAGTGAGATTGAGTGATCCAAGTGCATTTGCATTGTGAGATAGCATCTAGTTGGCACTTGGTGGTTGATTTGCTGCGGGATTCTTGTTTCTCTTGGTGGTTGCCGCCACCTAGACGGCTTGGAGCAGCTTGGAGGCGTTGGCAAGAGTTGGTGATTGTTCTTGGCCACCTCCGATGATTGTGAGGGGTTTGTGCCTACCTCGGCGGAGCGCCAAAGGCAACATTAGTGGATTGCTCGTGTCATTTGCAACCTTTTGCCATTTGGTAGGTTCTTGTGGCGCCTTTTGAGAGGCTCGGTGTGAGACCGATTAGCCACCGAACCACGTGGTGAAAAGGGACACAACGGGGACTAGCGTGCCGGCAAGCACGTGAACCTCGGGATAAATCTTCGTGTCACCACTTTCATATTGTGATTGATTGATCCCAGTGTTCAGTTGTTTTGGTATTCATTGTTGATCATATTGGTTGGCTATATTCTTCGCCCCTCGGTGAAACCCTTCTAACTCAACTCCGCATTACTTTCTTAGTTATCTTTGCTAGCTAGTTTGCTTTGCTAGAGTAGCTCTTTGTGTAGCTTGCTAGTTGTAGTTGTAGTTACCTTCTCGGTTTAACTTGTGTGGTTGAGTGCCAATATACTAGAATTATAAATTGGATAGGTGGCTTGCAAACACCCTGTAGGCTAAGCAAAACTCGCATCTCGCTATTTGTTGTATTGATAAACTTGTTTAGATTGTCTTTGTAGAAAATTTTAAAAGGCTATTCACCCTCCCCCCTCTAGCCATCAAGACCTTTCAAGTGGTATCGGAGCCGTGGTCACCGTTTGCAAGGCTTAACAACCTCGGTGCAAGATGGCTCAAGTTATGTTCAATCATGTTAATGGCAAGCCTCCATTCTTTGATGGCGTCTCTTCCTTTGATCATTGGAAAAGGAAGATGAAGCAATATCTAGGCAATATACATGAGAAGGTTTGGGATGTGACCAAAGAAGGATACATCATTCTTGATGAAGAAAATCTCACTCCAAATGATCGCATCAACAAACAATGCAACACGGCGGCACTTGACACAATCTACCGTGCCATTGATGACAAAGTATTTGAGCAAATCAAAGATCTTGAAAAGGCAAATGAGCTTTGGATAAGGCTTGAAGAAACATATGAAGGCACTTCAACGGTAAAAAGTGTCAAGCTATATATGCTCAAGGACAAGTTCTCCACTTTCAAGATGAAAGATGATGAATCCATCCCGGAGATGTTCTATAGGCTCCAAGTCATTGTCAATGATCTCAAGGGGCTTGGAGAGAAAGTTGAGGACAAGGACTTCTCACACAAGTTCTTGATGTGTTTACCCAAGAAGTTTGCCACCTTGAGAAGAATGATCTTTAGAGAGGGATTGGACAAGGTCAAACCAACCGATGTGCTTGGAGATATAATGACCGATGCTCAATACAATGATGATGAAGATGAGATAGAAGAGAAGGAGACCAAGGTCAAGCAAGAGAAGCCCATTGCATTCAAGGCTTCATCTTCTAAGGACAAGAGCAAGGTGGAGAGTGATGATGATGATCCATTCGATGATGAGACCATGGCCCTCCTAGTGCATAAGATGGGGAGGTTCATGAAGAAGAAAGGATATGGGGCAAGGAAGAGAAGGGACTTCATGAAGGCAAAGGAGGTGCTTTGCTACAATTGCAATAGCCCCGATCACATAGTGGCAAAGTGCCCCTATGAAGACAAAAGATATCATGATGGGGAGTTGAAGTTGAAGAAGAACAAGAAGGACAAGAAGGAGAAGAAAGAGAAGAAGAGCTTCACTATCAACAAGAAGAAGAAGGGTGGTGGTTATATGGTCACTTGGGATAGTGACAACTCCAATAGTGATGATGATGAAAGCTCTAGTGATGATGAGAGGACCACTCGGCGAGCAATTGCAAGCATCGCCCTCTCCAACAAGTCATCCATCTTCGACACTACATCGACATGCCTTATGGCCAAGCCTACCAAGGTAAAATATGATGATAGTGATGATGATTCTTGTGCTAGTGATGGTTGTAGGAGTGATGATGAGGAGGATGAGGACTACTCCAAGGATGACCTATTGGGCATAATAGATCAAATGAGCAAGGGCTACAAGAGGACAACCAAGAAGTGCAAAATCTTGGAGCAAGAGCTCATTGCCAAGAGCAATGAAAATGATGCCTTGATGGAGGAGCTTGTTGCTCTCAAAAAGAGTAAGGAGTGCAAAGGAATTGAACAAGAGCTCAAAGCTCTTAGGAAATCCTTTGATGAGCTAGAGGCCTCTCGTGAGTGTCTAAAGGAAGACCACGAGGACCTTGAAGTTGCTCACACTAGGCTTAAGGAAGCCCACTCTTCTCTACTTGAGCTCATCAAGGAGAAGGACCTCAAGTTGGAGAAGCTCATGAAGGAAGCTAAGGAGGAGCAAGTGATTGTCACTTGTGATATTGGACTAACATGTGATATTATTGATGATTCTTTGTTTGTTGGTCCTACTAATGCTTTATATAGCTCATCATCATCCACCACAACCAACTCTACCTCTACTACTAGTGATTCATCACTTATGGTTGAGAATGAGACTCTCAAGAGAGAGGTGGATGATCTCACCCGCGCATTAGGCAATGCCTATGGTGGGGATGCCCGCTTGCTAAAATGCTTGGGTAGCCAAAGGTTCTCTCTTAACAAAGAGGGTTTGGGCTATACTCCCAAGAAGGGCAAGGCGGCCTTTGCTACTCCAAAGTCTCGCTTTGTGAAGAGCAATGGTCGTTATTGCAATAGATGCAAGCAAGTTGGGCATCTAGAGATTAATTGTAATAAAATAAACAAGAACAACAACAAGTTTCACGCTAAAATGGATTACATTCCTTTTGGTTCTTGTTATGTGCTTACCAAGGGTGAGAAAGGTGTGCATGCTAGGTTTGTTGGTACACCAATTGTGGGTCCAAAGAAGAAGGCCATTTGGGTACCAAAGAGCCTAGTTACTAACCTCCAAGGACCCAAACAAGTATGGGTACCTAAGAAACATTAATTTATTTTGTAGGTAAATTACAAGGCCGGAGGAAGGCATTGGGTGCTTGATAGTGGGTGCTCTCAACATATGACCGGTGATTCAAGAATGTTCAACTCTCTCAAATCAAATGATAGTGGCATTGATAGCATCACATTTGGTGACAATAGCAAGGGTGATGTGAAGGCTCTTGGAAGGATTGCAATCTCAAATGATCATAGCATTTCCAATGTGCTCTTAGTTGAAAAGTTGAACTTCAATCTTCTCTCGGTTGCTCAATTGTGTGATCTCGGTTTCAAGTGCATATTTGGTGTTGATGATGTGGAGATAATTAGTGTTGATGGCTCTAATTTGATCTTCAAGGGTTTTAGATATGAGAATCTATACTTGGTTGATTTCAATGCTAGTGACACTCAACTTTCAACATGCTTGCTCACCAAATCAAGTATGGGTTGGTTATGGCATAGAAGACTTGGTCATGTTGGCATGAAGCAATTGAACAAGTTAGTGAAGCATGACTTAGTTAGAGGCTTGAAGGATGTTACATTTGAGAAGGATAAGCTATGTAGTGCATGTCAAGCCGGAAAGCAAGTGGGCAACACTCATCCATTGAAAAGCATCATGAGTACTTCCAAGGCATTTGAATTGTTGCACATGGATTTATTTGGGCCAACTATATACACAAGCATTGGTGGCAACAAGTATGGCTTTGTGATTGTGGATGATTTCACTAGATACACATGGGTATTCTTTCTTGTGGACAAGAGTGATGTATTTGACATATTCAAGAAGTTCATCAAGAGGGTACAAAATGAGTTTGAAACCACAATCAAGAAAGTAAGAAGTGACAATGGAAGTGAGTTTAGAAACACAAGAGTTGATGAGCTATGTGAGGGGCTTGGAATCAAGCATCAATTCTCGGCCAAGTATACACCTCAATCTAATGGCCTAGTTGAGAGAAAGAATAGAACTTTGATTGATATGGCAAGATCAATGTTGAATGAGTATAATGTGAGTCATTCATTTTGGGCCGAAGCAATCAACACGGCTTGCTTCTATAGCAACCGCCTCTATTGCCACAAGTTTCTAGAGAAGACACCATATGAGATATTAAATGGAAGAAAGCCCAACATTGCATACTTTCGAGTATTTGGTTGCAAATGCTACATCTTGAAGAAGGGCACTAGATTGAGCAAGTTTGAGAAGAAATGTGATGAAGGATTCCTACTTGGTTACTCAACTACTAGCAAAGCTTATAGGGTTTGGAATTTGGCTAGTGGTCAACTTGAAGAAGTGCATGATGTTGAGTTTGATGAAACCAATGGTTCTCAAGATGAAGAAAATAACTTGGATGATGTGAGAGGAACTCGATTGACCAATGCTATGAAAGAAATGGATATTGGTGATATTAGGCCAAAGCAAGTGATTGATGTGGATGACAACAAAGATCAAGTGCTCCAAAGTCCAATTACACAAGCTAGTGGGTCTCTAATGCAAAATCAAGCTAGTACATCATCTCAAGTGCAACAAGATCAACAAGTGGCTAGTTCATCATCTCCAACTCATGATCAACATCAACATCCAAGCAATCAAGTCCAAGTGCTTCAACCAACCAACATTGCTAGAGACCATCCATTAGATTCCATCATTGGTGACATACGAAGGGGAGTTCAAACTAGATCAAGATTGGCATCATTTTGTGCTCACTCTTCTTTTGTGTCAATGGAAGAACCCAAGGACATTGATAAAGCATTGAGAGATCCGGATTGGGTAAATGCAATGCATGAAGAGCTCAACAACTTTAAAAGAAATGAAGTATGGGAACTAGTTGAGAGGCCTAAGGATCACAATGTCATTGGAACAAGATGGGTCTTTCACAACAAGCAAGATCAAGATGGGATAGTAGTAAGGAACAAAGCAAGACTAGTGGCTCAAGGTTACACACAAATAGAGGGTCTTGACTTTGGTGAAACTTATGCCCCGGTTGCAAGATTGGAAGCAATTAGGATCTTACTTGCCTATGCTTGTGCTCACAGTATCAAGCTATATCAAATGGATGTAAAGAGTGCATTTCTCAATGGGTACATTCAAGAAGAGGTGTATGTGGAGCAACCTCCCGGTTTTGAAGATGACAAGAAACCCAACCATGTGTACAAGTTAAGGAAAGCTTTGTATGGATTGAAGCAAGCACCTAGAGCATGGTATGAAAGATTAAGAGATTTCTTGCTATCCAAAGGTTTTGTCATGGGCAAAGTGGATACTACTCTCTTCACCAAGAAGATTGGGAAAGACTTGTTTGTATTGCAAATATATGTTGATGATATCATCTTCGGGTCAACCAATCAAGATTATTGTGATGAGTTTGGGAAAATGATGGCAAAGGAATTTGAAATGTCAATGATTGGTGAACTTAGCTTCTTTCTTGGACTTCAAATCAAACAAATGAAGGAAGGAACATTTGTGAGCCAAACCAAGTACATCAAAGATATGCTCAAGAAGTTTGGCACGGAAGATGCAAAGGGCATTACAACCCCAATGGGCACTAGTGGAAGTTTGGATAGTGACAAGAGTGGCAACATGGTGGATCAAAAGCTATATAGATCAATGATTGGTAGCCTACTCTATGTGACGGCATCAAGGCCCGACGTAATGTTTAGTGTATGTATGTGTGCAAGATTTCAAGCCTCACCAAGAGAAAGTCATTTGAAGGCAACAAAGAGAATATTGAGGTACTTAAAGCATACACAAGATGTTGGATTGTGGTATCCCAAAGGTGCAAGCTTTGAGCTAGTTGGATATTCGGATTCCGACTATGCCGGTGACAAAGTGGAGAGAAAGAGCACTTCCGGGACTTGTCAATTGTTGGGAAGATCACTTGTCTCATGGTCATCCAAGAAGCAAAATAGTATTGCACTATCTACCGCCGAAGCCGAATACATTGCCGCGGGTAGTTGTTGTGCACAAATCTTGTGGATGAAGGCAACTTTGAAGGATTTTGGAATCAATTTCAAGAATGTGCCATTGCTATGTGACAATGAAAGTGCCGTGAAGCTAACCAACAATCCGGTTCAACATCAAAGAACAAAGCATATTGATGTTCGTCATCATTTTATTAGAGATCATCAACAAAAGGGTGACATTGCTATTGAGAGTGTGGGCACCGAAGATCAACTAGCCGATCTATTCACCAAGCCACTTGATGAGAAGAGATTTCACAAGCTAAAGAATGAGTTGAACATACTTGACTTCTCCAACATGAGTTGATACACCCCAATGTTATGACATGCCTCTCCTTCGAGCCCCAAGGTACAATTGGTTGACATGTCATACATTTTATGCTAAGGACTTGCTTAGTGCATCTAGTCATAATTTACTTGTTCTAGGCTCATTCATGAAAATCAAATGAATTTAAAGTTTATATGGTGCCACTATTATTTCCATGACTTGTATGATCTAGTGGTAGCATATAACTTGTTTAAGTAGCTTGTGATCCTAAGTGTTTAATCTAGAAAACTTGTCTAAATATTTGCTTCGACATGGTGCATGATAACCCTTCTAGTGAGGTGTGAAGAAGCTTGCCCTTGGATCAAACCGAAGCATTTTATTTATGCAAGCAATCTAGGTTGAATCACAAACTTGATCCTCACCCCATAATTCAACATGATAATCTATCTAAAATTGGTCCCTTGTGGTCATTGGTGCCAAAGGGGGAGAAAAATATTGTTCACAAAGATAGAACTCAAAGGGGGAGAAGCACAAAGGGGGAGAAAAATGTTGTTCACAAAGTGAGAAAATCTAAAGGGGAGAATTGATAAAAGAAGGGGATCAACTAAAATTTTGAGCACACAAGTAGGGGGAGCAAGCTCTTAAACATGAATGTTGCATTTCTTTGTGCACTCATATGTATGATGCATAGTTGTGCATTTCTTTTTTCCTCCGATACTTTGCTTGTGTGGTGACTTGCTAGTATAATTTGAATGGTGTATTGAAGTACTAGCATGAATAGGAAGTAGTTAGATTTCTCTTGCTTCATGTTTTTCAAAGCGGTACTAGAACCTTGCTTATAATGTTGATCTCACGAGGTTTCTAGTTATGTTTGTGTTTTCCAAGTGGTATCTAACTACACAAGGTGCTAAGATGGTGTTTATCGCTACTCCGATGGTATCACGCTTCAAAGGTCTATAATCTAAAACACTTAGCACCTATTGGTAGTCAATGCTCCTAATCTTTCCTATCTAACATGTATGCTTCCAAAATCCAAACATATAGCATACATGTAGGGGGAGCCATTGCTATCAATTTGAATTCATGATCACTTGTCCATACTTCTTACACATGGTAATATACTTGGACAATGTGACATGGGTTCAATCAAAATTTTATCATAATATCTTTGTGAAAGGGTTGTCACCAATTACCAACAAGGGGGAGATTGAAAGTCCTATGTTTGGTGTTGGTAATTAGTGACAATGCCTAAGTACTAATCCTATGCCTAAGTTGTATGTAGCATATGAGGATTGGTACATTCCAAGGTTGGTGGCAAGATGGACATGGTGATCATGATGGCCACACTTGGATTTGGACGCAACCCTACGTGATCAAGGCAAAGGTATATGCTTAAGGGTTGTGTTTTAGTAACCAAGACACCTAGTGGGTGTGGTTACATTATAGGATAGATAGCCGTACTATAAAGAGGGGAATGACGCGGCTATTGAACTCCTAAGTGCCTCTAGGTGTGCATTTCATGTCATATGCATTTGGATAGAACTAATAACGCCTCGAAAAATGATTGTGAAAATGCTAACACACATGCACTTAGTGATGTTCACTTGGTGATGTTAGCACGTTTGCGAAGGCGGTGGAGTTTAAGCGGTAGAGAGGGTTTGGGGTCCTCTCTCCCTCCCGCCGAGCGTGCGAGCGGGGGATTCAGGCGATTTCGGGGAAATGAAATGCCTATTTTCTACTACGCCGGAAGTCGGAAATCAAACGGAAAAGAAACGGAAGCGAACGGAGGTCACAGTGGTGACCGGACGCTGGACCGGACGCGGTCACTGTGTGACCGGACGCGTCCGGTCAGTGTCCAGTGTCTGCGCGTTTTTCAGTTGTTTGATCGGACGCGAAGCGCGTCCGGTCACAGGCGACCGGACGCGTCCGGTCGTCCAGGGAGCTTACTGGACTCCGACCGGACGCGGGCTCTGTGGCGTCCGGTCAGTTCTTCAGCGCGTCCGGTCGCTGGTTCGTTTTGCGCGACTCAGGGTTGACCAGCGCGTCCGGTCAGTCACGGGACCGGCGCGTCCGGTCGTGACCAGCGCGTCCGGTCGTTGCGACCAGCGCGTCCGGTCAGTGGATCGCGAAACTAGCCGTTACGCGACCGGAGCGTCCGGTCAGTTGGACCAGCGCGTCCGGTCAACGCGAGTTCGGCGGTTTCAAGTTTCTAACGGCTATATTCGAAGGGGTACGTCTATAAATACTCGTTGGCTGGCTCAAGGCTCCCATTCTTGGACTTTTGACATACTTGTGAGCACTTTGAGCTTAGCAACTCCCCTCCCACTCATCTCTCTTGCTTCTTTGCATATTCGAAGTGAGATTGAGTGATCCAAGTGCATTTGCATTGTGAGATAGCATCTAGTTGGCACTTGGTGGTTGATTTGCTGCGGGATTCTTGTTTCTCTTGGTGGTTGCCGCCACCTAGACGGCTTGGAGCAGCTTGGAGGCGTTGGCAAGAGTTGGTGATTGTTCTTGGCCACCTCCGGTGATTGTGAGGGGTTTGTGCCTACCTCGGCGGAGCGCCAAAGGCAACATTAGTGGATTGCTCGTGTCATTTGCAACCTTTTGCCATTTGGTAGGTTCTTGTGGCGCCTTTTGAGAGGCTCGGTGTGAGACCGATTAGCCACCGAACCACGTGGTGAAAAGGGACACAACGGGGACTAGCGTGCCGGCAAGCACGTGAACCTCGGGATAAATCTTCGTGTCACCACTTTCATATTGTGATTGATTGATCCCGGTGTTCAGTTGTTTTGGTATTCATTGTTGATCATATTGGTTGGCTATATTCTTCGCCCCTCGGTGAAACCCTTCTAACTCAACTCCGCATTACTTTCTTAGTTATCTTTGCTAGCTAGTTTGCTTTGCTAGAGTAGCTCTTTGTGTAGCTTGCTAGTTGTAGTTGTAGTTACCTTCTCGGTTTAACTTGTGCGGTTGAGTGCCAATATACTAGAATTGTAAATTGGATAGGTGGCTTGCAAACACCCTGTAGGCTAAGCAAAACTCGCATCTCGCTATTTGTTGTATTGATAAACTTGTTTAGATTGTCTTTGTAGAAAATTTTAAAAGGCTATTCACCCCCCCTCTAGCCATCAAGACCTTTCAGCATCCCAGGATTAAACATAATTCCTAGAAATAAAAAGAGGACACATTGCCAATGCGAAGTTATAGCAAGAGGCATCGAGTGGACCGGTAAATACCAACGATGATGGAGTCTAGGCTGCCGCCATGTACTCCTAAACTAGCAGCTTCTCCTAGCTCATCATGGTCAATGGAGAAGCCTGTTATATTAAACAAATAAAGGTGCACCTAGAAGATGATGAAGTCCAAGCTATTGTTCGCCATGTACCGGTAAACTAGCAGCATCAGACATCATCATGGTATATGGTTGGTATGCCTCAGCATGGCAATGAAGTAGGCTATTAGATGGATAAGGTTGTTGGTATGTTGCATCTTGATGATCAGCTCAATCTCGCTCATTCTTGAATTGCTCTAGCCCCTATCCTTAACCATGAATGACATATTTAGCTACAACATTCACAAGCTCAAGAATGGCGTCATCAAAAACCTTCACCACTAGGTCATCATCAAAAAGCTTCATTTTCGTTGGTACCGTCAGTGGGACAAATATATATTGTGGCCTGATGATCGGCGGGATCTCACTCGTTCTTGAACTGCTCATATTTAGCTACAACATTCACAAGCTCATGAATGTCATTGTCATAAACCTTTACCATCGGTGGGGGCATATGCTCCCATATGTGTACCATTGTATGCCAATGAAGAATTGATAGTTTGTGTATCTTTAGTTGCAAAACTAGGAGTTATATATTCTTCCATCTATCTTGTTGTTCCGAATGGGTGGTGCTTACTTTAACAAGAATGGCCTCGTAGTGGATTGCCCTCAAAACCGTTGTTAACAACCAAATTTGACACATGTTATAGTATGAGCTTTACAATATGCTTAGGCAATTTATTTAGCTGGATTGGTTAGATTCATGTTCAATTGGGCCCAGTTATCAAATTTGGTTATGATTATTGAAGCTCTCATGTTTTGTAAAATGAGTAATTTGGCTAGCCAATATTGCTAATGGGTAATTAGTATAATTAGAAGTTAATGATCAAAGTATGTTTTGGGCTTGAGGACGAGTTTAGTTAACTAATAAAGCAGGTTAAATTCAAAATTAATCATGGCGGGTAATTAGGCAATGTCGTCCAAAAACAAATCTACTATTTTTTTGTTCATTTACTTTGTTTATCTACTTTTCGTATCAAGGTCAGTAGCTATGCTTTTCTAGTTTCCGTAAACAAGCCGCGCGTTCCAGCGAATCGGAGCACATATCCTTTGTTGTTCTTGCATGTAAAGCAGTCGGTTCTTCGCCATAATCGAAAATTATCCGCTTTACTAGTTTGCTCGAAAACTAGTCATGCCACTTCTACAAAAGTGAAGCAATCATCATAGTTTGCTCGAATACTAGTCATGCCACTTCTACAAAAGTGAAGCAATCATCATTCATTAGCGACTTCGTGTGTTGAATTTTGGCATCGACAACCGCCTCGATATTTACCGCTTGTTGACGCTAAAGTTGCATACTAACCGTCGCCAGTAGTTTTTGAACTGCTCCAGCCCCTGTCCGGACTATGAATGACATATTTAGCTACAACGTTCACAAGCTCATGAATGGCATTGTAAAAGATTATTCATTGCAGGTGGAGACATATGCCCCTCATGCGTATCGTCTCCAGTGAAGAATTCATAGTTTGTGTATCTGTACGTAGTTGTGAAAGAGTTGTACATTCATCTATCTTGCCATTGAGAAATGGTAGGTGCCTTAGGGGATCACATTGTGCCAACGCATACATGGTGGTAGTTGTTTGTTCCTAAGCCCTTGAATCTGCCTCGAACCCTAGTGCCTAACCTACTTGTCGAGGGTGAATCTACATAGTTAGATGCAACTATCATAAACTCGTAAAAGGCATAGTCAAAAACCTTCGCTGGTGGTGCAACCATCCAAAAAATCGAACATTTTAAAGCTTTTTTGCCAAGTCCTTGTAAAATCCAAATTTGCCTTATTTCTCAAGTTATCCCAAGAAGACCAAGGCCGTTACATGAGCCTACCCAACTCATCAATGCAAATCTCCTATACGTACATACGCAGTACGTACGTAGGCACAGAGCATGGTACATATCAAAAGGAGATCAATTAATTAGGATAGATGGCCCAACCTATACACATACTCACACCATTCCAAAAAAACAAAAAGAATAATACAATTCTAGTATGTTTGGAACAAGTCAAATTAATAAGTTTGGCCAAGTTTATATAAAATAATTTCAACACTTATGTCTCTAAATAGGTGTACTACAAATATATATATACACTCTATAAGTAGTCTAATAATACTTATTCAGTGTTATAAACGTTAACACTTTCCGTATAGATTTAGTCAAACTTGAATATTTTTTAGGGAATTGTTGGCACCCGGACGTCCGATGGGATATGATTCCATCAGACCGTACCGAACGGCCAGCAGAAACGCGTCGCACTCCCACTATATCGTTGCAGTCCTTCCCTATCTACCTCGTCCTGCCACACACGTATACCCTGACCCCGTCTGTCTTGCCCTGTCCCACGCCAACCGCTCCTGCCCCCTGACCCCCTCTCTCTCCGTGTGGGCGGGGCACGAGAGCCGGGATGAGCACGAGCACGCCCCATCCATAGGACCCTAAGCACGCCCGCGCCCCTTCCCTTAGCATCCGAGCCGTGCCCCCATGACTCTCTAAACATACCTCTGAAACACGAAACACTTTCAACATAAAACACTTGAATGCAGCATACGTCTGAAGCAGATGAAACATTTTGAACATACACTTGCAACATATGTGTAAAACATATGCAACATCCATATAAAACACTTGCAACTTGCAACATGAGAACACTTATTGCAACATAAGACTGAAACGGCTGAAACTTTTCGAACATACTCTTACAACATATATGTGAAACATATGCAACATCAAAATAAGCACACTTGTTATATACGTCTGGAAAAGCAGATGAAACATTAGGAACGAACGCTTGCAACATACATCTACAACGATTGCAACATCACGATTTATTTTTGCAACATCCCTATCAAAAACTTGCAACATACCTAACATGCTCTTTCAATATAACATCTCCTTGCTGCTTGACAGAATGAAGGCTCATCGGTGTGTGGTGTTCACTGGAGACAGGCCGGCGGCAGTGGCTGCACATCACCGAAGGGAGGCATCGGCGGTGCGACTTGGAGTGCGCAGCAGCGCACCACGCCTAGCAGGGCCGTCAACCGAGCACCACGACTTGGAGGCGGCCATGCGCCATGTCTGGCAAGACCAGCGCCCGAGCGGTGCGCCTCGGAGGGCCAGTGTTTGTGCGCTCGGAGGCGGCAGGCGAGCGGATAAGAGCAATAAAAAGAGGAATGGGTGGATAGGAATAAGTATATGAGCAGTTTTTTAGAAACACAGGAACGAGGGTTGTTGGGCTGGCGTCGTGGCTCAGAACGAAGCATCCTGGCAGACAGACGCTCGGTTCAGAGCATTACCGTATTTTTTAATATAATACTGGAAAATGAGTATTGAATTCTTTTTATTCTTTTTGGGACGGTACATATGTGTGTCCATCGGCAATAAGTAAGAATGTTAATCAAGTACTTCATTATGAATTATAAGTCGTTTTGGTTTTTCTATATGCATATTTTATTATGTATCTAAATATAATGTATATGTAGATAGTTAGCAAGTAGCAGTTAATGTCCTGCTTGTTTAATTTGTTCACTATGGATCTATTTGGTTCCTCACATTAGTATCACATTGCATTAGAGCTTGATTAGTTTGTGTATGAGTGTAGTCTGTCCCGTATATGAGAGCCCCAGGATCCCGACGGACAGCGCAAGCGCATCCAACACTAACATGACGGATCACCCAAAAGGATCATTAATAATCATACGTATATACACATCAAAATTCAAAAACCGTGGAGGGACACTGGGTTTGTATTAGCAGCCACAGCACAGAGGCAGGCACACATCATGAAAGTGAGAGTTGAGAGGGACAGTGTTATAATAAACAAGCAAACATGTAGTAGCCGCCTGTAGGATTGAGTGTACTCCACATAATACGACAGATGAGAGACGGCACCAGAAATCAATGAAGGAAACTTATACCAACTTTCTGAAAGCGTACGAAAGCATCCAGGACAACTTGTAATCCTCTCCATCAAACATGAGCATACACTCTAATCTAATCCCTAAACGCGGCCGGCGGCACACGTACTTTCGGCGCCATTTTCCCGTTTCCCATGATCGATATTCCTATGATCATGCATCTTGTTTTGGTCAGTACGTGTGGTGTGTCGCTAGCTAGCTAGCTCCTCCTTTCCTGCGTCCAGACAGTGCCGTTTGTACACACTGCAGAGGCCAAAGAAACAGAGACAGTGCCTGACTGCTGGCTAACCCAACCGCGTCTTAGAGAATATTTATATATAAATCGGAAGAGTCCACTAGCAAGCATATGGATCAAGTCTCAAATTACAGCTAGCTTTGTCTGATGTGGCGTTGACTTGTTGCCAGCCCAGACCAGACCTGAACTGAATCCCGGCTTCTTCCTCTGACCTGACCTGGCCCGGCCCTGATCTCAGGATCTGAGTTGACCTCGCCCTATCCTGCACAAAGAAACTCTCAACACGACAACACCTAGGGTGCTGCTGCTGAGCTTAGCTTTGTGCTTTGCATCTCTTTGTCCCCTCCCTTTGGTTGGTTCCGTTCCGTTCTGGAAGCGGTCTAGCTCGTAGCTGTGTGGACGGAATCCAATTCCCGGCTGTTTTCAGATTTACCTTGCTGCTGTCATGGTGTACTGGTATCTCCTGTGAGCTACCTAAGCTTTAGAGTAGGAGGGACACGGACCTCCATTCCTTTTTAATTTGCCACCCCCTCCGTTTTCATACCAGAAACAGTGTGCACGTACGAGTCTATTCGTATAAAAACAGGATTTACCTCCGTCAAGGGTAAAAAAAACAGTATGCACGAGCGTGCCTACGTATAAAAACATCAGGAACCTAAATTTTTTTATGTTTTTAGTCAAACATATTTTACACACGACGCACACACGTGAAGGTTATTTATTGGACGTATAATAAATATAACGGGAGATTATTTCATCCATGCGTGGGTCTGACGATGTACCGTATGTTGTTTAAGCAGCTGATTGTAAAATACTTTCCTTTCGTTTTTTATTCCATACTCCCTCCATACTAGTAATTCAAGTTGTTTTGGACATGTCTTGGTCAAACATTGAGAATACAAATCATTAATAACTTTTAAGTTGTTGAGTTTGGAAATGTGAAAACCATATAAATAGATTTGTCTTGTAAAGTACTTTCATAAACATATACATATATCACTTTTCAATTAATATTTTTATAAAAATAAAGAAGTCAAAGTTGTGCTTTGAAGACCGTGTCACTGTCTAAAACGACTTGAATTACCAAAATAGAGAGAGTATGTATTTACTATGTCCTTTTCTCTGAAGCCAGATATATAGTACTAGATCGATGGTTTGGTAAGTGGGTAGAACCTCCACCAAATGGCTCTTATTACTACCTAGATGATGGGCGATAGGTGATGGAATAACTAATTGGGGTTTTAATTAGACAACCATGCATGCACTGCACCGAATTGGTATGCAATTCAATGCTCCCATGCGTAAGATGCAAGGAAATTTTGCTATGCCTGATGGATTAACAGATTCTAGTATCTCTTAATTAGCCGTGTCACGACTTTTATAGATGACAATTAGTGGACTATTAGTATTAATTAGGCTGCGATCAATAATTTCCACATCAAGTAGACTACTTCATCTTGCCAAAATTGTTGGGGCAACCAACGAAAACGCCACATAAATAATGCATTGTTTTGTGGCGTTTTATGGTGTTGTTTTTAAGACTGTCATACCATATACAATGAAATAAAACTCGGATGAAACAACCACTTTTAATTCAAAGCTTCATTCTAGAGTTTCATAGGCATTTAATTTTATGACTCATAGAGAGTTGGTAATCGTGTCAAAAGAGTTTCATCTAGATGAAACTAATTTCTTCTCTCTCTTCTTAAATACACTATCATGTCCTAAAAAATACCTATATGACAACCTATTTAATGCAAATGAAACACCATGAAACTCTCATTAAGACTGGCCTAAAGGTCGATGGGGATTGCTATGTTCTCCAAACAAACAATAACAAATGGAACCGTTCGCCCGTTCCCATTTCCCACCCTCTTACTATTTTATTATTGTTGACAAAAAAACAACGTTATTGTCATCCTACTCAAAAAAAATTCTCATTAGTTATGGCATTCTTGTAAGCAAAAATATCGTACGGTGGAAACAAAACAAAAAAAACACTTGCACAACCCTATTCAAATAAGCGGAATTAATAAGTTACAAGTTTCCTCAAAAAAATTATATAGGATTCAAGGCAGGAAATAATTAAGCTAAAAGATTTTCTCTCGTTTCTTTTTGCAAGAGAAGATCAAATTTATATGGAGCATGGAGAACAACTATTTGCTAGTAGAAATGTAAAGGAACAGCAAAGCATTGTCATACAAGGCACCTGTCAGAGAATCAATCAAATCAAATGATTGTACGTCTGATGATTGAACCCATTCCAAATGTGTGATTGGTTGAGTTAAGTGCAGTTGTTACATCTCCACGCCTCACAAATCACAGCTGTATCTTCTCTAACCCCTCTACCAACCCCCAAGAAAAAAAATCGTATATATAAATAAATAAACAAAAAATTAGCTTCTTTCTTTCTCCCCTACTTACACCTCCCCCACATCTCCAATCCCTTCTCTACATACTACATGTCAGATTTGGTCAAACACTCACTGAGATTTTTTCTCATCTATACAACTCAAAACTTCAAATTAGGAACAATTCATATAAGAAACGATCCATCCGAAGAACTTTTCTCCCTCTCTGTTTTTTTTTCCTTTTAAAAAATAAAAAATTTTATGGACATCAACTAACTCAGCCTATGTATACCAAGCGTGGAAAAAAAAAGAGAAAAAACATGATTTTACATTGTTGAGTGAGACCTGCCATGGGTGACGGGTCGGCTCGAGCCGAGGCCGAGGCCGAAGCCGAAGCCGAGTTCGCGGGTGTGGAACGGGCTCGGATCGTCGGACTCGGAGCGCGAACGCGACCGGGACAGGTCGGAGCCGCCGTGCCGGGAGCTGTTCTGCCCGCCGGCGGCCGCGGCGGAGCCGGCCACGACGGACTCCTCGCACAGAGTGACGGCCCACTCCAGCTCCGCCACCACCTCGGACATGATCGGCCTGGCGCGGCCCCGTGGCCGGACGCACTCCGAGGCGATCTTGGCGACGCGCTCCACGGCCTCCACCTCGTGCCCGCGCGGCGACGGCACGCGCTCGTCGAGGATCCTGGTGATGTTGCCCGTCTCGACCGCCGGCACCGCGAACTCGATCATGGCTCGTCCGGTGGATGGCCTTGCGGCCGGTGACGAGCTCCTGCAGACGGTAGTACTCCGGGTCGATGTACCCCACCGTGCCGGCCGTGGCGGACGACGACGTGGTGGCCGCCGCCGCCGTGCTGCCGCTGGCCAGCGACAGCCCGAAGTCCGACACCTTGGCCGTCCACTCTCCGTCCAGCAGGATATTGGACGGCTTCACGTCGCGGTGGATGATGGCCGGCACGGCGTAGCAAGGCAGGTACTCCACGCCGCGCGCCGCGTCCAGCGCCACCCGGAGCCGCGCCTCCCACGACGCCGTGGAGGTGGTCATGGAGCGCGCCGTGGGGCATGAACTCGAACACCGACCCGAAGCTGCCGCTCCCGATCTTCTTCTCCACTGAGAAGCCGTCGGTGATGCGCGACAGGTCCCGGAGCGTGAACTCCTCGCACCCGAGCGGCCGCTCCGGCCGCTGCGGCGAGACCAGAGGCACCGGCATGACCATGGCCTCCACGTCGCGGCACAGCCGCCGCGACGACGGCCAGGGTCTTGGCCTTCTTCTTCCTGCTGTCGTCTCCGGCTGCCGATACATCCCGCCCGTTGGCAATGAGGATCCTGGAAGCGTTCAGCCGCAACGGGCAGGCCTGGCAGACGGCGAGCTCCTCGCCGTCCTCGGCGTCGCCGGTGCCGCAGAGCGCGCCGGAGCCGGAGATGATGTCGCAGGGGCAGCTCTTCTTGCGCGCGCATGCGCCGGGCATGCTGCTGTTGTACACCAGGCTGCCGCCGGTGCCGAAGCCGTCGGTCCTCCCGGCTCCCCAAGCACGCGACGGAGTCTTGAGGATGCCGCACACGGCGTCGCCGTCGGCCTGGATGGCAAGGAAATCCCGGCTCCCCAGCACTGGACCCTGCCGCTGCCGGAGAGGATGCAGGTGGTGTCGTTGCCGAGCGCCATGGTCAGCATGACGCCCGGCAGCTCGTGCGCCGGCACCTCGGGAACGTCGCCGTCATACCGCCGAAGCAGCTCATGCTGGTATTGTCGCGCTTGTCGATGCCGGAGAGGAAGTCGTGGCCCAGCGCTATGCGGGAGAAGTCGATGCCTTTGGGGAGGTCGAGGTGCGGACGTCGTGGGGTCGTGGTCATCGGAGAAGCCGCGGACGTGGGATCCCCCGGCGTTGAGCGAGCGCAGCGAGGGGCCCCACTAGCTAGCCGACGGCCCTATCGGCGGTCCAAGGGCCGACTGGACCTATCGGTCCTCCAGCTGCCGATAGGTGCCCTATCGTCGCCTGCAGGCTGTAGCGGCGGGCGTGAGCTGCCACGTGAGTGCCACGTCGTCATGTCACCTCCTGAGCTGCCGACAAGGGTCCTACGCAAGGCAGGGTTGCCTAGCACGGGCACGGTGGCACCATGCCGGACCTAGCAAGTATAGGTACATCATGTTGGCATTATTACTATTCAACGTGTTCCGTTCCAGGCCGTGTTTAGTTCGTCGCAATTGGCGTGTGTCGAGTTACTGTACAGCACTGTATAGCACTATAGCATTTTGTTTTTATTTGGTAATAATTGTCCAAACATTGATTAATTAGGCTTAAAACGTTCGTCTCGTAAAGTACAATAAAATTGTGCAATTAGTTTTTAATTTCATCTATATTTTGTACTCTATGCATGTGCCGATATTTTGATGTAATGAGAATCTTCTTTTTGCATAGTGGAATTTGGGAGGCAAATTTGGTATCTAAACAAGGCCCCAATTTAAATATAGTGACATACACCTCTACGTTTGTCACATTGTAGAAAAATACAACTAATGTCTAGGTACATTACAACTCCACATAGCTTAATTATTAATTAAAAGGGTACACGTCATGTTGGGACTCGGGAATGGAAAGGCGAGTGCCCGGACGTTCGTACGGGGCTAGCGTCTGAACGCCTGCGTCGCACGCCTAGGCTGCTTCACGTAGCCACATAGGGGCCCGCGCCACTTCGTGTCCCACACTCGGACCGTGTCTCACGCCGCTCCGTGTTCCGCCGCGCTCCGTCTTGATCTGTGCCCGCATGGTATCCCGCTCGCGCCTCCTCCACACCCACGTGTATGTAGGCGGGCCCAGCAGCTGCAGCAGGTGGCTGCTGCGATGGGTCCCACTGTAACATGTGCAACGCTAGATCTACTTTTGCAACATCTAGAGAAAACATTTGCAACATACGTCCGAAACAATTGAAACACTTGCAATGTACGTCTGAAACACTTGCGAAACACCAGAAAAAAAAAAACTTGAAAACCACGTGTGTAGCCATTGCCAACATTCAGATGAAACCACTTACAACATACGTATGAAAACATTTGAAACACTTGCATATATATGCAAAATCTAGATCTACTTTTGCAATATCCAAATAAAATACTTGCAACATATGTCTGAAACAGATGAAACATTTAGAACCTACACTTAAAACATACGTGTATAGCCATATTGCAAACATGTGCAACATCCCGATCTACTTTTGTAACATCGATGTGAAACACTTGCAACACACTTCTGAAACACTTGAAACATATCTTGCAACATACACTTTCCAGCGCAATATCAACTTGTTGCTTGGATGAATGGAGGCTCATCGTTGCAGAGCTTGACACCGGTGCGGAGGTCGACAGCGACGCATGGAGCTTGCCGGTGCCCCAGCAGAGGCACTGTGCTGGGCGAGCACCCCCGGCTAGCAAGCATGCGAGTTTGAGATAGGGAGGAGAGTCACAGGCTCCACGAAGGAGAGAGAAAGGAGATGGAATCAGAGAGGATAAGTCTGGCCACTTGACAAGAGTAGATATTTATGTGGTGGGAAAATACGTGGTCCACACATGAGGCCACGTAGCGTCCGTTCATCCGGGCGCGGGACAAACAGGTTTGTTACCACTCAACGTGTTGTTCCTGTTTGAATATGTCACATGATCCACCTGAATTTGTGACGTACATATTCACATGCGAGACTGCAGTAATAGTTTTGGCTTAGGCCTCGTTTACTTCCCTTCCAAATTCTAAATTTTTATATTTTCTCCGTCACATCAATCTTTAGACGCATGCATAAAGCATTTAATGTAGGTAAAAAAATAATTAATTATACAGATTAGTTGTAAATCACCAGACGAACCTTTTGAACCTAATTAATTCATGATTGGACACTAATTATCAAATACAAATGAAAGTACTACAGTAACGAAATTCTAAATTTTTCTCATCTAAACACCCCCTCAGTAGTTGTTGAAAGCATCACATGAAGCAGACTTATTGAAGCAGGAAAGGATGACGATACGGGCGTTCTGCTTGGCGTTGAAATTGAGGCACTTGGTCTGAACTCTGCACTTTTGTCGTGCTGGACTTTTAGGCCTTCCGTAAGGGAAAAGTTTTTAGATGTCACGTTAAATGTTTTATGAGATGTCGGAAGAGATATTCGGATACTAATAAAAAAATTAATTACATAACTCGTCTGAAAACCGCAAGATGAATTTATTAAGCTTCATTAATTCGTCATTAGCACATATGTGTTACTGTAGCAATTATGGCTAATTATGGATTGATTAGGCTTAAAAGATTCGTCTCGTGGTTTTCATGTAAATTGTGCAATTAGTTTTTTATCTATATTTAATGATCCGTACATGTATCTAAATATTTGATGTGACGAGGTAAAAAATTTTTAGGTGGAACTAAACTGGGCCTTATTGGGAGGTGCCCTTTACGCATCAAACTTTTCGCCATCCCAAAGAAGAAGCGTCTGGTCTGCCAACACGGTTACGTTCGTTGCAACCGTCACCGACATGGAAACAGCGTCTGAATTCTGAAACTGCTGCATTCGTGTGCATGCTGCATTGCTGGTAAGGATGCCACCGTCGTCGCCGGTTCGTGTTGGAAATGGAGATTTCAGTCTAGGGCTGGTTTAGTTCCCAGAAAATTTTACAAAAATTTTTAGATTCCCCATCACATCGAATCTTTAGACACATGAAGTATTAAATATAGATAAAAAATAAAACTAATTACACAGTTTAGACGAAATGGACGAGACGAATCTTTTAAGCCTAATTAGACTATGATCGGACACTAATTGTCAAATAACAATGAAACGTGCTACAGGGTCATTTTGCAAATTTTTTTGCAACTGAACAACTGTTCCACCAGTTCTTGTCATCCTGGTTACTTATCCTGGTATGATTAGCACCTTCTGTTTTGTTTTCTTCTGTAATGGGAGCTGCATCTTCATCCATTTTGTATTCTTGACGACATTTGGCCCGACAAGCTTGCTCTCTCAAGTCTCCAGTGTGTTTCGTTTCTCTGACCTCTAGAAGACAGGAATTTGCAACCAATCAGCTAGCTCCTCGCCTCCTCCTCCTCATGTTTTTTCTTTCTCCTTGCCAAACAAGCAAACTTGCAGTTTCTAGTAGTAACCAGATCCTTGAAAATTACTGAGCTTGATCACTATCAGCAGAAACATCTATAAGTCCATTCTCACACGTGTCAGAAGCTAAGTCAGAAGCTGATCCACAAAATCCGGGAAAACCGAAATGCGATGACGCTGCGAATCGAAAGTAAACTGTGTCGTCATCTTCTGAATTTGTCACATGATCCCCGTGAAAGGTTTAGGAGAGTTGGATGGATGGTCAATTCCAGGGGCCGTGTGGATCAAGTTGTGTTGCAGGAAAATGGGAGAAAAGATCTGCACCAGCATGACCTGCACATTACAACTCCACACACACGTTACAGAAAGAAACTTTTGTTTTGTTCACAGCACTCTGACTTGATGCCTCTAAGATCAATGCCGGTTGACTGCCACGAATCGTGATATGATAGCGCGGTCGGTTGATAATAAAATTATAATTTCTTGTCAGCATGGATAGATGAACACAAGGATTGGAACTTGAAGAGGTCAAGGTGCAGTGAGCTAGGAATAAATCCTTGCATTGTCAGCATTCCATTGCTTTTGCTTATATTTTGCAGCCACTGGTTATCAAAGCTAGCGACCGTCTCTGCATGCAAATGCTTCAAGAAATATAGAATTAGCATGGTACTTCCACAGGCCGGCTACTACCTAACCTGGCCTTTTTTTTCTTATGTAGAAAGGCTGCTGTTACCTACCCTTGAGATGTCACCCTCTTAATAACCTGGAAAATCATGTCAAACCTTCCCTTTAATTCCTCTATCATCTTACGCCACCATTGCCCCTTTTTGCAGGTAATTGAATTTTCGCTTTCGTTTCGATTGGTAGCCACATTAGAATTTCATTTAGACCTCAAAATGTTCCTATCTGTCTGTTTCCTCTTCCAATCCAGCGTTATAATGCAAACCTTGTCTTGCTTCCTTCTAGAGCTTCTACTGCTGCCCTTCTGTTTTCCTTGGATGATAAGCCAAACAAAGTCTTTTGAGAGCCTTCTGAATAACGGTTGTCGTGCTACTGGTTATTCATCCATTTAGTACATTCTGTTCATCCATTTTGTTATGTATCTAGACATTATATTATATCTACATGTATAGCAAAATGGATGTTAAAAAAAATTAAAGCAATTTATAATTTGGTACGGAGAGAATATCTCCCATTACGAAAGATAATAAAAAGTAACCTCTAATTTTTTTTTAGACTTGCCATGACACACGATAAGGTTGAATAAGCAACAGAAAACGATTGGAAAATGGCTTTGCATATTGTCATCGCCCATATATCGAAATTAATCATCACACACTAGCTAGTCCATCCATTGATCAGGATTATATTGCAGATCGATTGATCAGCTACTACCGTTGAGAATGATCCCTCCATCACACGTCAACAGCACTGTTGTCCATCACTAGCTACCCATTAACCTTTACTACACTATTCAGAAAAGAAAAACTTAACCTTTTACTACTACCAGCCAGCTGCCTCGCAGCAAAAGCCTAGCTCTTGATTGATAGATGGGTATAGATTGCTAACTTTTCCTGAAACCGACTTCCACAACCACTGCGTGTGTATTCATACTGAGAAACAAAACAAAAGATGGAATAGATCCTTGGAGTTAACTCTTATAGTCTTATAAGACATGCTAGAAAAGAGATAAGTCGTACAAATTCTCACAAGAATAGATACACTGACTAGGCTAATAATGCTCCCTGCGTTCTAAATTGTAGTCTTTTGGTTTTCTACAAAGTCAAACTTCTTTAACTTTGATCATACTTGTTAAAAGATATATTAGCATCTATAATACTAAATAAATTTCATGGTGCTTTTGATAAAAACTAATTTAATGTTGTAGATAGACATTAATTCATTTTTATATATAATAAACTGGATCAAAATCATGAAAATTTGACATAGGACAAAACTACAATGGCCTACACTTTGGAGCGAACTAATGATGAATAACGCAAGCAGAAAGTCTTGAGGCACACATGGTCTTCATATAATTTTCCTAATAAGAAATTAAATATACAAATAAACTCGCGCGCTAAGTATGTCAAAAAAAATATAAAGGAGTAGACATATAGTACATAATATTTCTTTTCCGGTTGCTTCTGTGCACTCGAGTAGATACATATGTGAACCTGCAGATGGATCTGCATGCATGGGCTTGGTGTAGCAGGTAAACGTTGTAATCATGACTGCAGTGTCAAACAGTCGACAAAAAACGGCAGCCGAGATATATGATGGTTTCTTGTTCAGCACTTGCAAACTACTACTACTCGTCCAACTGTTATCCATAAGCAGCAGCAAAGTTTGACATGCATGCGCATGCAGTTGCTGTCCTCAACTAACCTAATAGTACTCCGTAAACGCTTCTTCCTTGGTCGGTCTACATATGTGTGAAGTACGCACACACATCCTTATATTTATGTCGTCGTCCTCACTGTCGTTTCCAAGTTCCAACTCCAATGATATCGTACTCCTTAATTCTTTTCCCATCAATTAGCTTTCCTAGTACTCCCTCTATTCTAAAATTATAAGTCATTTTAGTTTTTTTAATTCATAGTTTTTAATGTGTATCTAGACATAGTATACATCTAGATGCATATAAAAAGCTACACTACCGCATAATTGATTTTAGGACACAAGCTGATTGATTTACACAGGCAGACAGAAAATGTTGGTTAGTATAATCAACAACCATTATTGAAAATTGATTAATAGAGGTGTGGTTTCTTAAGAGGTCCACCTCTAAAAAATCCCTAGAGGCCTGTCTTAGGAAATAGCTATGAGCGGTCGGCCCACTGACCCATTAGAAAATGAACCCTAATCTCCACCCTCTTATTCCCACCCATCAACCGTCATTCTCATTCCTCTCTATCTCTCACACTATCTCATTCTCACTCTCCAATCGAAATATCTTGCGCCCCTCACCTCTGGTGGCAGGCCTAGGATTTTTGGCCTGGGTATTCAAAATGTAGAAGGGTGTCATTTTTTTAACAACCTATAGACTCCTGAATCCTCGTATTTGGTACGTATAACATTGCATAGTTCTAATTGTATAATATATATAGCAAGTATATAATATAACACAAAATTAAGTATGATTTCATAGATTCATGAAATTTGAGCATAGCTTGAAATTGTTAAAGTACAACATATACCAAAGTAGAAACATACAGAATATATGGAGGCTGGGAAACAACAAAATCGTAAGGAAACATACAAATTATTAATACAACTTTTGGATACTAAAATCAAATTAGGGAATAGTAAATTAGACCAGGTAAATGTAAATTGGGGACTGAGAAATGTGCACACAACTCAATTGGGCCTTCGGGTTAGGGAGAAGAAAGGAGCAGAAACATGTCGTTTTGGGCTACAGGATATCCAGTTTGTATGTATTTTCTCTTTTTTCCAATATATTTACATGTGTACACTATATATATGATTTTTTTGCCAAAAAAATTTGGGTATTCAATTGAATACCCTTGAATTACTGTAGGCCTGCCACTGCTCACCTCCACCGGCGCATACGCGTGAGCCACCCAAATCTCCACATAGATCCATGTGCGCAGGGGTGGCGACCATCCTGACGAGGGTTGTGCAGAGACAACGATCTTCTCGGCAAAATCCACACGTGTGAAAGTGGAGGTCAATGAGATCCTGCTCTCTCACCCCTCTCTCACACACTCTTAGATCCAGTATGATCTGGCTTCGACTTCATTGACCTCACTCTTCCTCTCTGTTTGCAGGGGACCACGAGGTGGCAGGGCTCATCCATGACGGTTGGCCTAGGAGCAAGCTCGGCGATGGTGGCGGGCATAGGAGCAGGCTTGGGAACGGGCTTGGCAATGGAGGTTGGGCTAGGAGCAGGCTCAGCAATGGTGGCAGACCTAGGAGCAGGGTAGGCAATGGCGGCGGGCTCATGAATGGGCTCAGCGACGGCGGTGGACTCAAGATCAGGCTCATCAGCGGGCTTATGGCTTTTACTTTTTAATATATTTTCAGAGGAGGGCATTATAACCACCTCTAGAAACACTTATTAACAGTAAATATTAGCCAGAGAGAGATTGTCTGAACGTTCCAGCCTATGCACTTACGGACATGTACATAAATCCACTGGATATAGAACCAAATAATAGCATTTAAGGTACGACACAAGAATAAAAAAACAGTACAAGAAGATGCTTTGAAAGAAAAAATGAGACAAAGCCCAAACTAAGCTAAACTTCAATCCACTTTGTCGACCTCCAGCCAAATCTACCGAAAAGCTTCACGATGATAGTCTCAATTTTTCTGCAATCCATCCTCAAAACATTTTTCTCCTCCTCTTTAAAGAACAATGACCGATTTCTCATCCAAATACGTCCTCCTGGAAAGTTTTGCATGTGGAAGTTAGAACGAAGTAGCCTCAAAGAAAGAAAACATAAATATAGGAAGACTCGAGAGGACTGAGTTAATTAAAACTAGCCTACCCCAGATTGAAAGAAGTTTTCCCTTTCAACTACTAAGATTTTTCTGAAATCTTTCTTCTATCACCGACCAGTCCTTGTTGGAAATCTTACGGTGTAATTAGGTATTTCCAAATATCTAAAAGGAAGAGATCTCGTTTTCCTACATACTACTTTTCTTGAATCTCTCATCTATGTTTTCGCTGTGTGAATGGATCGGATAATAGAGCAGCAGGTACGACGTTTGCTTAATAAAGGTGCAATGTACTCGCACACACGTACGTTAACTTGTGGACAGCATGCACAGTACATACGTGTACGCATGCGCACCATTTGAACGCATCACACAAATTTCTTTAGGTAGCCTTGGCTTGCCTATGATATACAGTACATGGATGTGTCAATGTCATCTTACCTATCACACGGCTCATCATGCATCAGGACTTTCTCTCGTCTCATGAACCCTAGCCTGCGTGCTAAACTATTTTTCTTCCTGTCTCCAAATGACCCAATAAATCTTTTAGTAGGTGATTCAGTGATTGTTCGCATGCAGTTGAGTCAAACCGTAGACACGATTGCAATGTAGTAGTGCATTTACACTGCCACCGCATTTTGACCGAATAGGCATCATCTGTGCAAATTAAAGCCACAGAAAATCCATATCATACTGCATTGTTAGACTATAAATTATGAAACACCTACAATTTTTATCATCAACACTCACGCATATAATAAACTAAAACCGTCTAAAATTTGTATATAAATGGAAGTGGTTCCCAAAAAGTATAATACAATGACGATTACATAAAACACGTCGCAGGGTGGGCTCTACATGGGATTATATGAAAGCATGTTTTAAGAAGCACCGGTAGAAAACTTGGCTTTGGTCCTAGTTGGCAAAGCGATTTAATCCCGGTTTTCTAACCATAAGGTGAGAGTTGCCAATTGAGCCAATATTATTAGCAGTGAAGTGGAATGTTGCCAATTGAGCCAATATTATTAGCAGACACCAAGAAAGTGAGAGTTGAGATTTGAGAGACTAGTAAGAAATAATTACACCCAGCCACGTAGGAGTGTTTGGCTACTTTTTTAATTTATATTTATATACGTACCTATGATGGAGATGTGAAACGACTGCAGCAGCAGTTGCAGTTGGTTAAGCTAATTAATAGGATATGAAGGAAAGAATTAGGGCAATATACAGAACAGAACCACTTATTCCGATTTTTTACGAAAGTGTGGTGTAGTTCCAACGCTTTTTGGGTCCCGACCGGCCAGTTAACCATGAAATACCTGTGCGCTTGCGGTTGGTTGGTGCTTTGCTTGGCGTTGGTGAGGACGTGTGGCTCCTGTACCTCTGCATGCGTCCAGACGCGGCGCAGAGCGAGAAGAGGGACTCGCTAAGGTCGGCAACAGGCTGCCTGCTGGCAAAACCGCGTCTACTAGCGTCTGGTGCGGCGTTGACCTTCCTACTGCAGCGCAAAGCCCATGACCTGAATCTATACTTGGCCATGCAGCCCGAGGCCCGGTGGCCCGGCCTGCGGCCCGGCGTTTTGGACCGGCCCGAACACGGCATGGCCCGGTGGCCACCGGGCCCAGGCCGGCCCGGCCCGAGGGACCAGGCCGTGCCTGGGCCGCCACCGAGGCACGTGGCACGGCACGGGCACGGCCCGGTCCAAGAGGCGGCCCGTTAAATTAATAACCATGTGAATATTTGGCACAAGGCACGGCCCGGTCCAAGAGGCGGCCCGTTAAATTAATAACCATGTGAATATTTGGCATGGAAAAAATTAAGTCAATCGGATACCCATTGGATGGCTTAGAGAATGTGAGCAGTGAAGGACGAAGAAATATATCCTTTAACTAGCAAAACATGCATGTACATTGCAACGGGAGAACAAATCTATCAAACATTCATGAAGAATAAGGACACCAATGTTACATATTTATTTATGTTTTCCCCTTTCCATCAATTTAGGAGCTATATTTATTTTATGATGACTGGTACCCATAATTTAAGCCAATATTGGCAATAATATGACAATGTCCTATTAAGTATGTATCAAATTAGAACACAACTATGATATATTTTTTTCTCCCGTTGCAAAGCACGGAAATATTTGCTTATAAATATATCATAACCTTAATTTCCACATTATCTATTCATTCGTATAGTTAATTAAAGGGGTTTTGGCATTTCTACCCCTACTCCCAAGTCCAATGGTGATTTTGCCCTCCTTTTTTAACTTTGTGATTTTACCCTCACTTTTTTCCAACGAAGCTCCCGTTTACCCCTAGATTGTAACACCGTCTAAAATGGATGGATTAAATGGAAAAAAGGAAAAAGAAAAGACACCAGGGCCAAAAGACCATGATGCCCTTCTGTCCCTCTCCTTTATCACTCCGCTCGAGTTGGCCCCGACCCGACGAAAGTCGCGACTCGCGACTTATAGTCTGACGCTAGGGTTTCCTGGTCCAGGCGGCGGCGCGGTTCGCGGTTCCAGGCGGTGGCGTAGCTAACGACGGCGCAGCGCCTCCTCCCTCCGCCGCCCCCCTCCCCCCTGGCTCGGCTCCTACTCCTCCGTTCCCCATGCTCCCCCGGCGGCACGGCCACTGGCTGGGGCGCCAGCGGGCTGCAGCGGCTCCGCCCGGCCCACTTCTCCCCGACTCGTGCCCTCGGTGGCGTGGCTAGGGGCATCGCCCATCGTGATGCGCGCCCCCAAGGCTGTTGTTCGCAGCAGCAGTAGCTCCGATAAGCCACCTCTTGTCAGCAGCTACATTCCGTGCCATATTGCTAGGAGGAAAGGCATGGAAAACAGTTGGTATATTGGAATCTTATACAGTCATAATGTCTTCCATTTGGCTGAGCACTATTTGCTTGTAAGATTGAGTTTTAATTTGAAATTTTGTATTAAATTTCAAAACTTAAATAGGAAATACCCCTAATCTGTGCTTTGAAACTGTTTTGAGGTGAACAAAACTTTCTTGTGAAATACGTCCAGCCCAACATGCCTTGTGTTTGTGCCCTTCTCTAAGGACATCACCATGGCAATCATATTTGTTTCATTTCTTAGTGCACAGCAGTGGTCATGATTTTGGTAATGTCCAATGATGAGTACACTTTCCACTTGCTGTTAGATTAATTTGAGGGAATAGGGTCGTGTTGTGATGAATACACAATAAATGTTTAACGTTTGGTGCAGTGATCATGGGTTATCGTTCCACAATTTACACCTCTTTCTTTTTCTAAATAACTGAGGCAGTGCTCATGAGCTATGATGATTCTTTCTTTCATGTCTCTCTACTGTGTTCATAACTGAGGTGGTGATCATGAGCACAATTGATTTTCTTTTTCCTGTCGCTTTCTACTGGCTCAATGATAACTAGAGGCGATGGTCACTTGGTTGGTTCTGTTTTTTTATGGTTCCTTTTACATCTCCATGCTATGTTGATAGCTGGCACAGTGAACTTCAACTCTTTGCCTCCCTTTGCACCTATTTTGATCATTACGTTTGGTTTTTGCGCTTATACTTGCTTGTGATCATTTCCTGTGATGCCAATACCACATAATTATGCAATCTGAGCTTCTGCTTGTCTGTGATGACTTTTGCTTCTCCTATTTCTTTGAGTTCTCATTGCAACTATGCGCAATACTGATATAGGTCCATTTTAACAGAGCCAGTCTTTTTCTAATTTGCTGATAGTGTCATTAACTTTCTACTACCAATATTACCTGAACATGATCTATCTCTACAAACTATCTCATTTATCGACTTTATAGAGATTGGTTCTAATGTGTTTTGGGGGCTCTTGTTGTAGTGCCAACGTTTTGATAAAAAAAAATGCTCGCCATACCGGTTCGAGGTTGTGCGCTATTGCCTTTGCTGCTTGCTGCTATATAGGTATGTTGCCTAATTCAAATTAATATTGTATAGACTGTCGCTATCAAGCTGAACTTCTGAGATCAGTACTGGTAGTGTTGTAGAGCTAGAGACTGAAGAGCACAATGGCGATGTGTGCTTTTTGAGGTTCTTTGTTGCTCTTAAACCATGCATAGATGGCTTCTTGCAAGGGTGTAGACCCTATATTGCAATGGATGCAACACACTTGACAGGGAGGGCGAGAGGTCAGTTGACATCAGCTGTTGCAGTGGATAGTTATAACCGGTTGTTCCCAATGGCATATGGAGTGATTGAGACCGAGTCGAAGGAAAGTTGGACTTGGTTTGTCAATAATGTGAAGAAGGCTATCGGTACTCCTCTAGGTATACATATTCCCTAGTTCTAACTCTATTTTGTAAATTTCAAGTTTGTAATATTTTCTGACATAGTTCAATATTCATATAGGCTTGGTCCTTAGCACAGATGCTGGAAAGGGAATAGAATTGGCTGTGGCAGATGTGTATCCTGAAGTAGAGCACAGAGAATGTATGAGGCACTTGTGGAAGAACATAAAGAAAAGTTACAGTGGTGATCTTTATGGCAAGAATATGTGGTGTGCTGCCAAGAGCTTCACAATTTCGAAGTTCAACTACTTCATTGGGAAAATAGAGGAGACGGATCCTAAAGCCATTGAATGGTTGGATGAAAACCATCCATATGTGTGGAGTAGAAGCAAATTCAGTGAAGACTGCAAGGTAGTTTATATCAATAACAACCTCTCTGAGTCTTTTAACAGTTGGGTGTCAAAAACTAAGAACTTCTAGATTGTATAAATGATTGACCATATTAGACAAATGATCATTGAGAAGTTTGTTTTGAGGTCCAAGAGTGGTAGTAATATGTCAGGCATTATAATCCTAGCTATTGTCAATGATTTGAATGCTAAAACAAAGACTATCAAAGACCATGAGGTTCTAATATGTGGGCCTAGGAAAGCTGAAGTAATTGTGAATAGATTCAGGCATGTAGTCAACTTGGAGGAAAAGACTTGTAGTTGTCGGACTTGGCAAGTGACTGGAAAACCATGTAGCCATGCTTTGATTTTCATTGCAAAGATCAGCAGCGAGGTGCAAATGGATGAATTTGTCCTTGAATACTTCTCTGTTGATAGGTACAAAAAGGCATATGCAAGTAAATTTAATTCAATGACATCTAAAGATCAATGGCCCCATGTTAACTTAGGCTACAAAATCAGCAAACCCAAATTGAGAAGGATACCTGGGAGGCTAAGAAAATCTAGGATCAAGGCATTTGATGAAGTTGGCACTGGCAAGAAAAGAAAGGTGTGTTCGGAATACAATGAACTAGGCCATACAGCCAAGACTTGTCAAGGAGGTCCTACAGCTAGTCAGGCAGTGAACACCACAAGATGGATTAGGACAAGGAAGCAATGACCCAATGTGAGTCATACATGCATTGCTCCCAATTCCATTTATTTAGCCCAATTATTCATATTTACTTGTACTAACAATTCTTCGAACAAACATTAAGTGCAAGTAGAAGTGCTAGTGCAAGTGGTACTGCAACGGGAGGGAAGGGGAAGGGGAAGAGGAAGGGGTTCAGTAGAGGACAACAATGAGACAATGTATGTGATTCATGGCTGCTGTTCGTTACTATTTTTCTAGCAAATTTCAGCGTTGCCACCTATATTAACTTGTTTTTACTCTATTCTTGTTAAGTGCAAGTTGTACAGGAAGGGGAAGAGGAAGGGAAAGAGGGTCAGGAGAGGCCAACAATGAGATAAAATACATAGCACATTTTCTTCTCTTTACTACATATTTTAGTAACTTTACTAACATAATTATGCTTCTTTTTCATCCAAAGTGCAAGTGCTTCGGGAAGGGGAACAGGAAGAAGCGGAACAGGAGCAACTTCTGGGAGGCTTGCTACTTTGTTGGGTTTCAATGCTTGATATGTAGCTCACTGCTAGTTGCCTAGGAAACTCACTACTAGTTCCTACTTTTGTTTAACATGTCATTTGGTGTTTGACATGTTATTTGGATCTCTATGTTGGTGTTTCATGTTATTTGGACCTCTATATTGGCATCTAATATGGTACTATGATGGCATGTTATATGGATCTGGTTTGTAGCCATTAATACAATATATGTGAAATTAATTTGTTGTGTAATATTAAATTCTATGTATATGGATTGTCAGCAGAAATGCTGTCAAATTTTTCTAAAAAAACTGTATATAAAATGTCAACTTGCTGATCTAAAACAGGGGTAAAAACACAAATATCATAATAAAACAGGGGTAAAAACGCATGGGCAAAGTTGTCCTTTTGTCCAAAAGTTAACACTATAAGAGGCACTTAATAGACCAGGGGTAAACTCTTCCTTCGTTTAAAAATAGCAGGGGCAAAATCACAAAGTTAAAAAAACGAGGGCAAAATCACAAATGGTCAGCAAAACAGGGGCAGAAACGCTTAAGCCCCTTAATTAAATGTCAAGTTCTGTGACTTGCTTTGAAGACCCATAAAAATATATAATTATAATCCCTGATTCGAGTTGATGCGAAGCTGGTTCTTGATATATTAGTCAGGGACTAGTCTGTTCGCTAATGATTTGGTGGGAGATCTCTCTCGTTTTTCATGTAACAGCCCTTGTTGGGGATTGCACTATTGCATGCGTATAGCCCAAAGGCACATTATTTAGACTAGATTGGGCAACAAAATGCTCAAGACCTTAGTTCATGGTTTGACTAGTTGGACCATTGGCTGAACCAGGTTCTAATCAAAATTGCATCAACAACTTGGTGATGTGAGTTTTGTTTCTTAGAAAAAGATCAAGGGTTCAAAGGCCTATGATGTTGCCTTTATTCTTTGTTTTTTATATTTACAATATTTTATTATTTATCTTTCTAAATCTATTTCCATGGCTATGGATAAATTCATGAGAAATCAAAAAATTGGAATGGGAAGTGCAAATGAGAGAAGTTGGAAGTGGGCATCCCTGGATTAAACATAATTCCTAGAAATAAAAAGAGGACACATTGCCAATGCGAAGTTATAGCAAGAGGCATCGAGTGGACCGGTAAATACCAACGATGATGGAGTCTAGGCTGCCGCCATGTACTCCTAAACTAGCAGCTTCTCCTAGCTCATCATGGTCAATGGAGAAGCCTATTATATTAAACAAATAAAGGTGCACCTAGAAGATGATGAAGTCCAAGCTATTGTTCGCCATGCACCGGTAAACTAGCAGCTTTGGACATCATCATGGTATATGGTTGGTATGCCTCAGCATGGTCAATGAAGCAGGTTAGCAGATGGATAAGGTTGTTGGTATGTTGTATCTTGATGATCAGCTCAGTCTTGCTCGTTCTTGAATTGCTCCAGCCCCTATCCTTAACCATGAATGGCATATTTAGCTACAACATTCACAGGCTCAAGAATGGCATCATCAAAAACCTTCACCACTAGGTCATCATCAAAAAGCTTCATTTTCATTGGTACCGTCAATGGGACAAATATATATTGTGGCCTGATGATTGGCGGGATCTCACTCGTTCTTGAACTGATCATATTTAGCTACAACATTCACAAGCTCGTGAATGTCATTGTCAGAAACCTTCACCATCGATGGGGGCATATGCTCCCATATGTGTACCACTGTATGCCAGTGAAGAATTGATAGTTTGTGTATCTTTAGTTGCAAAACTAGGAGTTGTATATTCTTCCATCTATCTTGTTGTTCAGAAAGGGGTGGTGCTTCCTTTAACAAGAATGGCCTCGTAGTGGATTGCCCTCAAAACCGTTGTTAACAACCAAATTTGACACATGTTATAGTATGAGCTTTACAATATGCTTAGGCAATTTATTTAGCTGGATTGGTTAGATTCATGTTCAATTGGGCCCGGTTATCAAATTTGGTTATGATTATTGAAGCTCTCATGTTTTGTAAAATGAGTAATTTGGCTAGCCAATATTGCTAACGGGTAATTAGTATAATTAGAAGTTAATAATCAAAGTATGTTTTGGGCTTGTGGACGAGTTTAGTTAACTAATAAAGCAGGTTAAATTCCAAATTAATCATGGCGGGTGATTAGGCAATATCGTCCAAAAACAAATCTACTATTTTTTTGTTCATTTACTTTTTTATCTACTTTTCGTATCAAGGTCAGTAGCTATGCTTTTCTAGTTTCCCGTAAACAAGCCGCGCGTTCCAGCGAATTGGAGCACATATCCTTTGTTGTTCTTGCATGTAAAGCAGTGGGTTCTTCACCATAATTGAAAATTATCCGCTTTACTAGTTTGCTCGAAAACTAGTCATGCCACTTCTACAAAAGTGAAGCAATCATCATAGTTTGCTCGAAAACTAGTCATGCCACTTTTACAAAAGTGAAGCAATCATCATTCATTAGCGACTTCGTGTGTTGAATTTTGGCGTCGACAGCCGCCTCGATCTTTACCGCTTGTTGACGCTAAAGTTGCATACTAATCGTCACCAGCAGTTTTTGAACTGCTCCAGCCCCTGTCCTGACTATGAATGACATATTTAGCTACAACGTTCACAAGCTCATGAATGGCATTGTAAAAGATTATTCATTGCAGGTGGAGACATATGCCCCCCATGCGTATCGTATCCAGTGAAGAATTGATAGTTTGTGTATCTGTACGTAGTTGTGAAAGTAAGAGTTGTACATTCATCTATCTTGCCATTGAGAAATGGTAGGTGCTTTAGGGGATCACATTGTGCCAACGCATACATGGTGGTAGTTGTTTGTTCCTAAGCCCTTGAATCTGCCTCGAACCCTAGTGCCTAACCTACTTGTCGATGAAGCTACATAGTTAGATGCAACTATCATAAGCTCGTGAAAGGCATAGTCAAAAACCTTCACTGGTGGTGCGACCATCCAAAAAATCGAACATTTTAAAACTTTTTTGCCAAGTCCTTGTAAAATCCAAATTTGCCTTATTTCTCAAGTTATCCCAAGAAGCCCAAGGCCGTTACATGAGCCTACCCAACTCATCAATGCAAGTCTCCTATACGTACATACGCAGTACGTACGTAGGCACATAGCATGGTACATATCAAAAGGAGATCAATTAGTTAGGATAGATGGCCCAACCTATATCTAGATTAGGGGCTACACATACTCACACCATTCCACACAAAACAAAAAGAATAATACAATTCTAGTAGGTTTGGAACAAGTCAAATTAATAAGTTTGACCAAGTTTATATAAAATAATTTCAACACTTATGTCTCTAAATAGGTGTACTACAAAAATATATATACTCTATAAGTAGTCTAAAAATACTTATTCAGTGTTATAAACGTTAACACTTTTCGCATAGATTTAGTCACACTTGAATATTTTTTAGGGAATTGTTAGCACCCGGACATCCAATGGGATATGATTCCAATGAACCGTACCGAACGGCCTAGCAGAAACGCGTCGCACTCCCACTATATCATTGCAGTCCTTCCCCGTCTGCCTCGTCCTGCCATGCACGTATACCCCGACCCCGTCCATCTCGCCCCGCCCCACGCCAACCGCTCCTACCCCGTGCCCCCCCTCTCTCTCTCTCCGCGTGGGCGGGACTTGAGAGCCGGGATGAGCACAAGCACGCCCCATCCATAGGACCCTAGGCGCGCCACGCGCCCCTTCCCTTAGCATCCGAGTCGTGCCCCCATGACTCTCTAAACATACCTCTGAAACACAAAACACTTTCAACATAAAACACTTGAATGCAACATACGTCTGAAGCAGATAAAACATTTTGAACATACACTTGCAACATGTGTGTGAAACATATGCAACATCCATATAAAACGTTTGCAACTTGCAACATAAGAACACTTATTGCAACATAAGACTGAAACGGCTAAAACATTTCGAACATACTCTTGCAACATATGTGTGAAACATATGCAACATCAAAATAAGCACACTTGTTATATACGTCTGAAAAAGCAGATGAAACATTATGAACGAACGCTTGCAACATACATCTACAACGATTGCAACATGTGCAACATCATAATCTATTTTTGCAACATCCATATCAAAAACTTGCAACATACCTAACATGCGCTTTCAACGCAACATCTCCTTGCTGCTTGACAGAATGGAGGCTCGTCGGTGTGTGGTGTTCACCGGAGACAGCGGCCTGGCGGTGCTTATAGGCGACGGGCCGGCAGTAGTGGCTGCACATCGCCGAAGGGAGGCATCGTGTAACACTCCGGTGTTACGTAAGCATTTGCATGGCAATCATATGCATGGCATTTCATATCATCATAATCATACATGTTAATATTATAATTTGAGTTAAATAAAAGCTTGGAAACGGTATATGTGATGTAATATATTAATATGCTAATCACATTACACCAAAATTTTGCAACTACAAATTTTATATCACTTAGAACCATAGTTCAATTTTTAGAGCAACTAGATGACTCAAAGTTTTGTCAAAAACTTGTTCAAAAATATTAATTAAAAATATTCAAAAATACTCCCTATTTTAGCTTTTATTCTGCAATTCAAAATCTATTGAGAATTTTTAGTTGGCCCCTTAATCAAAGTTGTAGAGAATTAAATTCTAAGCAACTTTTATTTTTGGGTCAATTCCAGAAAATGTCTTCTTCTTATTCAAAATGGGGTTTGAAATTTGTGTTTGCATTTGATTTCAAATGAAAAATTTGAAAAAAATCAAATCCGGCTTAGCAGGCCGCCGCCTTGGTTTCGGCCCGCTGGTCGAATCGGCCCGCGCCACTCCCGCGCGCGCCCGCGTCCGCCTCCGCCGCGGCCCGGCCCAGCTAGCCTCCCCTCCCTTCTTCCCGCTCGCGCGTGCGCACGCTGGCGCCCCGGCAGAAAACGCCCGCCGCGTGGCGGCCGCATGCCGGCGACGCCACCGCGTGGCCGCCGTGGACCCCGCGCCCGCGCTCCGCTTCAAAATCGCCCGGGCACCTGGTCTCCCTCCCACTCGCGCCTCGCTTGCTTCCCTTCTTCCTCCCTCCGGTGAAAACCGCAGCGGAACGTCGCTCGCCACCGAGCGCCTCCACTTCACCGCCCTGTTCCGGCACCGGTGGACCATCACCGTCCGATTGGCCGTGCACAAGGCTCCGCCCCATCCTTCCCTCCTCCGAACGGGTGTCGCCATCTCCTTTTTTGCCCCGGTAGGGCTCAATTTCGCTCGCCTCGCCGCGCCACCGTGACGGTGCCGCCGTGCCCGTGCTCCGCCACCGCCTCACTCGCCCTCTCTCTGCCCTCCCGCGTCTCCCTCTCAAGTTCACCACTCGCTTGCGAACGTCGCGCGCGAAGTCGCTGGTCTCGGCTTGGCCGGAGCTGGCCATTGGCCGTCGGCCACCGCCGCGACGTCGAGGCCACGGACGCCGGCGAGGTCGCTCTGCCCTCCTTCCCCCCCTTCGGTGGACTGGGCTACGCCCTGTGGGCCGCGCCCCGAGCGGGCCGGCTCAGCCGTTTTTCCCGCGCACGCAAGCCAGGCCGAGAGCGGCCATGGGCCGCTTGACTCCCCGGGCCGGCCCAGTGCCGTTACGAAAAATTCATTTCTATTTTCTTTTATTATTCTTGATGAAAATGCTTTGGAAAATGTTTTAGTAGTCATTTCAGCTCTAAAAATTGTGAAATAAATTTCTCTAGATTCATTGGAACCAGATCTATGATATAAAATTATTGCATGTCAAATTTGAGATACTTTCCTGTAGAGTTTTTAATTAACTATTGAAATGGCTGTTTTCTTGATAAACACTTAATAAATTCTAGAAAAATCAGAAAAATGTGATTCTAAGTTTGTTAATCTTTTTGTGCCATGTACTTGCTAGGAAAATTTTATATCCTGTCTGTTTTGTAGAAAATTGTGCAGGTGTAGTTCAAATGCTTTTTATCACTAATATTTGTTATTTTTGTTAATTAAATAAATTTGAATAGAACATGCAAGTAATAATTTTTCTATAGTGTTTGTTTACTGTGTAGAAAGTAGAAAAATTTCTAAATCTGTTGTTTGATACTTTTCATAATGCAAAGTATTTTAAATATTCATTTTTAGGCCTTAGCTTGTTATTTTGTATAGACAGTTCTAGTAATCCAGATGCAGTGAAAATCTTGTGTCAGGCTAGTTTTGATATTAGTAATCCACTGTAATTTTCTAAGATTTTTCTGTGCTACTAAACTATGTGTTCTGTTCAAGCATAGGGCTAATTAGGGTTTGCATGCACTCTTTAATGCAAGATTAGTTAGTAAACTATACTTTGGTGTATCTTTGAAGCATCTTGAGTGTCAAAGTGTCTTTGCATGTTAGAGAATAATGGTGGTAGTTTTTGAGTACATGTTCTTGGATGACGTAGACTACCTTGTAGAAGAGTCGTAAGTTCCACGTAATCTAAATAACGTAACATGCTTATTTACATCGCATGCATTCATCATCATCATCTTATGTCATCCCTACAATGCACCAGGCATGAGCACTTATACTCCTGCATCATACAGGATCGCAGGAAGTGACCCCGATAGCAGTTCCCGAGGACCCAGAAGAGCAGTCCGAGGTGCCAGAGCAGGAGTTGACCGAAGCCGAAGAGGAGGTCGGTGAAGATCTTCCGAAGTGCCCCGACCACCGTCCGAGCTCGTTTGAGAGAGGCAAGCCCCGGAGCATTTCTCCCCCGGTTTGCAAATAATTTATTATTAACTTTACTTAATCTGATGCATTACGTTTAGAAGTTGTTTGCAAACGTTGCTGCATTATACCTTGTTTCACCTTGCTTTACCTGATCCTTGTTACCCTGGTGTCCGCGGTCAATAATTGCTTAGTTTGCTTAGACCGGTAGAAGTCGGGTGATTGCCTGTCATCCGCGAGCTATAGAGGATTACCTGGATTTATGTGAAGAATGTCATATGAGAATAACTAAGTGTCGAAATGAATCTGAGACCGGACGGAAGCTTGCAGGGTTTCGGACTGTAGTGTCTTCCGTCTGTGTCGATTAAGGACTGTCCGTTGTTGGGCCTCGAGTCATGTTGAACGCATGCCTCACATTTAGCTGGCCGAATAAAGTACCTTTCGACCGCGAAGCCGGGAGATTATTCGGGCCGAGTGGATTGCCCACAACGCACTGTACCGGAGCAGTAGTGGTAGGAAACGGGGGCGCGATGATAAGGCCAAAGAGCAGTCGGGCGGCCCCCGGGTACATGTGGTTCCTGGCAAGCTCGCGACTTTACCTGAATGGTTGACTCGGTGACCAATACCTCATTTTAGTGGGTGAGTGAGGTTTGTGTGAGGAATAAATTACCAGCTGGTTAATAATCGATTCGAATCGCCATCGTTCACTGGATAGTGAACACTTGACTTGAGCTACTTCATCGTAGTAATATTGATGAACACTTGGATAGTTATGTGGAAGATGACATGGTAATTAATGTTAATGATCAATGATAATCCTTACTTGCTTAGTTACATGGTTACTCTGGCATAAGTGCAACATAGCTGACAGGGTAATAAAGATTAAAATACTGCATGCTTTTGTAAAAGAACTGTTAAGTTAAAATGCTTTTCTTGCAAATGAGTCAGCTACCCCATCAAAAAGCCTATCATGATCCTTGGTGTCATTTTATTTTGGTTCTGTCAGGTAAGTCTAGCTGAGTACCTTCTCGTACTCAGGGCTTTGTTCCCACTTGTTGCAGATGGACAGATGTACTATGGTTACTGTATCAACTGTCTCTACCCTGCGATGGGCGAAGCTTAGGACCATGGGCAATGGTCATTCACTACTTCTCGTCTGATGCTTTTGCTGGAGATGATCACAGGCTGGCACTTTATTTCGAAACGCTATGTGTGTGCGTGATTTGAACTACTGTTTCCGCTACTTTTATTCGAACATGGTTTGTAATAACTATGTTTAAACTCCAATGTATTTTGTGCCGCGAACTTCTATGTAACTTATGACGGTGACCGCTAAACTTAGTACGATCTTGGCTGTTAAGTGAATGGTTTGAAATCCGTCGAGATTTCACGGACTACCGGGTTATACGGGCTTAAGTTTGTTAAATTGTCCTTCCGTTGGATGATTTTTCTTACTTAATCTCGTATAATTGGGCGGTTCTGTTACACATCGGTGGTGCAACTTGGAGTGTGCAGCAGCGCACCACGCCTAGCAGGGCCGTCAACCGAGCACCGCGACTTGGAGGCGGCCATGCGCCATGTCTGGCAAGGCCAGCGGCCGAGCGGTGCACCTCGGAGGGCCAGCGTTTGTGCGCTCGAAGGCGGCAGGCGAGCGGATAAGAGCAATAGAAAGAGGAATTGGTGGATAGGAATAAGTATACGAGCAGTTTTTTAGAAACAAAGGAGCGAGGGTTGTTGGGCTAGCGTCGTGGCCCAGAATGGAGCATCCCGGTAGACGGACGCTCGGTTCAGAGCATTACCGTATTTTTTAATATAATACTCGAAAACGAGTATTGAATTCTTTTTATTTTTTTTGGGACGGTACATATGTGTGTCCATCGGCAATAAGTAACAATATTAATCAAGTACTTCATTATAAATTATAAGTCGTTTTGGTTTTTCTATATGCATATTTTATTATGTATCTAAATATAATGTATATCTAGATAGTTAGCAAGAGCTATGTGGTTATTTGCTACACAATCTCTTGGTAAAAGCACCTCCAGGCAAATATCACATTCCTAGTTGTCCAAAAACAGCGCTAGGTAAGGATGAAAACGGTACGGAAATATTCCGAACCGTCTGCTTTTATTTTCTATATTATGATACCGTTTTCTATCTTATGATACCATTTTTGAATTTCGCCAAACATAAAAATTTGTTATTTTCAATTGGTTTCACAACCATTTTTTTGTACTCTTTAATTGCTAAAATATAAAAATATCCCGAACCGACCATTTTTGTTTTCTATATTGTAATACCGTTTCCGACCGTTTTCATCCTTAGCGCTAGGCAGCTTTGCCTAGAATGTAAGCAAACATGCCATATGTACGTAGAAAAACCAGAACAACTTATAATTTGGAATGGAGGAAGTAGCAGTTAATGTCCCGCTTGTTTAATTTGTTCACTATGGATCTGATTGGTTCCTCACATTAATATCACATTGCATTAGAGCTTGATTGGTTTGTGTATGAGTGTAGTCTGTCCCGTATATGAGAGCCCCAGGATCCCGACGGACAGCGCAAGCGCATCCAACACTAACATGACGGATCACCCAAAAGGATCATTAATAATCATACGTATATACATATCAAAATTCAAAAACCGTGGAGGGACACTGGGTTTGTATTAGCAGCCACAGCACAGAGGCAGGCACACATCATGAAAGTGAGAGTTGAGAGGGACAGTGTTATAATAAACAAGCAAACATGTAGTAGCCGCCTGTAGGATTGAGTGTATTCCACATAATACGACAGATGAGAGACGGCACCAGAAATCAATGAAGGAAACTTATACCAACTTTCTGAAAGCGTACGAAAGCATCCAGGACAACTTGTAATCCTCTCCATCAAACATGAGTATAATCTAATCCCTAAACGCGGCCGGCGGTACACGTACTTTCGGCGCCATTTTCCCGTTTCCCATGATCGATATTCCTATGATCATGCATCTTGTTTTGGTCAGTACGTGTGGTGTGTCGCTAGCTAGCTAGCTCCTCCTTTCCTGCGTCCAGACAGTGCCGTTTGTACACACTGCAGAGGCCAAAGAAATAGAGACAGTGCCTGACTGCTGGCAAACCCAACCGCGTCTTAGAGAATATTTATATATAAATCGGAAGAGTCCAATAGCAAGCATATGGATCAAGTCTCAAATTACAGCTAGCTTTGTCTGATGTGGCGTTGACTTGTTCCCAGCCCTGACCAGACCTGAACTAAGGCCCCGTTTAGTTCTCAAAATTTGAGGAAAAATTTCTGTAGCACTTTTCGTTGTTATTTAGTAAAATTTATCTAATCATAGACTAACTAGGCTCAAAAGATTCGTCTCGACATTTACAGATAAATTGTACAATTAGTTATTTTTTTATCTACATTTAATGCTCCATGTATACGTCTAAAGATTCGATGTGACAGGTACTGTGCAAAAAATTTTTGCTCGTTTTGACCATCTAAACAAGGCCTAAATCCCGGCTTCTTCCTCTGACCTGACCTAGCCCGGCCCTGATCTCAGGATCTGAGTTGACCTCGCCCTATCCTGCACAAAGAAACTCTCAACACGACAACACCTAGGGTGCTGCTGATGAGCTTAGCTTTGTGCTTTCCGTCTCTTTGTCCCCTCCCTTTGGTTGGTTCCGTTCCGTTCTGGAAGCGGCCTAAGCTGTGTGGACGGAATCCAATTCCCCTCTGTTTTCAGATTTACCTTGCTGCTGTCATGGTGTACTGGTATCTCCTGTGACCTACCTAATCTTTAGAGTAAGGCTGGATAACGAGCCGGCTCGGCTCAGCTCGTTATGGCTCGTTAGGATAACGAGCTAGCTCGGCTCGGCTCGTTATCTTAACGAGCCAAAAAGCCAGCTCGGCTCGTCTCGTTAAAAGCTCGAGCTGGCTCGTTAGGCTCGCGAGCCAGTTATAAAAAATATACAAAATTTAATATTTGCATTTATCAAAAGCTTGAAAATAGTAATAATACAAAAATAATATATCCAATAGCCTTAAATTGAATAAAATATTCATGTGAGCTAACATATCAACCATTTACAGAGTGCAAGACATGAAGTAATACAAACATAATATAAGTTTTGATGACTTTTTCCCTAAAACTATGGCTTGTTTGGCTCGCGAGCCGCTCGCGAGCTAGCTCGAGTTGGCTCGTTACAGCTAACGAGCTAAAATCTTGGCTCGGCTCGGCTCGGCTCGTTATGGTAACGAGCCGAGCCGAGCCGAGTTAGCCACGAGCCGAGCGAGCTAACGAGCTTCGAGTTTTTCGTCCAGCCTTACTTTAGAGTAGGAGAGGGACACGGTCCTCCATTCCTTTTTAATTTACCACCCCCTCCGTTTTCATACCAGAAACAGTGTGCACGTACGAGTCTATTCGTATAAAAACAGGATTTACCTCCGTCAAGGGTAAAAAAAAAAAACAGTATGCACGAGCGTGCCTACGTATGAAAACATCAGGAACCTAAATTTTTTTTATGTTTTTAGTCAAACATATTTTACACACGACGCACACACGTGAAGGTTATTTACTGGATGTATAATAAATATAACGGGAGATTATTTCATCCATGCATGGGTTTGACGATGTACCGTATGTTGTTTAAGCAGCTGATTGTAAAATACTTTCCTTTCGTTTTTTATTCCATACTCCTTCCATACTGGTAATTCAAGTTGTTTTGGACATGTCTTGGGTCAAACATTGAGAATACAAATCATTAATAATTTTTAAGTTGTTAGAGTTTGGAAATGTGAAAACCGTATGAATAAATTTGTCTTGAAAAGTACTTTCATAAAAATATACATATATCACTTTCCAATTAATATTTTTATAAAAATAAAGAAGTCAAAGTTATACTTTGGAGACCGTGTCACTATCTAAAATGACTTGAATTACCAATATAGAGAGAGTATGTATTTATGTCCTTTTCTCTGAAGCCAGATACTTATATAGTACTAGAACGATGGTTTGGTAAGTGGGTAGAGCCTCCACCAAATGGCTCTTATTACTACCTTGATGATGGGCGATAGGTGATGGAATAACTAATTGGGGTTTTAATTAGACAACCATGCATGCACTGCACCGAATTGGTATGCAATTCAATGCTCCCATGCGTAAGATGCAAGGAAATTTTGCTATACCTGATGGATTAACAGATTCTAGTATCTCTTAATTAGCCGTGTCACGACTTTTATAGATGACAATTAGTGGACTATTAGTATTAATTAGGCTGCGATCAATAATTTCCACATCAAGTACACTACTTCATCTTGCCAAAATTGTTGGGGCAACCAACGAAAACGCCACATAAATAATGCATTGTTTTATGGCGTTTTATGGCGTTGTTTTCAAGACTGTCATGCCATATACAATGAAATAAAACTCGGATGAAACAACCACTTTTAATTCAAAGCTTCATTCTAGAGTTTCATAGGCATTTAATTTTATAACTCATAGAGAGTTGGTAGTCGTGTCAAAAGAGTTTCATCCAGATGAAACTAATTTCTTCTTTCTTTTCTTAAATACACTGTCATGTCATAAAAAATATCTATATGACAACCTATTTAATGCAAATGAAACTCCATGAAACTCTCATTAAGACTAGCCTAAAGGTCGATGGGGATTGCTATGTTCTCCAAACAAACAATAATAAATGGAACCGTTCGCCTGTTCCCATTTCCCACCCTCTTACTATTTTATTATTGTTGACAAAAAAAACAACGTTATTGTCATCCTACTCAAAAAAAATTCTCATTAGTTATGGCATTCTTGTAAGCAAAAATATCGTACGGTGGAAACAAAACAAAACAAAAAAACACTTGCACAACCCTATTCAAATAAGTGGAATTAATAAGTTACAAGTTTCCTCAAAAAATTATTTAGGATTCAAGGCAGGAAATAATTAAGCTAAAAGATTTTCTCTCTTTTCTTTTTGCAAGAGAAGATCAAATTTATATGGAGCATGCAGAACAACTATTTGCTAGTAGAAATGTAAAGGAACATCAAAGCATTGTCATACAAGGCACCTGTCAGAGAATCAATCAAATCAAATGATTGTACGTCTGATGATTGAACCCATTCCAAATGTGTGATTGGTTAAGTGCAGTTGTTACATCTTCACACCTCACAAGTCACAGCTGTATCTTCTTCTCTAACCCCTCTACCAACCCCCAAGAAAAAAAAAATCGTATATATAAATAAACAAAAATTAGCTTCTTTCTTTCTCCCCTACTTATACCTCCCCCACATCTCCAATCCCTCTCCTCTACATACTACATGTCAGATTTGGTCAAACACTCACTGAGATTTTTTCTCATCTATACAACTCAAAACTTCAAATTAGGAACAATTCACATAAGAAACGATCCATCCGAAGAACTTTTCTCCGTCTCTGTTTTTTTCCTTTTAAAAATTAAAAAATTTTATGGACATCAACTGATTCAGCCTATGTATGTATACCAACCGTGGGGGAAAAAGGACAAAAAACATGATTTTACATTGTTGAGTGAGACCTGCCATGGGTGATGGGTCGGCTCGAGCCGAGGCCGAGGCCGAAGCCGAAGCCTAAGCCGAGTTCGCAGGTGTGGAACGGGCTCGGATCGTCGGACTCGGAGCGCGACCGCGACCGCGACAGGTCGGAGCCGCCGTGCCGGGAGCTGCTCTGCCCGCCGGCGGCCGCGGCGGCTCCGGCCACGACGGACTCCTCGCACAGAGTGACGGCCCACTCCAGCTCCGCCACCACCTCGGACATGATCGGCCTGGCGCGGCCCCGTGGCCGGACGCACTCCGAGGCGATCTTGGCGACGCGCGCCACGGCTTCCACCTGGTGCCCGCGCGGCGGCGGCACGCGCTCGTCGAGGATCCTGGTGATGTTTCCCGTCTCGACGGCTGGTACGGCGAACTCGATCACGTTCCGGGGGGACCCGCTGCCGTCCTGGCTCGTCCGGTGGATGGCCTTGCGGCCGGTGACGAGCTCCAGCAGCACCACGCCGAAGCTGTACACGTCGCTCCGCTCCGTCAGCTCCTGCAGTCGGTAGTACTCCGGGTCGATGTACCCCACCGTGCCGGCCGTGGCGGACGACGACGCGGCGGCGGCCGCCGCCGTGCTGCCGCTGGCCAGCGACAGCCCGAAGTCCGACACCTTGGCCGTCCACTCGCCGTCCAGCAGGATGTTGGACGGCTTCACGTCGCGGTGGATGATGGCCGGCACGGCGTAGCAATGCAGGTACTCCACGCCGCGCGCCGCGTCCAGCGCCACCCGGAGCCGCGCCTCCCACGACGCGAACAGCGGCGAGTACCCGCTGCTGCTGCTGCCGCCGCCGTGGAGGTGGTCGTGGAGCGCGCCGTGGGGCATGAACTCGAACACCAGGATGCGCTCGCCGCGCTCCTCGCAGAAGCCCAGCAGCTGCACCAGGTTGCGGTGGTTCACGCGCGACAGCAGCCGCAGCTCCGCGCGGAACGCGCGCTCCGTGTCGAAGCGACGTCGCCGCCGACCGCCGCTGCCGCTGCGCTCCGCACGCTTGATGGCCACCTCGCGCCCGTCGGGGAGCTTGGCGCGGTACACCGACCCGAAGCTGCCGCTCCCGATCTTCTTCTCTACCGAGAAGCCGTCGGTGATGCGCGACAGGTCCCGGAGCGTGAACTCCTCGCACCCGAGCGGCCGCGCCGGCCGCTGCGGCGAGACCTGAGGCGCCGGCATGACCATGGCCTCCACGTCGCGGCACAGCCGCCGCGACGACGACTCCCCGAGCCGCAGCGTCAGCGTCTTCTTGTTGTTTTCCCGCTTCCTGTACACCACGAGGTATAGCGCCACCGCAGCCGCCGCGAGCACCGCGGCGCCGCCGCCGCCCACGCTGAGCGCGACGGTCAGGGTCTTGGCCTTGTTCTTCCCGCTGTCGCCTCCGGCTGCCGATACATTCCTCCCGTTGGCAATGAGGATCCTGGAAGCGTTCAGCCGCAAGGGGCAGGCCTGGCAGATGGCGAGCTCCTCGCCGTCCTCGGCGCCGCCGGTGCCACAGAGCGCGCCGGAGCCAGAGATGATGTCGCAGGGGCAGCTCTTCTTGCGCACGCATGCGCCGGGCATGCTGCTGTTGTACACCAGGCTGCCGCCGGTGCCGAAGCGATCGGTCCTCCCCCAGCACGCGACTGAGTAGTTGCTCTTGAGAATCCCGCACACGGCGTCGCCGTCGGCCTCGATGGCCAGAAAATCTGTGTTCCTGTACTGGTCCGGCACCTGGACGGCGCCCCAGCACTGGACCCTGCCGCTGCCGGAGAGGACGCAGGTGGTGTCGTTGCCGAGCGCCATGGCGAGCATGTCGCCCGGCAGCTCGTGCGCCGGCACGTCCGGGACGTCGCCGTCGCCCCAGCAGCCGAAGCCGCCCTCCGCGTCGACGGCGCACGCGTGGCGGTGGCCGGCGGCGAGGGTCTTGAAGGCCACGGGCGTGGGCGTCAGCGACGGCGTCTTCATGCCGCCGAAGCAGTTCATGCTGGTATTGTCGCGTTTGTCGATGCCGCAGAGGAAGTCTTGGCCCAGCGCGATGCGGGAAAAGTCAAGGCCTTTGGGGAGGTCGAGGTGCGGCCACTCCCAGCAGGTGGGGTCGTGGTCGTCGGAGAGGCCGCAGACGTGAGATCCGCCGGCGTTGAGCGAGCGGAGCGAGGGGCCCCAGTAGAGGCGGCGGCCGACGGGGCGGGACCGGTTGGCGGCGAACTCCTCGGAGAAGGACCACCAGCGCATGGCGGCGTGGCCGCCGAGCGGCGCCATGAGGCCGCACAGGAAGTCGGTGCCCGCCGCGATGGCGTTGTAGGGGATGTCCGCGGACGGGTACACGAACTGCTGGCCGTCGGGGTGCGAGGTGCAGTGCAGCTTGGAGCCTGGTGACGACCCCGCTCCTCCCGCGTCATCGCCGGCGGCGCTGCTGGTGACGAGCGCGCAGACGAGCGTGGCGTTGGGCGCGTGCGAGATGGCGACCGTCGAGAACTGCCGCGACGCCGTGCACACGTCGACGATCAGGACGACGGCGACGAGGAGGTAAAGAAGCCTCGTGCTGGTGCTCGTTCTCGTTCTCGTCAGGAGGAAAAGGCGACGGCGGTGGCCGGCTTGGGCATGGCTAGACATTGGCGGCACCCGGAGGGAGAAGACGACATGAGCGCGCGAGGCAGCCGTTGCTTGCCCCTGCCCCGGTGGACGGCGACGGCACGCGAGCGAGGAGGAAGGAATCGGGGTATCGGGAATCGAGGGGACGGGAGAGGAGGGGAGAGTGGGTGCGCTGGCTTTTTCTTGGATATCGCTTTTTGTTTCTTTCTAGTAGGTGGGGGCGCATTGCAGGCAAAGAAACGCGTTTCCGTGGAATTTTTCTAACATTTATTTTTTTTCTTTCTTTGAGAAACTTCTGCTGCAGGCTCCAGAGCTGATGAGTTCATGATGAGGGGAGGGAGGCCGGCGAGGTTGCAGGTTTTGGGGTTGGTTAGGTAGACTTGACTTGGTCCGTTCAAATTCAAGTGTCAATGGAGATTGGAGAAGAGTACCCTGCTGATTCTCTCAATTTTTGTCTGCCTCCTCTCTTCAGACCACTTGCCAGCCAGCTAGCCAGCTTCTGGATCAACACGGATTTCATTTCCCCATTCTGAAATTCTACTCTTTTCGATTCTGGCCTGGTTTAGTTTCCAACTTCTCCCTAAATTCTACTATACAAAAAGAAGATTCTCCGTCACATCGAAATGTCGGCACATGTATGGAGTACTAAATGTAGAAAAAATTAAAAACTAATTACACAGTTTTGTTGTACTTTGCGAGACGAACATTTTGAGCCTAATTAGTCAAAGTTTAGACAATTTTTACCAAATACAAACGAAAATGCTACAGTGCGCTACATTGCCGAAACACCCCACTTTGGGCTCCTAGAATTGAGAACTAAACAAGGCTTCTCGTGTCATCAGCCGACCAAAGAAACCTACTAGAGGAAGGACTTGTCAGACACACACACACGTACACGTACACACATGCATGCTCTTTGTTCCATTCCACGAGCGGCCATCCATTCCCAACAAGGGTCAGCATTGGCAGTTGGGTTGGAAAGGTTTGGAACATACGTACTCCACCTACTTGCCTGCAGTACACTCGAGGTTGGTTAGGTTTACAGCTCACTTACTCAAGAAGGGAACAACCTGTACTGCCAAAAGTCATTACCACAAAAAAGTAATTCAGCAAAGATTACCCGGGATGCTTAAGCATGGGGATGGCACAGATTTCCCTCTTCACTGTGCGCTGCCAACCAAAGCAGCAGAAGCATCACTGTTCATGGTTAGGTGATTAGGTCTTTACCATACAGGTGTATCATATCAAACGACAAGCGTAAAGCGATGAGCAGAGCCTTTTTTTTGCATCAGTGATCACCTCTGAATCAGAGAAGCCATGGCCAGGACATACAGGATGTGCCACATGCCCATGCGCCATTCTTATCATCATAATATAATGCACCACTAGTCTCAAGGCACCTCACATTCACAGGAGTGGGTGACAGGTTTAGGACCCGACTGATTCCAGAATATGGTATAATATTCAACAAATATTCAAGTCTGGATTGTCAATCATGTATGTATCCCAGTTGAACTTCTGTTTGGGCAAAGAGCATCTCTTTTTTCTCTGGTCAGGTGAGCAGTTGGGGAGAAGAATTTGCCCAGGCAATAAACAAACCCTTTAGATCATCAAATTATAATCAGGCCAGCCCTATTCCAGGGCGGCAAGCAATGGACCAACATGTGGCTACAACAATTAGCCTCATAGAAAAATCAAACAGAATTCTGAATCCCATATGCAGCCTACAGAGATGGCCATGCCTCAACTAATCTCGCACCCACATGTATGTATAGATAGACTAGGTACAGCTTTGCCAAAAAGTCAGAGCGCTGCTGCCTGGAGCTTCTCTTCACACGAAACCAAGCCTGAGAAATTCCTAACGCTTCATTATGGCCGCCATGGCTACATGCAGAGGGCTCTCCTTCAATGGAGCTTGGCGGCGCGGACGGAACAGGGAATGCCGCACCCTGAAAGTGGTGCTCCCGTTGCTGGGGAAGAGGCTCGCGCAGAGTTGCAGGAACGAAGGGTTCTCCTGTTGCATAGGATAATCCTCCTCCATTTCAACCTCCTGGCTGGTCTCTGTCTGTCCCTGTGATGACATGACACAAAAGCTGAGCTTAACCTTTCCATAGATTCATAGGCATGCAACAATGATTTTGTGCCCACTATACTGATTGCTTCTGGTACTACTTAAGATTTGTGGGTCATAACAAAGAGAGACAGCACAGAGACAGTAAGCCACTAACAGGTGTACTCGACAGGACATGTGAGTGGGACCAAAACCAAATTGCCCAGGTGACACTCGAGCAGACATAGGACAAGATGAGGAATGAAGTCAAACTGTTAATCAATTGATCCCAACCATTAAGCAATATAGCTTATATACAACTTTTTTGCCTCTACTAAATACTAATCCTAGCATATTATCGAATAATAATGGCAAGATATACATGGAAACAAATGCTGAGGACGTCCTGGAAGTCTGGCTACAGTTACCTTTTGCTGGTGATGCTCAACATCAGAGTACTCGTTAGGCTGAGTGCCAGTGGGGGTGTGCTCTTCGTTACTGTTCATATATCTATACTCAGCCTGTCCTTTTTCCTCCAAGTATTGTCTGGAACCCTCGTCTTCATAGTCAGGAAGCGGCAAACTAGATGTCTGATCAATGGAGAACTTTCCAACATCTTCCATCCGAATCCCAGAATCATTTGCTTCTGATGTCTCTTTGTACACATAAGTTTGTGACGGTTGCTCCTGGCTAGAGCAAGTGTCATGATTACCAAGATTATTACCACCAGAGTTTCCCTGACATGCAAAGCATATATTAGCTCAAGGTCAAGATAGCCTGCATGCTTGAAAACACCTCTAGTCCTTTACAGTCTGAGAATAAGAACATCACAATATGTAGTACAGAGAGTAAAAAAACATCAATTGTGCCATGACTAAGTATACAGTGAAAAATGCTTCAATTACACAAGCCAAAAATGATACTTGGAACGATTCAAGCAGATGTAATACATTACCAAGCACATTTTGATATGTAAGCATTACTTTAATGTTCAGATTTTAGAAAGACAGAAACAGAAAAATGGCAAAAATTGGGTGCCTATTTCTTCTTAATTAAAAAGACACCTGGTTCCTCCTAGGTTGGTCGAGTTTTTCAGAAACAGAAAATTTCAGACAGCAGAGGCATGCTTATTCCATTGAACACACTGGCTGTGTTTAGATCCGAATTTTGGAGTGTCAAAATACACTGTAGCATTTCGTTTGTATTTGGTAATAATTGTCCAACCATTGACTAATTAGGCTCAAAACATTCGTCTCGCAAAGTACAACCAAACTGTACAATTAGTTTTTGATTTTATCCACATTTAGTACTCCATGCATGTATCATAAGTTTGATGTGACGGGAAATCTTTTTTTGCATAGTGCACTTTTCAAGTGATCTAAACACAGCCACTGTAATATGAGTAAACAACTTTGATGTTAGCGACAAAGAGTTGCAGATAATAGAGGCATGGTTGTTCAATTGAAAACAGTGTTATATGAGTCTATCAGAACACCAAAATGACAACAGAAACATGGAGAAATAAAACTAACGCACATTTGGGAAGACCCTTGACCAAAAAGCAAAACAAAAGAGATAAAAGGATGTAGATGTGCAAGCTGACCTCCATGTCATGCTGCTCAGAAGTGTTACTATCCATTGCAGCAGTTTCATTATCTATAATAGCCAATATTTCATCCCTTTCTTTCTTACGCCTTGTAACTTGACAAACAGCACATATGCAGTCACTTTTGTGGCGATCGTTCCTGCATTCAAGCACACCATGTAAGAACACCAAATAATATAGTCAATAGTGCCCTCCGACTAATTCTCCTAAAGAAAAGGGAAAAAAAATGAAAGGAAAATACACTAAACAACATCTTCTAGCGTTACAGGTACCATTGCAACTTTCAACAGCAACATCATCGGGAAAATTCTACTGTTTGTGTTTCTAAGAGGAATAACTATTACATGCTCTTAGTGTTTAGTAGTGATGGTCTAAATCAAAACTCTCTTCAGAGAGTACTGGTTCGGTGGCCAACTAACATGTTGCAAGAGAATATAGGCTGGCTCTGTAACAGGTTTATTTGATCCAATATCAGAAATGCAAATGGAATACCACTGAAAGACCTTGAAGAGATGAACAGTTTCAGAAGAGATGCATGATTTCTCATATGATCTTTGAATATCACAGTTTTCCACCTATTCTTAACTAAATAGCTAGCCGATATGCACATGAGGGCAGTGTCACCTGTCGGCACTGGTTTCATGTGATGGGATGGTGTTGCAGAACGCACCACCAGGAACCGAGACTTTATAAGGAACTAAATATCATGCATAAGCATTCCAAAACCAAATTGAAAATTCCATACCAGCATTTGGCATAATATAAGACTAAAAGGGTAAGTTATAACCTATCAAAGTGTTAACGTTGCAGAATGCCTAGCATGTGCTTTAATGGGGTGGGTCATCTTTTTTCCCCGTCTAATATTTGCCTTAAATTCCAACCTCTCTATCAGTAACACAATACATCATTTGTCCCATTCTATATGTGTGCTGAAGTTGCATGGTACATCAGCTTTGCTGCATGATAGTTTTGCTTGTAGAATAGATTAAGAAAAATTGCATGCAGCTGCCAGGATAGATTAATGCCATACCCTGGGCGTCGCCTTTTGTTCTTAGCCTTGCTTTTCGAGTGGCCTTTGGTATCCTCATCACCAGTGTTGTCATTGCCGCCTACACAACATCTGGGTAAATCATATATTTGAACAGATGCACATGTAAAGGTAAAAGCAAAATTATACATGGGTCGAAATGAATGACAGTTATGTGTAAGAATAGTTTTCCATTGCAAAGAAATGCTTAAGGACGGTGCAATGATCGCATCTTTAGTTCATTATTATAATCCAAAAGTTCCAAAAAAGTTCTGGCTGCATGCACATTAGATGTACGTGATGCAATAAGCTTGTTTTCCTCACTGCTCACTGAATTATTTTAAAATAAAACATAAATGTCCTGCAAATGAATCAATGATAAAATAGACATGGATGACATATACAAAAGATCTCATTTGTACACTACTTGAAAGTTGAAATAGTAGCAGTTGACAAGAATCGAATCAAGTCCATCGTTTATGAGTCGTCGTGCTACGGGTTCTGGGCACCGGGGTCGCCACAACCTCCGCGCATATGTCGTCCGCCTTACACAATTAGGCGTCGCCTAGGCGGGGAATGGTGTCGGGCGGACACCTATAAGACTGGCAGACACCATAAACAAATCTGTGTGGGGTGTTGAGCGTGAAAATTTGGTGGGCGTCGTCCGCGCCACAAGGGAAAAGGGTGGGAATTGCCGCATATATGCTGTCCAAGCGGGAAATCGACCGCTCGGAGACATCTAGTGCGGGTGCGTGCAACTTCACAGAGAGAGGGAGAGAGGAAAAGAGAAGGCAGCAGGTGGACCCGGAGCTCTTGGCGGCGACGGCAGCTCTGCGTCTCCGCTAGGCTGCTCCTCTGGGTTGCTGTCACCACCATCCGGACACACCTACTGCCGGCCAGCCTAAGTGCCTGACACCGTCAGCCCGTTCCCACCGCACCTGCCTGCCCGCTTCGAGTCTCTGTCGCCATCGCCCGTCCGCACCTGCCGCCCGTCTGCCTGGTATGTGCATACGCCCCCTGCCGCCTCCTCTATTCTGATTCCCCAAAGCCCCCAGCCCCCTGCCATTTCCTCTGTTCTGCTCCCCCAAATATCCCAGCCCCCTGCCACCTCCTCTGTTCTGGTCCCCAAAATCTCCCAGCTCCCTGCTGCCTCCTCTGTTCTGGTCTCCCAAATCTCCCAGGGACCTGCCACTTTTTGTATTTATTTGCTCTGCCTTTGCTCATGGACTGGTGCTTGTACTCTGCTCTTAGCTGGACTGGTGCGTGTACTCTGTTCTTAGCTGCACTAGTATGTGCTGGGCTCAAGAATTGGGAACAAACAAGGTATGTATGTGCTGCCATATATATAGTATATAAAATTCTAGCCTACACAACGCCTTCATGGTGCCTAAAATGTGCGTGTGACGTCTCCTACTAGGCATTGTGAGAGGGGTTGGGCGCCACGCCTCGCCACAGCGCCTCAAAAACCATGACCAAGTCAAACATTGAACACAAGTAAATTAAGGACAAATGACGATAGCTGTCAGATATCCAATACATACCGCTGTCTAGCACATCAGAATACAAGCCAGCAGCCAACCAATATTTCATGAAGCCCTTCTTGACCCGTTTCATAAGCTCAATTATGTAATCGCCTTTACTGTTGTACTTGATACAGTTATCCCATATGAATTGCACATCCTTATATACATCCTCCGAATTCATATACTTGTCACCACGTTCCAAATTTTGACATATTGTGCCAAAATCCATAGGAGTGTCAATAACATCAAAATAATCCTACAAAGTTTCAGATGTGTTAGGGTTGGGAAACAGGTGAAGTGAATGAAATACGAATAGGCAAAAGACATTTTCAGCAGCAGTAGATCTAGAAGTATATGCTTATATAGCTAGGTACTTGGGTTAAGACAAAGGTTAGGAGACATAAATAGAGAAATCTAATAAACATAAGGAAAACAAAAACTGCAGGTGAACTTATCCACGTTTGAGGTTGCAATAGCTTTCCTTACCCTCTTATCTATGTTCCATATATCACAATATGCACCTGGGATGCAGGACTGTTGTTACAGGAAAGTTAATCTACCCTAATAGTGTTTTGCTCCCAGTGTCATAAGAAAAGGTGAAGCTTTCATCCTAGTTAGATAAGCAATCACATACTAGAAGTCCAAATACTAGTACTAAGAAAAGACAAATTGAATGTACTATCCCAAGATTTAGATCTTCGCGGATGGAATTAGCAATATATGTAACACAGTCAACCCACCAGAACACAGACAGACTAAGGGAAAAACAACAAATTGAATACACATTTATGGAAATTGGAAACTGTATCTGAAGTTCTGAACCCACAGCTTGAGTGATCAATAGTATTACCATGAACTTCTCAAAGGATAAGACTACTATGTGGTATAGCCTTTAGGTCATTGGTGAAGCTTAAAGAAACAGGTATTGTGCACCTTATCTAGTCAATACCGTTTAATTAACCCCCTGGGGTAGTTTTGCAGGGTGGTTTTCCCTTGCTGGCGTGCCACACTGGACAGGCAAGCCATGCTTAATAGATGAAGAGTTGTGGTGTATTTCAAAGGAAAGAAACTGCAATGTATAGCATAAAATACTCACAGGTATTTCTAATGCAACAGGATCCACTGGAACATTGAACGGATCAGCAGCGTCCATCTTCATAACTTTCTTAATAGCCTGACAAACAAGTGCAAACAGAGTTTCAGTATAACCTTTATTATCACTCAGCAGATCTCGCAATAGACCTCAAATAAAGGTAAGCTGAATTCTACTCACTTCAAGTGCAGCAGCCAGCTCTTTCTCATTGCGCTGGTGTTCCGGAGTAGACTGCTTTTCTTCTGACTCCTGTGAGCTCCTCAGCTCCACCCCATCCTCCATTTTTTTGCTTTCCGAAAGAGATTCCTGCTTGCTCGGAGCAGGCTCATCTGCCGAGTCGGCTTTCCGATCCGGTGTGCTGTTTTCTACAGAAGGCGGACCCGCCAACTTGATCTTAATGCCTCCTACTTTCCTTGGCACCTTCTCCTTATCCCCGTCACTCGACTCCAACCCCTGCCCATCTGCTTGCTGCCCATCCGTCACGATCTGAGCCTTCTCTGAGTCAGCTCCTTTGATTACTTCAGGGACAGCAGCGCTCTCCGATTTCCCAGCATCAGCAGGCGGCCCTTGAGCTTCTGAAGAATCCTGCTGCTGCGGGCGCAGCGGCGAGTCCACAGTCTTGGACGACTTGAACTTGAGCTTCACACGGCCGTACACAGCTCCCACCTTGGGCCTGCTGTACGTTATGTCCGCAGGAGGATTAGCCGGCGCGGCGGCGCTGGGCTTCCGAGGTGGCTCAGAAGGTTGAGGTTGAGCAGAAGGAGGAGGAGGCGGCGGTGGTTCAGGCACTGCTGCCCCCGCATCGATGACAGGCGGCGCATTGTTATCCTCCTCCGCCTGATCTCGCGGGCTGTCCGACGCCTCCGTGCTGGGACTGGACGCGGAATCCGGCGAGGTGGACTCCGCCGGACCAGCCTTCTTGCGCGCCGGCTTGCGGCCACGCTTGCGCTTCATCGTGGTGCTGCTGTTGCTTTTTGGTGGCGGCCAAACAGCAGCTGAGGCGGCGGCCCAACAATTTTTGCAAAGCAATCGAAGTCAGTAGGCATATACATGCATATACACCTGTAATTAGATTCAGATCGGATTACGAATAGTATGTTAGGGTTACGATTTTTGACCTATGAATTACGTTAAGGTTTGGGCGCACGGCTTCTCACAGCAGGAAGGGAGGACCAAGGGGAGGGAATACCTAGTGTCCTGGTGGTGCTCGTCGCCGGCCAAAGTGGCGAAGTAGGACAGCAGCGACGGTCGCAGTGACACCGGGGCTACAGAGGGTGGACACCGTGCCGGAGATGGTCGCGAGGACGATGGGCCCCAGGTGGTGCTCGACCGAGCGCAGTCTCCTCTCCGGGTTGCGGCGCGGCGAGCGGATGGAGGAGATCGGCCGCGGGCGAGACGAGTCCAGGCGGCGGGCGAGACCTCTCTCTCAGCTTTTCGAGAGGAAAGGGAGAAGACGAAGGAGACGAAGGCAATTTAGTTACAAACCAGGATAAATACATGGAAGAGGCAAGTAGTCGTATATTTTGAAGACTTGTGAAATTATAATTGTATGTTTCTAATATTACTAGTAGCATGCTTATACGTTGCTACGAGACAACTAAAATTATATACTAAAAACACATAGATCGCACGATAAGATAACAATACTGCAAAAATGAATACCAACGTTAAAGTGACATTTAATCCAAAAAGCAAAGTTCATAAAATTAACACAGCAGAGAGTGTGACGTCGTAGGCACACAAACTCTATTGTATAGAACTTTTCGTGATGCGTCTAAGATAATATTTTATATCGGCAGGAAAATAATCAGTCGCTACGGTGATTTGTAGCAAGGCAAATCAAACCACAATGACAATATATAATATAAAAATTAAATCAATAGCACTGTATATTACATGATATTGTCTTGATTTCCAGGCTTTTAGCAACGTGAAAAGGAACCGGACAAGGAAAAACATGATGGGGCCTGCAACGACCTGTTTAGATGAACGATATGAGTGCAGAACCATCAATGATGTACTCCGTCGGGACAAATTAATTAAGTCAAAATTAACTAAATAAGCTATCCAAACATTTTATATTTAAAATGGGAAAGAGTACAAAAAGCATCTTATATTTGAAATGGGAGAGAGTACAAATGATAAGGCTCAAGAACAAGTGGACCACAAATGGTTTTTACACATGGTCAGTACCACACCTCCCAAATCGCAACTATGTTCTGAATTTAATACACCTCAAATCAGATTTGGCACATGTACAATACTTCTAAAGAAAAAATTGATTTGGACTACGAAATTTATTGAATTAATTACATAATTGATCATAACAAAAAAAAACTGATATTTCAAATAACTGTGGGACGATACTTGGCTAGCAACGATTACTTTTCTTAGAAGCTTTGCCCTTTCCATATTGACTTCTGCTCTTCAACCCTTTGAAATGACAAAAGAAAATTAGAATGGCAAGAAAAGGAAGCAAAAAGAAATGAAGCAAAATAGTGGTTGACTGGCTGGACACAATTATATTGACCAAGTTGATTTGATTAAATGGAAAATGCAGAAACCAAGTACTTACCTTCTGCCTCACCTGAAACACGATCTGCTCATGCATACAACAAGCAATATCACCAAGCCAGAACTTCAGCTCACTTGAAGCAATCAGTGCATTACCAATAGCTCCAACTATGTTTATCAGTTCCTTTTCTCGTCAGGCCATGCGAGAAGTTTATCGATTCCTTTTCTTGTCAAGCCAGCCCAAAATTAACAGATAATGGAATCCATCAGAAAAAAGGTGCAATCAAACTTCTAATAGTTAGGCATGATTAAGGGCCAACAGTTTTGTTAGGATCCCCTCCAAATCTGTCAAGAGCATAATTTGGCACAACCCAAGTATAGGTAATCGAATAAAGTTCTAAACAGCATAATCGAAAATGGATTAGTCTGTTAGAAATGATACAATCCTCTAAATACTGGTAGATCCAAAAAAAAATCTAAACTACTTGTAAACCAACCCTGGAAGGTCTAAATCTGATCTATTACTCATGGTGCAATAGGAAATAAACATTCCATATCCGTAGAAATCAAGGATACAATACGATAAGAGGTCATCAATGTCAATATGTGCTACTTATTTTACTAATCCATAGTAAACAGTTAATTTGCAGGTTTCATTCAATGTTTCGAAAAGAAAACTAACCAATAATAGCCTAACTTGATTTGCTTGAAACTAAGTATAATTACAGTGAGATAATTGTAAGAAAGAACAAAAAAATTGCAAGAAAGACAGTGGATAGAGAAAGCAACTACCTCATAACAGCCGCAGAATCCTACCTTAGTGAACTGTGAATGTCTTCCTCAGATTCATTTGGTTCCATCCTAATCAGCCCATGACAGACTGTGTGTTCTGCTCTTGGACCCAGCAACCTTCATGAAGATTTTAGTGCAAGTCTCATCTTCTCATCATTTGTCACATCATTCCAATATTCACTACTTTACTGAACTCCTTGTATTTCTGTTCAGAGTAACTTTGCATGTAATATTTTGCTGCATCTAATAGAATCTCCTACACTAATCAATTGACTGTATATTTGTGAAGCATTTGTATTTTAGAGAGACATTTCTTTACTTATCTTCAAGGGGCTATTTGGATCAATATTCAATAGGGCTAAGAGTTAGCGCCTACGTTTAGATACGAATTCGAAAAGGCAAACACCCCGTTACCAATAGGTGTCCACCTCTGCCTCTGTTTCCTACTCCAGAAAACCAAAAACCCAGAAAAAAGTAATGTGAAATTGAATCTCCTCGTACCTGAAGATGGCAAGAGTACAATGCCTTTCGAATTCTTTTATTTAGATAATGAATGCCCTTCCAAAGCTATTGCAATCAATCAAAGATTAGTTTACCAACAATGAAATTACCTGCAACTTGCGTTTTTTGGATATCAGTATTTTTGCGATTTTTGAAATTACCTCATCTGAGAATATGACATCTTAGTATATCACCTCATCTACTGCTATGTTTGTTATAACACCAAGCATATCTGTACAACTATTTTTACTTCGGGAAGAAGACAACATTTGCACAACCAAAAAGGAAAATAAAAACAATGCAAGCAACAATCCTCAAGAGGCTAGGGGTGATAGGTTGTTACCACTGAGGAATGTAGGGCACCTCTGATATATTAGTTGAATTGCCTTGTAGCTATGAGATCTGTAAAATCACAAAGCAAAAATGGCACATGCAAGTCAGGTTTTCCAAAATACCTAATTAAATGGGAGCTAGGACTTACTGTCACATTGTTTTTTTCAGCACTTGCAGAATTGATTGGGGTGAGGGTAGGGGTCAAGAAAGTGTCAAATATGCAATTTCCTCTTCAGAGGACACAGAGGCAGCAACTGTGACAGCTATAAGGAGCCTAATAATTGCAATCATAAAAAATAATATGAATCCATATTATATCTGGCATTCTGCCAAACAGAAGCCCAGACTACTCTAGATCCAGCTCCAGTTGTGAAACATTGTAACTACTGATATCATCTACTAAACAAAGTGGACCATTATATATAACTAACAAAATAGGTAATTGTTATGTGTTGCTAGGGTTGAGAGGAGAGAGTTGAGGAGAGCGACGATGACAGACGCGCTACAATACCCTGCGGCGCTACAGTGTCCACGGGTATTGTTCACGTGAGAGAGTGGCAGAGGACCGGCGGCTAGGGCTGTGAGAAGCGCTAGAAACGCCGGCAGCGGGGCTTCGCCCACGGCCGGCAAGAGAGAAGGTTTTTCCTTCTAATCTCTTGCTTGATTAGATTGATACATCTCCTCTCCTTATATAGAGAAGAGGTCTTACTTAATCCCTAAGCAAGCGACTAATTAACCCTAACGGGCTAAGGCACAATAGGCCCTTGACTCTTCTAACAGTAATACTATTAGCCAGAACCAACTGGGGAGAGTAATGTTAAGTCTAGCAGATTCATTAATTCAAATGGCAACCAAGACCTTTTTTTATGTGGAGTTACTCCTGATTACCAAAACACAGGAATGAAGCACACCTTTCTAACATATTCTTGAAATCGCAGCAATGCATGAGAATTGTTACATCATTCTTGATTACACATTTATATGAAAATTTAGGCCTACACCAAAGTCTATGTAAAGAAGAAAAGGTGTATATAAACCAATAGAACAACCATGGCTCTTTCCTTCAGTAAAAAGAACCATAGAGATTAAGCAAAAGCCATTTTTTTATGAAAGCACAAATACTTGAGTGAACAAAAAATAATACGCACCTGCACAAGCTTGACAGAGATATGTATATCTTTTGAGTGGTCTGCACAAAATAAATTGAAGAATACATTAACTAAATATTACCAAGGACTTGTCGGTCTGCACACATCAAAATTCAGAACTCTTGCTATTCAAAACTCTTTCTATCCCTGATTCAAGAACAAGCAAAGCAGATATAACCTGTGAGCATAATAACAATTTGACCACATAACCAATTTGAATGGTGATCCATACACTACAGGCTTGATTACCTATCACAGAAAATAAACTGAAGACTTTAATGGAGTTTTGATATTCAGAAAATGCAATTGATACATGTTAATGGAATCCTCAGCACGCATTGCAGTAGCCGCCGATAAAGATTTTGGATCCAAGGATCACGTCAGCGAACCGACACCACGGGACGAGACCAGTGATCCGCGTGGACAGAAGGGAGGGATCTCGGCGAGGGGGTGAGGTACCTTATCTGGAACGTGACAGGCGAGCTCGACAGCTGGAGCGGAGGGCGTTGGAGCGTCTAGGAATAGATCGCGTTCTCTCCGGTGGCGAGCCGATCTGAGTGGGAGGACGTGGATGGGCCTCACGCGGCGAGGAGGACGTGGATGCGGCGCCGTCCTGGTTCCCGCTCAACCACAGCGACACTGACCTACTGCACGGTGGACCTGTCGCCGTTCCTACGCTACCTCCGCAATGAGGAGCTCCTGCTGCCGTGGATGGAGGTGAACGCCTTCACAGTGCAGCCTTCCTCTTACAAAATCTAGCAGACCAAGAGGTAAGCCTAAAATAAGAATTAGCTTTGTGTGGAGTTTTTATTTTAATAACAAACCTATAGATATATGGAGGAATGGTCTTCTTATGTATAATCAATCCCTAAACAACAATACATGGATGTTTTAAGTTAGACAATGAGACAATACATGAGCTCATTACCCAAGTCACAGGCAAGGACAATAGCAAGGATCCAAACATAATTCTGTAATTTTTAAGCCCTTCTGGAAGTAGAACTTTGGCAGAAAACAGACCTTAAGCTCAGCCAGGCTCAGGTGCGCAGTCCTCCCAGAGGCGCAAATCATAAACATGAAGCCGAACTTCTCCCTGTATCTGTCATTCCACTCTGCCATCTCCTACAGTAGTTGGAGAAATCAAACTAAATTAAGTCCAGAGTTCATATATGATAGACAGGAGGAAAACTGAGATCCGATGTAGCATCTGGGCAGTCGAATCCATGGCTGTGGAGAGCGCGGCTGATTGCTCTTCCTTGCTCCACCTAAACCAGAAAGGACGGCACACTCACCATGCAACAAATCCACCAGATCGACAGGGGAAATTGAAGATGTTGTAGACAGGGAGGGGATGGGCGCCACCGCCGGTTGGGGAAGAAGACATTGCTATCCATTGGAGAAGGGGTGCCGCCACAGGTGGGGAGGGGGTAAGGGGCGCCGCCGCATGGAGGAAGCGGTCTCCATGGCTGATGTCAAGGAGGGCCAGATGGGAAGAGGAAGAGGCATGGAGAAGTCCACGCCAATGCTGCCAGCTGTAGCAACTTGTGCCCACGCCTACGACGGCCACCCATGCACGCCCGTCGCCGCAGCCGCTCCCACTGAATGCTGCCATGGTGCAGACCCCGCGGGATCCGCAGCAAGGTAGGCCATGAGATTTGCACCTGGGCGAGGAGCAATGGGGATGGTGTTGCGGCAGGGACACAGGGTGCGGGGACGGGGAGCGGCGGCATGTGCGGCCGTAGGTGCGGGGATGGGTAGCGGCGTGCGCGGCGGCAGCCCTGCGTGATTGGAGCGGGATCCCGGGAGGGGATGGAGAGTGATTGGAGGAGATGGGTCGCACGAGCGGGTCTCACGGACGAATCGCGGGGGAGCGACATTGCGGTTTCCTTTTTTAGGCCACCTATCGCATGGGGAAGTGAGGTGAAAGCAGGCGGGAGATCGCAGGGGGCAGACCGACGACGCTAGGCGATGATTGTCGCACGAAACGGTGGTCTTACTTTTTTTTCTTTTTAGTTGTACATAGGAGATGAATAGTAATAGTTTATCTCTCTAAACCACAATATTTGTAATGGTATGTATCAATTAACCCTAGGAAAAATGCTAGACGGTATCCATAAGTGATCCGCCTAAAACTTTGGTGCGCCTAGACATTCTCTGGTGCCCTATATATCTACATATATTATTATCTTATTAAATAATAAAAACAAGAAATTATGGACTTAAAGTTATACAGAAATAGAAGTGTTAAAAAAGGCCTAGTCCACCTTACCGACTGCACCTTAGCCTTCCTGACCTAAGTCAACACTCCATCTAACCTTATCCATCCACCTCTCGCAATACCTATCTCCTCTCGTCCACGCTCCTCACATGTCGGTGCTGCCTCTATCTCCTTCAGGCTACGATTGTCGCCGATGCAACCTCGTGCCCATCGTCTCTGCCCGTCCTCCTCCCCCCATCCGCCCGCTGCCTCTAGTTGCACCCATAGCGCGCCCTCCTCCTAGGCGAGCCTGCCGCTAGCCTCCTCCAGGCGCGCTTGCTGCCTCTGCCGCCACATGTTATCCCTCCCTCAAGCAGCAAGGCCCTGGATCTAGAGCACGCCATCTATTCTCCGTCTACCCCCTTAGGCAAGACGGTGCCCCTCCGACTAGCACATAAGCGCGCTTAGGCGAGCACCCTGTGGAACAATGGGGCAAGCTCGGCCGCGATGGGAGAGGAGGCAGCCGTTGCCTTCTACGGATGGATCGAGAGTAGAAAGAACTGACTAAGGAGAGAGAAGAAAGAAAACAAAAGGACTATAGGCTAACAAATAGATTCACATGTCAAGTGTGCCATCTCATGTTTTTGTTAACAAATTTGAGGAGCATCATGTGTATCCAAAGGAGTGATGTTCACATAAAAAATGTACGAGATGAAGGAAGAGCATAACTTGTTACTAGGGTAGGAGGCCAAGATGGCAAAGCATAAAAGATTTAACGATAGTATCATACACGACTAATGGAGATAAGTATACATTAAATGCTAGTGCTAAAAATGTTGATGCATATTTGTGGAACTTTCTAGATAAATAATGTGTATACATGAAACATGTTTGTCATATTTCGTAGCAAAAACTAGGATACTCGGATCGGATATCAACCTGTGGAGGCACCATTTGTTACTATTAGACAAATTTCTTCTTTCTTTTTCTTCTTGTTCTTTGCCATAATGCCCATTCCGGGACGAGTTGGAAGAGGAATTCCAAAATATTACACGGAATAGACTCATCGCACCGGATCAGTCTCTTAGACGGATGAGACTGATCACACCTGATCAGTGATCAATTCTGGCACAATGAATTTACGAGTTATTTTACACAATGAATTTACAAGCAGATGAAGTTGATGCAATGCAAGCAGATGAAGTTGATACACACTACGGAATTCTTTCTTCTTCTCTATTGCTTTTTTAGAAGAAAAAAGAAAGATAACTTAAAACATGTATTGTTGCTTCTTCACTCTTTGCTTGATCGCATATTCATGATGTTAACCCTTCTTCTATTTGCTGAAGCTGGGCATTGGTTGGGATTGAACCTACGGCACTACTTATGATGCTATCAAAGGTATTGAATCCGTAGATATTCTTGTATGCTAAAAATATCTAAGAAATAGATAAGTATTAGAAAAAAATATATACATATATATATTTATAATACCATAGTGACCATGAGCAGGTATAAATAGACGTGTCCATTGATGTGTTTCGTTCACATCCATAACAAACCACCATAAATAATAGAGTCATAAGGACAACTGTATCCAAGCCCCTACTTGAGGTCTCATTCCACTTTGAGAGCTCAAACACATGAAAACCCTCACTTACCGACCCCTATTCAGCTAGCCTCCCGATGGATGAGGGACTCTCATTTCTCTCTCCTGGACTCTTAGATGTGGGAGCCTCTCATCCTTCTTACTACCTCCTTTCTTTCTTCATATAAAGTTGGCAAGTGATGTTGATGAACAGAGTCCAATATTAAGTATGAGAAATTTAGGAGATTGGTTGGAGTGCACGAAAAAGTAGATGATGAAAATTTTTAAAAACTATTAATAATGTCATAGTATTGTTGTTAACATTTATTTATTAGACATAGTCTTAAGAATTTTTTTAAAAAATATTATGTACACCCAATGTTGCAACCCTTTGTCCGCCATTGCACGAGAAAGGAACGCGCTGCAAATAAACGGGAGGGAAGAAGCAATTGTTCGGGCTCAAATTGCGCAGGAGGCACGAAATTCCATAGAACGGGACGATAACGGATCGCCTGACGAATAATCCCACCGAGGCGAAGCGAAGAGCTAGGATTCCTTATCGGAGGAGAGGTGGAGGAGGAATTCGGTCCTGGGGACGCGAGGATCTCTAGCCGGCGCGCGTCTAGCACTAGTAGGAGGAGGGAGAGCTCGGGGACGCGCAATGCGCGGGAAGAGAACGGGTGCGGCGGTCGGGCGGAGGCAGAGACGGAGGCGGGGAAAGGCAGAGCCCAAGCTCATTGGGTGGCGGACGGCCGAGAGGGGACACAAGTCAGCGAGTAGGCCGCCTTGTAACATTACTACTGGGCTGTTGGGACTTACGGGCCTATACTTCAACTGCCTATGTTTCTTCTCATATTGGGCCTTTGATGAGCCTTATATGTTTCGTCACAAGCTTTGGTCCCCTGAAGCCTTTCCAAGCCCCCATAGCTGTCCAAGATCTCATAGGCCTTGAAGAAATCCTGCAAGCAGCAACCGATTTTGCAGTAGATAAGATAATACCTCCATCGAATGAGCACAATCAGAAAGACATCTTGAAGGTCAGTAACAAAATATGAGTAAACTCAATTGGACGGGTAGTAGGCAGCAAGGACTAACTTAACCCAACACTAATATTTCAGTAGACGATTTTTCCAACAACATTGTTAAAAAAACAGTAGACCACCATTTGCATCTCCCCCCTACAAAGCGAAGGTGCTCCGCAGCAGCTCACACGACGCTAGCGACGTGCCCATTGACAACGAGGTGTCTGTGGTAACTTCGTCAATCTCGAGATTTGCTGGTTGAACTCAGTTCTTCGGAGGTGCTCACAGGGATAGGGTGTGCGTGCGTGCGTTTATAGGGGTGAGTATACGCTCGTGCATGTGAGTGTCTACGTCTGTAACTGGGTCTCGCAAAAAAAACAGTAGACCGCCATTTGCATCTCCCCCTACAAAGCAAAGGTGCTCCGTGGCGGCTCACACCGGCCACATCGTCCCAAAATCAGCCAACCTATCCACGTCGCCACCCATGGCCATAGGAGAGCCACGTTGCCCAAAAATCCTCGTCCACAAGTTCCCTTCCACAAATACCCATTTCAATTTGGCCCTTTTTCATAAAATATTCACATTTACACCCCTGGGCAACGTAAACCGAAATTTGAACCCTAAGGGTTGGCGCCTTGACATGAGGCGCCGAGGTCAATCATGGTGCCGAGATGACTGCCACGAGATAGTGGGGCTGGTGATGTGTACCCTACGTGGTAGATAGCTCGGCGCCACAGATCTCGGTGTTGAGCTCGGTGCCACAGACCACGGCTCCGACCATGGATTCAAAAAGCTACGCCCATCTTTCCCTAGCCGAGCCTTCTTCCATTTCTTGCTCCTCTCTCTCAGTTTGTACCTCTCCCCACCCTGCCCAACCTCTGCAATCGATGACCTTAGAAACTTTGATTTGATCCATAGATCTTCGAGAGTAAGGTGTTGATAGTCACTGACACCTAGTTAGACCATCAATATTCCACCCAAAAGTAAGGTAAATCATCATCATATATGTTAAAATTGCTTTATATTTCACCTAGTTCCACTTGTACTTCGAAATATATTTGAATGCAAGGAATTTTTAGGAAAATGCACAAAAAGGTGCATAGAAGACAAGTGGACATGGCAGGGCACCTTGGGCCCACATGGTTGGGTCGCCTGACGCCATGTGGCATCATTCGACGCCCCATGTGGCCTGCCACATCACTGATCCGCGTGATGAGTAATGTGGCACCCCGAGGAGGCCTCCCACGTTGTTGGTTTGAGTCGGTTTGATCCAAAGGTTGAGGATAAGCTCCTTGGATCCTAGGGCCCACCGTCATCCACTTAGAGGGCCAAACCGACCTACAAACCGCCTTTTTTACCAAAGTAACCGACCTACCTTCCATGCAACCACCATTGGGAGCCAATAAGGCCGTAGGATCAAAAGCCAATCAAAATAAGATACAATATTTTTTAAAGCATCAAATTATGTTATATATATATTTTTTTAAATATGAAATTAATATTTTTTATTATATTTGCTTAAAAAATATTGTACCTTATTTTTGAAAATTATTGATAGTAGGCAGCCCGAAAGGGTACGACTCTACTGTGGGCTTCTTTAGGATTGCATTCGGCGCCCAGGATAAAAAAGTCATTTCGCATTGCTTTTAACACTGTTACCTTGTCAAACTAACGGAAGGGCCGAGAACCAAACGAAATTCGTTTTAGGACCAAATAACAAGTTAGATCGAAAAAAAGGACTAACAAGCTAAGCATAACTTTTTTAGAGCCAATAACTAATTTTCTGTTATTATTTTGGGCGGAGAGAGTAAAACCTAACCGGCTTTTACTCTTTCCCCATCCACCGGGCGCCGCCATCCGCACCACATCCCATCCTCTCATCTTTCGTCATGCCGTCGATGGCGTCCGTGATCCTCCGGGCGGCTGCTCGCGCCGCCAGCTCAGCTGCGTGGGCCGCATCTCGCTGTGCGACGGCAGCGGCGGCGGCCTCAGATTCACTCATGCGCGCTTCCTCCGTTGCTGCAGTGGGGATCGCCCGGAGTCCCGCGTCATCTCGCAGCGTTCGTGTCCCCGTCGCCGCACGGCAAGGCAGCGGATCCACCATCGCCCAGTTACCATCACGCTTCGTCAAACCAGGTTACCCCAGTAATACCTCCCGAGTCCATTGTTTTTTTGTTGTTATGGATCATTCATTCATTCATTTATTTACAACAAGAAAGAAAGAAAAAGAGAGCAAATAAATTTGCATTCGATGTATACAGCTGATCTTGATCTGATCCGCACACAACACTTATGTAGTTGTGTCTGTATGCAGATTGGGCGATATTTGAGGCAGATGAGAAGGACCTCGAGTCAGATGAAGCCCTATGGGCCCTGTACGAGCGCTGGTGCAAGTTTTTTTAAGCAGGAGCGTGACCGCGACGAGATGGCTCGCCGGTTCAGCTCCTTCAAGGAGACTGTGCTGTGTGTGGAGGAAAACAAGAGATCTGACCTGCCTTACAGACTTGGGATTAACCAGTTTGCCGATGGGAAGCTATGGGAACTCTACGGAAAAACTACCATGCACCGTATTAAGACAATTCCTTATTCCGCTTCACCGATTTATGCGAGAGCACCAGATTTCTTGTTCAAGGAGGAGGACCCTAAGGGGCCGGGCCGGGCTGGGCCAGGCGGCCGGCGCAACTGAAGCCTCGAATCCACATGTGCATGGATGAATCGCCATGATCGTTTTCAGGATCCACAAGACCCATGAATAACTGTTCGTTCGAACCTGTATTATTAAGTTATGATTTTATATATTATTATATACAGTATGTGTGACGTCTAGTTATTGTACGCCTATGCATGATTCGGAACCAAAGGCATGCATGTCTTCTCTACTGAGCTGCATGTATGGTCGTACGTGTGCATGCGTGTTTGTTCGTACCAAGTTATGTTTGTTGTAATATTCCACTTTTTGGACCTTCACCGAGGAGGCCATGACGTGTTCGTACCAAGTTGGAGAGTTGGAAAGGCCTCACACAATCCAAATCATCTCAAGTCCACGTAACCAGAGTACTTCTAGCACATAGCCAAAGTTCTTATACGTAGTAGATGCGAATAGTGCTACTTGCCAACATCATAATCATGAGACGGTTTCCATAATTTTTGTTGTTTGCGGTTATTATTGACAATCGACAGATATCAACATTGCGCAAGTGACGACAGCAGGAGTCAATAAGAAAAAACACGCCAAGTCTGTGGATCACAATGGTTGTACTGAAGAGCCTCACATTGCATCTCGCTGCTCTTCCGATGGTGGTTCACAGCCTAGCTCTGCTCATCACAGGCAATATTGCATTGCATCTCGGTAGTGGACGCCGAACTGCTGCTGCCGTGACACACTACTGCTTGCTTTAAGTGATATAACCTGTGCTACTTGCCGCAAGCCTCTCATTCAAACAAACAAATCATATACTGCCCCTGTGATCAACTATCTTCCATCTGGCCTCAGCAACAACTACCCTAGCCATCTGGCATCTACTTCTCTTGTATTTTCTGAAAATCATCATTACTAAACTTCGTCAGCCTACACAAATACTGTCGTTTCAGAGTAGGTCGTCTTATGCCAGCTCATACGCCTCTACTTCTAAACTTTGCTTGTCCGTCAGTACAAGCCAACTACCTCCACCCCTTACTGAAGTTCTCAGTTAGCCTCCTTTGCACTAACATTGTACCAAAGAATCTGTATGGCTGAACTAAATCAAGTCCGCGCACTGCAAGTATCAGGACTGAACAACTCTGCTCAGGTGCCTGCACCACTTCTGCAGCGAACCTTGCTTCTCTTTTCGGAAACTTAATGCAACAGGGCTAATTCTGTTCTTCAGATAATCTCTGAACATACTTTCAGCCACTTATCTTTCATCCCTGCATTCCTCTAATCTTCTAGTGTAGCATCACTAACTACTGCCGAACAGCTCTACCCCATACGCTTTACCTCTTCTAAACTCATCATTATTTGTGGCACCCTAACTTGGCATTTTTGCATCAAAATAAACTGATTTTTTCGCGAGCGGGCTTGCACCCGTTTTTCATTAAGAGGGAAGGAGTTTCAACAACGATACAACAAGCCAGAGAAGGCGGCGAAGAGCCCCCCAAGCACGGCAAAACAAAGCCTAGCCTACTGGATTTGCATACATGTGCTACATTGCAGTCAAGTGTTGCGACCACAGTTCAGTTAGGGCTACGAGCGGCACGAAGCCACCAAGAGCCCAGTCCTCACCTTCCCGGACTGCTGCACGAACCACGGCTTGCACTCCTGAAGCCGGTCTTCCAAAGACCCTGCCATTCCTTTTCTTCCATAAGGACCAAGCGACCAGCAGCAGCATTGAATCGAACATCGGCCTCTCCATGAATCGATTCTGAGTCGCTGGCGCAACCACCAACTGCACCCCTGAACTACGTGCACATAATTGCCATGACTGAACCAGCGTACCTCCCACACACCTGAACTGTTTTCAAGGGAACTTTGCTTGGCTTTCTCTGAAGTTTCAGTGGTCTGCATTTCACACAGAGTACTACTTTACATCTCTGATCATCAAGCAACTAACTCACACATGCCCGCACTCCTGCCGAATGTTATACTGCTCTACAATCTTTCTGCTCTTTTCTAAGCAAATAACCTCTGCTTCTCATGGAGATTAAAATCCCCTTTACTGAATCGAACTTGCTAAGTGTCAACATTATGCTACTGCAACTCTCTGCTGCTCCACCTCCCCTTCACCACTTATCTGTCTGAACCTTCACATGCCAGCCATCGAATCTTCTTGGCTCTGAAACTGCGACTCAAAATCTCGAGCTTTCTCTAAACTTTCAGATAGACTTGCTTTTACTGAACATGCAAGTCTCACAACTGATCAGACACCATCTACCACTTCCCCTACTCTTAAAATCTTTTCAACCCTGATGATCTTCCCTTCTAATCTAACACTGAACACTGCACTTGCTATCCTCTGTAACAGGGCTTCATTAAAGCCTCTGCATCTCATGACTGCCACCACTTTGTAACTTGCTGAACGAACCTTCTCTTCCTTGTTCCCTCACCTAAACTAATCAACACACACACGCCTACAACAGCATGAGCACTTCAGCCAGCACTCCACCTTCTCCAACTAGAATATGTATCACTTCTTCTAACTACGCTGACTCCTTGATTACTTCACTGAATCTATCTTCACCACAAGTCAAACACTGCTACCCTGTCGCTTTGTGCTTGCAATCTCCTCACTCTTCATGGCATCACTCTCTTTTTTTTCGAGAACATGCGCTGCATGTATTTCATTAAGCAGAGAAATGGCATCACTCTCTGCAAAGACTACATCTGCTACTCTATCTGTAACAGGGCTTCTTCAAGCAGACCCTCTGAACATCCATCTTGTGATGGCCACAATTTGTGACTTGCCACAGCAAATATCTACTACTTCTTGATCTGCTTGCCACATGCCTACCTTATCTAATGCTGCATACATACTTCTCAAACCTGAACCTGCATCTTAATCTTAAACTACAGCTTCTCTACCTACAACAACACCATGGCAGCAACACTCCTCCAACTGAAACATGCAAACACCTCGCTGCTCCTTCTCCACCTCACCTCTCCTACACTGCTCCCTCCCCATCACCGAACACCATGAATGGAGGGCCTGCTGCTTGTCCTGCCCTATTTACAGGAACTGGGGACCACTAGCTGCGCCTACAAAATACAAGAACACAGTGCCGCACAGGCTACCGTGGATACTCACCATATGGAGCTGTGGCCATGGCGGCGGCATGGCACACAGCTGACCGGGGACCGGCAGTACGGGACAGCCGGCTCCGACGGTGCTCTCTCTCCTCCTCGTCCTCTCTGTGTATCTGCTGCGGATAGGAATGGGATCGACTGGTGGTCGCAGCCTGACGGCCATCTGTGCCCGCCCCCCTTGATTGCGTACACCAGCTCTCTCTTGTACAGGTACAAGCATGCCAAACCAGCTGCGTAGCGCGAAGCCTGGAGTCGTGGGCGACGCAGGCGAGTGCGCGCGCATGGTGGGCGCCAGACTCAGGCGACAGCCGAACGAGTCACCCGGCCAAGACGTGCGGCGTGACTGTTCTGCCGAGACATGCGGCGTGGGAAGAGAGGCTTACCTTTACGGAATAAAATTCTATGGGCGGTGCCGCAACTTTAGACCGTCTGGTCGTCCTCTGTATTCATTCTCTGAAATAAATATTTTAGCCTGCTCATCAAGATTCTCTCCTTAGGTTACTTTCTCCCGCTCCTCTATCTACTGTGGGGCCCATATATCAGAATTATTTTAATTTTTTCTCTCTCCCTCCTTCCTCTCTTCCTCCGCCCGCTCCTCTCTCTCCCCTTCTTCTTCCTCCCAGCCGTCTCCACTCCCCAGCCACTGCCCCGCCGCCCCTCCCTCCCTCTCTCTCTCTCCGCTCCCGCCTCCCTCACTGGCCGTGCCCCTGCCTTCCTCTCCGGCGTGCACGGTGGCCAGAGCCGGGGCCAGAGCAGGGCGGCGCCCCTGCCCCCATCTCCATCCCCGGGCGGCGCCCCTGCCCCATCTCCATCCCCGGCCGGCGCCCCTGCCCCATCTCCATCTCCGGCGCGCGCGGTAGCCGGAGCCGGGGCTCGTAGGCAAGGCGTGGCGGAGCTCGCATCTGCGGCGGCGGCGGAAGACGACCTCGACGAGCGCACTGCGTCCGTCCACACCGGTGTTCCCGTCCTCTTCTTCGTCGACCTTCGTGCCGTGATTGGGGGGAGGAGCAGAGCAGGCAGCGAGGCGGTCTCCGGGGCGGTGGGGCGGGTGGCGGCTCCGGGCGAGCTTGGCGGGGACGGGCGGAGGGAGGCGCCTCGTGGTGGTGGGCGGCGGGCCCCACGCGCGGATAGCGCACGCCCGCTACCATGCCAAATTTGGCGGATGGGAGCCGGTCCTGGAGGATAGCGGACGGTGATAGCGTACCCGGTGCGGGGCTTTTTCCGCTAAATCTATCTTGCAGGACGCCGGTGTAGACAGTCTTAGGCCGTGCGACACCGCTCGCCCACATGCATGCCGATGTTCTGGCTGCCTTCGTGGCTTTTCCTTCTTATAAGGCCAGCTCCAACAATTGGTTTTGAAGCTAGCTATAAGCATTTTTCTTATATTTTAATAGAAGAGAAGGTAGCTCTTAATTAAAAGCTAAGCTCTTGCACATATTATAAAGTTATGTGCGAATATCATGTGGAACCATCTATATTAAATGATATATGCTAAAAATCAATACTATTGAAGAAGTTAACTTAGAGCTGGTAACTGGCTCTAACCATTGCGAGACGCTCTTCCTTCCTGCTGCTACCCTATGCACCGAGACGAGCGCAAATAGATACATGGACGGCTGGGAGTCGGTGCCGCACGGGAGTCTGACTACGGCACGAGTGCATACAATTTTTTGTTCCTACGTTTCCTGTCTTCCTCTGTGTTTGATTAATTCAATTTGGACGGAGCCATGCACCAGCACCTCTGCTACTTCCCTTTGAAGCATGGGCCCGGCCGTCCATAGGGATGGATAAAACCACAGCTAAGGCCAGATGAAAAATTCGAAGCTCGTTAGCTTGCTTGGCTCGTTATGATAATGAGTCGAGCCAAGCGAAGATTTTAGCTCGTTAGCTATAATGAGCCAGCTTGCAAGCCACTCGCGAGCCAAACGAGCCACATTTCTAGGAAAAGCAGTAGCATAACTTATACTACTAGTTTTGTATTACTTCTTGTCTTATACTTTACAATTGGTTGATGACTGATCTAGTCTCTATAAACTTGGGATTATTATGACTTTATCATTTTGTTTTTAATAGATGTATAGATACACATGGATGCATTATGTATGGTACTGAGTATGGACAGCATGGATCGATGTATGGTGTAATACTATAGTATATTATTATACTTATATATATGTTAGCATATATGAATATTTTATTCGATTTAAAGCGGTTGGATATGTTAATTTTGTATTATTACTATTCTCAAGCTTTAAATAAATATAAATATTATATTTTATGTATTTTTTATACCGGGCTTATGAGCTTACGAGCCAGCTTGAGCTCATAAACGAGTCGAGCCGAGCTGGCGTTCTAGCTCGTTATCTTAATGAGCTGAGTCGAGCTGAACTGGCTCGTTATCCCGCCCTAGCCACAACATGAAGTCACAGACTGGCATCCATAATTAGTGTATTCGTGCATGCATTTTAGCACTGAATCCTCATACCCTTTTTCTTTAAAGAAACTCCGTAGGCTCAAATACATGGCCATGCAAGTCTTACTAAGTCATGTCTCCGTAGGCTCAAATATATGTGCAGAGCATATCACATATGCCAGTGTCCAAACGAGATGAGCACCTTATCTTAAAGCGTCTGGAACTAACCAGCGGGATGACATCTCCTTCAACGTTGGCCCTGAAGGCGTAAGATGAAATCTTCACCAGAAACCCCGGTAATATGCAAGTGCTACGCGAGTGACAGCAAGAGTCAATAAGAAAAAAAAGGGACATGCCAACAAACCTGGGGATAACAACGGGTGTACTGAAAAGCCTCACATTTTTTGACCAGCAACAGTTCCAAGGCAAGCCGGCAACCAAAGAAAAAGCTCGTGGTAAGGCATCATGATAACATGGATCCGATTCATACTAGTACAGCCTGCTCCTAACATGCCAAAGAAATTCAACATTATTGTCCAATCCAAAAGGTAAAAGACCCATACAGCGGATGCCAAAAAGTGCAATGATCTGTTTGCAGCAAAAGACCATCCACCATAGCATCCTTTTGGTCTGTAGTGCCATGCAACAAAGCGAGCATCTCCAACAAATCCCCAATACAACCCCTCATCCCCATAAAACAGAATTATTGGGGGAGATAGATCAATTTTCATGCTCCAACAGTGCCCCAATACCTCTCCCAATTTTTGGTGGCCACCAAAAAAACACCTATCTCCCCTCAAATAAAGGGGCACTTGCAACCTCCCCCAATCCTCCAATCCTCTGTTCTTTTGGCGCAAACACACCCATTGGTGATTCTGCACTTGGAAACAATGTCATGCCATCTCTCTTTATATCTTGTTTATGATATATCCTTGTGTGAGTATGTTTAATTTCATTTTCTTATTGTTGAACAAACTGTTATTGCATTTTCGATCTTTGGTCTTAAGTATGCGACAAACAAGACATCAACAACTTATTTTGACGTGAAAAATATCCATGGGTCAATTTGCTCCAACATGGTTCAGAATTTGTAATATGGGCCAAAATCACATATTGGGGATGAGATATTGGGGAACTGTAAAAGCATCTCCCCCAATAACCCAAAAAGTAAATATTGGGCTACCCCAATACTAAGTTATTGGGGGAGTTTTATTAGGGGACTGGTGGAGATGCTCTAAGACCCTAGCCAGTAGATACCTCCCAAAGTCCCAATAAGACCTAACAAAAAGTGTGGATCGGGATTTGTTAAACACATATCGTTCCTTGTCAGTCATTTTCTTAACGAACTGATACAGCGCTTGTTTCTACTGATATATAGCAGAAAAAAAATGCAAGAAAAAAAAGGAAAGACAACGCCAGAAACAAATAAAAACAGAAAAACTATATATAGCAATAAGAAAACTCTATGGCCTGTCGGCCAAAAACAACAGGCACCACGAAATTGGCAATCACGTGCAGGAAAGTAGTTTGATTTTAGTTGTTAACCACAATGCTTTTTTAGCCCTTTGATTTAGACATTTAGTTGCTGATTTAATTCCGTGTGCTCTATCTATCTCATGACTAAAACGGTCAGATGGAGTTCAATTGGAGTGATCGATCTGTTAATCTTGAGAGATATTTGAATTTGTTCCTGCAAATTAAATCATTCAACTCTGCCATTTCTGTGGTAGAGACATTCTCAAGGCCCACACACACCCTCAGGGCTTCTGCGGTCCCAGAATACACGGATAGATATAGGCATTATCTATGACCGGTGGATCGTCATTTCTGTGAGCTATAGAAGTATGCAGCAAAGGATCCTGGGTCCAAGCCATTACCTGTGCACCCCATGGTGGATTGTTGACACGGGTACAGGTAGCCAAATCCCATGTCCAACAAAATCTGCAACACCTGAGTCCTTGCATGTTGTCTTGGACTTTCTAAATTTAGCCTCCACGCATGCTGCCTTGTGTCCGCGTGATATTGTTCTCTGCCACATGTCGATCATCTACCATGGAGTGCACAGGTATTGGGTGGACCAGCGTGCAGGGTCCACCCAATCTAATCCCCAAAGGAGAGCAGCGAGCTGGTGGGCGTGTACCCCTGTAGAGGCTCCTGAGTCTTGACAGCACCGTCGAGCACAGATTGCTAGTCACACAGGCTCGTTCTCTGCTTAATTTCTGGTTGTTCACGAAAGGTATGGACATGTTATTATTATTGCCCACGTCACTAAACAAAAGCACCGCGTACATTTAGCCAAATGGCATCTGTTAGCTTTTTCGCTTACCATTTAGCATAATGATTATAAACAAATGCAGTCAAACGTCTCTCTATGATTAGCTTTGACAGTGGCGGAGCTTGATGGAAAAACAAGAGGAAGGCACCAACACTAATTTCTTATTTAATATGTATATTTATTAATTTTAATCACCAGTTTAGCAGCTACTGTACTTAAGAGAGTTTTCAATCAGCATGGAGGGGCCATGGCCCCCCTTTGGGCTGCATGTAGCTCTGTCAGTGAGCTTTGACGTTTGTTTTTTTTACATGTATGAATACTATGACTATTTTAATACATTCTCTGTCCAAAAAATAAAAATGAGTTATGTGGTAGTTAAAGTGATTCACATTTGACCAAATTTCAAGGAAATGTTAATCGCATTTATGACTCCAAAATGATTTATTATGAAAATGCATTTCGTAATTAATCTAGTGGTATTTATTTGATATCATATATATTGAAACTTTTTTATCTGCAATTGTCAAATTTAAGATATTAAAACATGACACCGTGCTAGTAGAATTGCATTCTTTTCCTTTTCAAAACAAGATGTGTGTGTAAGTTCACAGCTCAGAACTGTTGCGGAGAAAATACTGACTACATAGCGATTCCATACAGAATAATAATGGAGCAGTCACGATATCCAGATTTTTGTTGCGATACTAAACTGGAAAAAGGCCAAAGAGCAAAAAACAATTTTGTTGCGATATAAAAACAATAACTGTAGTAGTGGTGCTCTAGGCATGAGCTAGGCTGGCCATGTAAATACATGTAATT
>CM039603.1:2820349-2863702 GCA_022457205.1 Saccharum spontaneum
ATCCAGATTCCAGAAGTCCTTTTTCTTTTCTTTTTTTTGGGGTTTAGAACTTTAGATAGGTGGTCCGCAGAGCTATCTGCTGTTACCCTCTTTGGCCCTTCCCTGGTTTCAGACATTCAGTACTGTCCAATGAAAACAATTTCAGGTTTTCCCTGAGAGGCAAGGGAAGTGGAAGGCTACTACTCAGTCTCGGGAGTTCCTGAAATCAATTAAACGGTATTACAGTAATGCCTACACTGATGGTGAGAAGCAGGATGCTATAAATCTGTAAGTCTATCGTGTTGCTTTATCATCATAGATGTATTAAACATATAAGGTAGTGAACCAGCTCTTGAGTTGTTTACTGCCATGGGTGCAATGACTACCTCTGCTAATTCTTAGTTTGGTGGCACTATCAGATTTCTTGGGTATTTTCAACCACAAGAAGGAAAACCAGCTCTTTGGGAGCTGGATACCGATTACTATCTTCATGTGACAACAGCTGGGGATGATCTTATGTCTGATAGCTACCAATTGAGGCAAGTTTAGTGGTTATTCGGTCACTTGTTATGATACAATGATTTCAGTCCCTTAACAAGATGATAACTCACAGTTCTGCACCTGGAAATAATGCGTTTGTGGGATTTGGAGCTGCATTGAACCCTGGAACCACATTGAGCCCTGTTCCAGCATGTAAGGAGGATTTCTCAAGGATGAAACTTACTTCGTTTGACAAACTTATAGAAAGAACATGTAGTTCGATAAGGAATGTAAGACTTCATTGTGATGCTGATCTAAAGCTAAGTGGAGGTGCTGGAACTTCTGGAATGGCGCCAGATGCAGCGTATGCAGTTTCCCCCCTTGTAACATATGGTTCTTGCTTGAATTTATTTTTTGTGATGTCCTTACAGCATGCATTCATGATTCAGTGAGATACAGCTTAAAAGCCCAAACTGGTTGTTTGGTCAAAGAAAACATACAGAGAGAATGCCAACTGCAAGAGTTGCCCTGGCTGAAAACGTGAACGAGGGGAACAAAGATGAGTCAAATGTCTCACTTTGTGGGGAACTGAATTGGCTATCCTCCTCAGTTGAATCATGCGAGGAGGACATTTTCAGAAGGTGACTCCATAAAATTGCTGTAGCTCTTTACAAATGACTCCTTTGTGAGGGCGTGTGATTGATACCCATCATTTTCACATTCCATTGTAGATAATTTTGGAAATTTTTGTTGCCTTTGCAATATGCAGGTATCTTGCATTCACAACAGCGGATGTAGAGAATGGCTGGTACGGCGGAACACTTATATATGACCGAGATGAAAACAGTGGGGCTTACAAGCACTATTCTGAACTCTGCCAGGTGAGCGTCTCAATGGTTTGGAAAAAAAACAAACAATCAATCTATCTATCTCATCAGCTTGCTTCTGAAAGTTCGAGTTTGCATATATTTATGTTTGTGATACTGTAGGGAGCTGTCATGGATCCTTTTGAGCATGACCCTGAGAAAGAGCGACATTATGCGGAGGCCCTTAGCGTGGATCTCGACGTCTCAAATGATGCACAGGTAGAGGCCGAAATGCAGGCCGCGCTGGATGACTACCAGATCATAGGGTCGGACCTGAGCATCATCCCTTCATGCGGAGCACTCGCGGAGGATCCGAGCCAGCTGACGAGGTGGATCATTGGAGATGAGAAGCTGCTTGTGGGTGCTGCACAGTAGACCAGTGGGTTTCTATGGAAGTTTGTACAGCAACAGATTGCCATTCTAGTTCTAGTTCTAGAGCTATTTCTCTGAAACAGGTACCCGCTGTATTTAGCCATTTTTTTTCCTGGGAGCACATTCGAATAATCATGATGATTGAAAGATGGTGATGTGTTTGCATGCGGTGCAAATTATTTTTGTTAATGCACGTGCATGCCCATGTATGGATTAAGGATGGAGTGTATGCAGTTTGTTAATATAGCAGGGTGGCCTTGCTGCAGGGATTGGCATTGGCATTTATGAATATAGTAAGAAAAAAGTGAAATACACTAGTTAATATAAGTATCCCTCAACCGCGAGTGAATCCCTGGCTCCTCCGTGCTCCAGCTAATGGTGAACACTGTTTATGACATTGACTCTCGCACTGTTCATGACAGTGATATTTATTGTTCACTTTTTATTATTTTTTTTTGCTCAGACGAATTTAAAAACTTTTCTCATTGTTTGTCGCGGACGCGGCGTCAGCGCGCCCACCATGCTATGATGTTCGACAGCAAGTCTATTGCTTGGCCGGCATGCCAAGGTAGTTCACTGGTTTATATATAAATGAAATCAAACGGCAATCCATGAGAGCACACAAGCATCGATTCATTTGGGAGTCATCACAGTATCAATAGTGGTAGTAAAATCCGAAAGAAATGTTACATTTTACTCCATTCTCTCCATCCAAATATAATTGCGACCTATATATTACTAGCATAAATCACACAATAGGCCAAAATCTCGAGTTTCAAGGACACAATTCAAATTCAGAAACTGCATCAACATCTACAGGAGAGCATGCGTCCCAGCAACTACAGAATGTTCCAACACCAGGTGCACCTAGAAGTCGCAGTTTTTCTGCTGCAATTACCCTCTTGCACTGATCAACCTCATTTAACTCATCTTGTTTGAATACCACAACAAAACGATGATGGAGCACAGGGGACGACAGCATGCTGTTTGGGTGAGAGTGAAGAACTTATTTGGACGCTAAGGTGTCACTTGCGGTGTATGCTGATCCTCTTCTATTTGCCAAACCTTGAGCCACCCAGTCAAAGCCCCTCCAGTGTCTTGGTTATGCTGCTTCAAACCCTAGTACAAGATTAAACTGAACTCAAAACATACATATATATAGAATTCCTGAAGCAAGAAGTTATTGTTTATTTGACCATACTGTACTACTACTACTACAGAAATGGCCTACCTTTATTATTGGAACTTTGGTTGACTATTTTGTTGATGTTAGATGTTGTCCAAATCACACACCAGCAAGAGCATTGGACGTCCGGGCTGCTACGGACCAAAGAACGCAGCGATGATATCACTCTTAAGTGGTGAAGCACTGAGAGGTTTACAAGCAAACTACCAAAGGATAACCAACGTGCTTGTGTGACGAAGAACCGGCTAGTTTCCAGGCAAACTAGCAAAGAAACCGTCAAAGCTCTCGTCCGGGAGGGACTCCGTCAGGGCAAGGACGTCGTCGGGTTGCCCTAGGTCGACCGGCGAGCCTAGGGCGCTATCCTTGGTCGTGGATCAAGGGATGAACAACATGGAGGTAGGAGAAGAGAGTAAAGAGGTAGGAGTAGATTGATTTGTTGTCTTTGATGATTGGATAGATGGGAACTCAATCGGCTATGATTCTCTCATATATATATATATATAGAGGGGGGTGGTTTTATCCCAGTAGGAAACCTCTCCAAGGCTTATTTTCCAAGTTTCCCACATCCAAAAACCGATCTAGAAACAAATCGGTTTGAGATCTGAAAGTCAGATTCGGAATAAACACCTACCGGTACTTCCGATTAGGCTCCACCGGTAGTACTGGTCCCCACTGGAAGTTCCGGTCTCGGATTGGAAGTACCGGTAGTTCATTTTCGCGCAAAACTACGCCTTCCTCCGCCAGCCACCGAAAGTTCCGGTCTCGGACCGGAAGTACTGGTAGCCCAGACAGATATTTTCTCGGAGGCATAACTCTATCATCCGGACCCTAAATTGGACGTTCCATATATGTTTTTTTGACCATCTCGACGAGAGGAACGTAATGTTGAAGTCCGTTACACATTTTGACAACTTCGCAAAATGAACATTTTTAGTTGTCAACATATGCCCTCCTGTTTTTAGGTTTATGATGCATGAACCTAAAAATACTTAATCAAACAAACATAATTAAAGCAAACAGCAACGATACCCATCTCATCGGCTGCATGGTGACTAAGGACGATGTATACATCGGCCATCTTTGTTCTAAGGGCGATACATGTATCGACCATTGTTTGGAGAGCACTTATGCTTCTTGCCAAACACTTGTAAAATACTTTTTCAAGCACCTCCCATTAATTGCTCTTGTGAGACTATCACCTTGCAATGTCTCTAGCAGATAAGAATTGCCAATTATCACTTTGATCACTCCATAAGAACCTTCTCAACTCGGTAACCTTTTGCCAAACTTGCTGCTCCTCATTCACTTGGTGGCATAGTTTTCACCTAGCACCATTCCTAAATATGCAATGTGCCGATAGAGCTTCAAATAACGCTTTAAGCCACCTCCTTGGATTATCCCAATTCTCTTCTTGATAAGTTTGATCAAAGTCCATAGACTTTTTCCATAACCATCCTTGCTCGATCAAATCCTAAACACCTCAGCGACATGTCTTCGACAATTCTTCGATTTAACTCATGGTGCAAAACAAACTCTACACTTTGTCGAACACTTCATCAACTTTGGTATTTGGATCATGTGAATACCGCAATATGGGAGTCCTCTAATCATCCAAATCAGCCCCAACACAACTAGAAGTTTCGTTGGGCCGATTTGGGAGCTTCTCGGACGAATTGATCGAGCTGGTCACAGGAGAGTCGGCTGAGCCGACTAGGGCAGTCAGCTTAGCCGACTTGGAGGAGTCGGCCTAGCCGACTGTAGAAGCCGGCTGAGCCGACTTGGCTTCAGCAGAGGGGAAGTCGGCTGAGCCGACTGAGTCAGTCAGCTTATCCGACTGGTCTGCACCTGCACGAGAAAAATTAAAATTTTTATGCATCGGTTGTTCTTGAATATGAAAATTATGCCCACCGACGTCATAGCCAGATGCTTGCTGAGCTAACATGTTGGCCTTTTGATTTTCATACCTCGGAATATGCCGAATTCGGAATTCAGCAAAATAGGCAATAATATCAAGGCAAGCACCCAGACAAGCTCATAGTGATCCTTCTAAACATTGAAATATACCAGCGACTTCCTGCACCACTAGTAAAGAATCACCATAGGCTTCAACATGTCATACTTCATGGATTGCAATATAGCCAAGCCGAATAAGAAAACTTCACATTCGGCTTGAATTTTGGTGTAAATGTAATTTTAATCGGCTTGATGTCTCAAACAGCACTATTGTGAGAAATAATGATTATGCCAACACCTTCGTCTTATTTGCAAGCCGATTAATCATATTGTCACATCCATGAAGTAAATCCAAAATGCATATGTCATGCCCCCTGGGCCTGAAAGCCATCGAAGTAAATTTTATGGGAGCTTTCTAATAGTACGATAGTCACAAGCACTCATCGACTATATTTTTACACTAAGGGCGATATCAAAATATCGGCCATATGAATTCATCCACAAGAACATGCATAACCGAAATAAATATTTCAGCTCTTGATCATTGATAAGAAAAATAATTTGGCAACCCTTCGAAACATACAGATCCATACCAAGGATCAAAATAAGGAGCTGAGGGATAACCGTGCATACCAGGGGATGAATTCCATATAGGTATAGGCAGAGAGTATGGATGATGCCATGACCAATAATTTTGATGATTTGGTACAAACCTCCAACTTGACAATTGTTTCTTGAACCTTCTTCTCTCCTTTGCATTTGTTGCAACACTTGCTTGAGCATCATCCTTCTGAGCTTGAATTCTTCGTTTTGGAACCCACGCCAAGCCCTTTTCTTTCAGCTTCTCTGCACTAAGCTTTTGTAACTTCTTTTCTTGCCACTTTGGTAAACGATTGAGCCTATCGGTTTTATTTCTGTTTTGGATAGCGGCAAATCATTCTTGACTTTGGGCACTCTCACCTTCTTTTATTCAGATTTGGCACCTAGAATATTAATAGATGATTTTTCCACTTCTTTGCCATCAATAGCCGAATTTTTCAGTAATGTAATCGGCTTTTCAATAGTTGAATTTAGATCTGAACTTTTATCTTTCCGGCCATCATACTTCACGCGGTAAACTTGTTTTACCACTTTCTTCTTTGCTTAAGCTCCGGACCGATTTTGATCAAATCGGTCTTTATAAGAAGATGATTTCTCTGAATATCTAGGAGCTGCATACTCTATGTATTGTGGCCTATAATATGATGGCAGATGTGTCTCTTCATCAAACCAGCCTCTAGGTGAATATGGCTGAAAATGTGTGGGCTATGGTCCATAATATATGGGAATTGGTTGCTCAAAAGGATAATATGTTGCTGCTGCGTGAGATCCATTCCCTTGCCAATTCCACTCTTGAGATTTGTGCTTTGGAGGTAATTTTGATGATTGGACTTTATTTGATCGGTTGGCAATATTTGCTTCTCCTATCTTTTCATATTTAGCTAGAAGTTCCTCGAAGCTAAGCTCTGGCCTTCTAGTCCTTTGTTTGCTATGACCCTAACCTCCATTAGCTTTATGAGCATCTTCCCCCTTCTTTTCATCTTGACAAACATGTTCCAAAGGAGGATTCTCAGCCGATTTCCCTTGCTCAATGGAGTCAATCGACTTTTGTTCTAGTCGGAGAGATTTCACCTGCCCCCCAGTATCTTCTGAAATTGTAGTGACATTGTCATCCACTGAAATATCTTCAACTTGCAATTGATGGACAACAACCTTGTCATCACTTGAGGGATCCACATCTTTCTCCTGTGCAATGAGGGTGCTCCAGGTGGCTTAGCTATATCCTGGGATGGCTTAGCCGTCTCTAGCACCTCCAGAGGAAGCAGGGTCGGTTTAGCTGCCTCCTGGGCTGGCCTAGCCGACTCTACCTCTGGTAGAGCAACAACAGCCTCTCCAGACGGCTTAGCCGACCACTGGGTCGGCTTAGCCGTCTCAGAGACAGCAGGGGTCGGCTTAGCCGTCTTTAAGGGTGGCTGAGCCGACTCCGTAGCAACAGTAGCAATTGGCTCTCCTAGATGACTTTCTTGATCTGTGGGTTCTATTGGTGAGTCGGCTAATAATGCAAGCCGATTCGAAACATGTTTGCCATCAAGATCAATTGAATCCAATTGGTCCATACGTTGAGCTTCAGAAAATCTCAATCGTCCATTATCAATGGCCGATCGGATCACTCGACAAAACACATTGCAGTTAGAAGTATTATGATCAGAAGAATTCCCCAAGAAGCTTGGTGAGCTTGGAGATGAGCGGCTCCATCACCCCTGTGGAGACGCTCACAAGAGCAGCCTCCATCGGTTTTGTGCGGAGGGAGAGAGAGCACTGAATCAGAGCTCGTCGCCGGCTTGCCAGCTGCCGCCGCGTTGAGTGACCGGCGGAGCGGCTGCAGCGACGACGGTGCTTGTCAGCTTGTCGAAAGGATAAGAAGGTCTGGATGATGGAGCACACATTGTTGATCCGATCAAAAGCACACATGTATGAATGAGAAAATTCGCTGACAGCTCGTCGGGTGAGACGCTGACATGGTCGACATTTACTGGTCAAACCAGCTTGCGAGGCAGATTATTCCACGCAACTACAATGCGATTATCTTCGTGGAAAAATCTGCCTTTGACTTTGAGAGGAGGCTCACCAATGCGTGGACGGTGGATCAAATCTGGTCCCACAGGCAGTGAGTTAGCACGAGAATGGCTCGGATTGCTCAAGGATCGATTTACAAAGATGCCAGGGAAAACTGCCCTGCCCTAGCCGATTCTTTAAACCGGTTTCTACACTCACCGCGGAAAAACCTAGAAATGCATCCTGGAAAAGAGCCCGTTGGAAAGGTGCACCTAGGATGGCTTTAAGGTTGGTAGCCACCCAGTGGCGGAACCAGAAATTTGAGTAAGGGGACTAGCTAAACACGGTTAATCCCTTCAAAATATATTCTATACTTTTTTTAAAAAAAATTGTAATCACGATTTTAAGATTCTCAAAGTTAACTAGCATGAAGTGACTAGTGCTCTCAATAGAGCATGCTAAGACTATCCGCACTCATGGACCTCTATATTCATCCTCTAAAAGGAATATTCTATCCTAGTCATCATAAAATATACAGTTTTCTCGCATCCATCCATCCTCTATATCATCCTCTATCCACTGTGGGGCCCACTTATCACTTTATCTAAATATATCCATGTGACATCTTGTTATGAAGAATTTATTGTCACGAATTTAATGGTGTAATCGGAATTTAATTTGGTGTTTTGGTTTGTGAGTTATAACATTTTTTTATATGAAAAAAAGATTAGACACGCTTTCCAACGCACACAATCTTCCCTGCGCGTGCTCTCTCCGCGTGCCGCGGCCTTCTGTCTGTTGCGCGCGTCAGACGCTACCGCGCGCTATATATGGAGGATGCGGAACGGTTGCGGATGATTTAGAGTACCCGGTGCAGACTCTTTTTACTCTATATCGATACTCTATATGGCTTCAGTATCATTTACCGTTCTCCACTGCAGACGGTCTAATGCTAGGTGAAAAGAATTGCAGCACATAGGTGTGAAGTGACATGACATAAAAATTCTGAAGTCTGACTCCGCAGGAGGCAGTAAGATAATTATTGCATTCACCGTGCTTATTATCTTCTTTGCAATCTAAATGGGGTTAAAAAAATTGCACGGTGTCAGGGGGCGTGGCCCCTGCTGGCCACCCCCTGGTTCCGCAACTGAGGCCACCTAGAACGCCGACAAACATCATTAAAGGCTTGTTTAGTTCTCCTCAAAATTTCAAGTTTTTTCACTCTCTCCATCACATCAATTTTTAACCGCTTGTATAGAGTATTAAATATAGGTAAAAAAATAACTAATTACACAGTTTAGTTGAAAATCACGAGATGAATCTTTTAACCCTAGTTGGTCCACGATTGAACAATATTTGTCAAATAAGACAAAAGTGATACTATTCATCGGGTTGAAATTTTTTTCAATCTAAACAAGGCCTAAGATGCTTACGGAACCACAGATACAAAAGCAGGAAGAACTCGGAGGGTTGGAAAAAAAGATTAAAAAAATAGATGTATTTGTATATAAAAGATCATTGGATGCCCTCAATGCCTACAAGTTCCATAAGTCATAATTTAATTTGTGAACGCAATGCCAAATTTGTCACTGCCATGGATGACTATCCTTTCGTTGGTGCCCCCAACAATGCGTAGTTTGGCAAACATGCAAACTTGGTACTGTACAAAGGATTGACAGTTCTAGCACCCTCAGATTTCCAAGTCAATTTGGCACCTTAAAGGGGTAACGTCCTTTGAGGTGGAGCCTTCGGAGGCTACAAGAACCAGTAGGGTGATATGAATCCAGAAGCAAAGGGCAAGACCCATCAGAATTTCGCATACCTCACAAGGGAAAACTCATGGTAGTTTTCGGGCCAAATAGGCAAGTTCAAAAAAGAAACGGCCAAAAAAGAAAGCCAGACTTTTTCTAGGGCCAAGCAAGTAATTTTCTCATATATGTAGGTGGGGTATGAAAATGTAAACATATACTTAAAAAATCCAACCGGACCTGCGAAAACTAGGCAATGACACAATATTATTGCTTGTTGTCCAAAGTTCCAAATGGTCCCCTGACCAGTTTCCTCGCTACGAGGCACAAGAGAACATACACAAGAACAACTAGAGATTCGCATTACAATTTACAAATGAGAAAGGCACTGAACACCACTAGAGTCAGTTGACGGCGCGAGCCTGTCAAATTGCAACCCTCCTAAAGTTTCGAGGTTTCTCAGTCTAAAAGGCAATAATCAGAGAACTATCTGGGCGAGGCGTCTCCAAGCCTCCCAAATTATGCACTGCCGCCACCACCTTTCCTACAGACCCAGCATCTCCCTGCTTGCTCCTGCCTCCCTCTCTGCTGCGGTAGCCACTGATCCAGATGGTGTTGGTGATTTCATGGACAGCGGCGCCACTATCTGCGTGGGCGCTATTGCAGCTTGCCCCGCCACTGTCACACCCTTGGCTAATATGTCACGGTTAGTAACAGGGGTAGCTATGAGAAGAACGCCCATGTGTTGCGTGCTGTTACCAGCAATAGCTGCTGTTGTGACATTCTCTTGGGAGGTCTCTGACGGCTTTGCTGCCTTTTTGGGCTTCTTGGCCCGGCGTCGTTTTTCTGAAGGGGCAGGCAAAGCTTCAGGGATATCATTGTCACCACCCAACAAACTCTTCCTGTGGACAGAGCAGAAGTCCGTTCCCCATTTTGCGCTTGTACCACATCCTTGGAACTTGCACCGGCTGCCCCCACCATGTTTAATGCAGAAATCTGTGCGTCCCTGTGCACTCTTTGTACATCCTTCGAATTTGCACCGCCTTCCCCCACCATGTCTTATGCAGTAATCGGTGTTCCCTTGTGCGCCCTTTGCACACCCTTCAAATTTACATCTCTTACCACCACCATGCCTCACACAGCGGTCACTACGGCCTTGACCACATGCTGCATTTGGGCATTGAGGGAACACACACCGTTTCCCGCCTCCATGCCCAATGCACAAAGGTGTGCCTCCATGTGCACCTCTCGTACAGCCCCGTACCATGCAGCCCTTGCTAACACCGCTATGCAACTTACAGTAGATTGAGTTCTCATGTGCTTGCTTGCTGCAGTTTTCATTCTTGCAAAGCAAGCCTGCCCCAGAGAAGACCAATTGTGCAGTCTGACCAGAAGTGCACCCAGAACTATCCTTTAGTTTACCTCGATCATCCCCTTCATGCTTGACATGTAACTCTTGCTCAGTGCATGGCACTGCAATGGAAATAGATCCCTTGAACTGGCTGTCATTAACAGGGGGCACCGATAAACCTGAGCTCGCCATTCCGCTGTGGAGGTGACTGAACTGTTGGCATGAAAACTCCCCACTGTGAGTTTTGCAGTACACCACCCTTCCATCGACAACCTCACTGCACCCAGGTTGCTGGCACCGGTTCCGGTCTGTTTTACAGGCAATCAATATATTAGAATTGTATAAAACACACTACAATTGATATAAATATGAAAAAAAATTAGCAAACAAAGAAAAGCTGATAGCAAAACACCACAAACTAAAAGTAATTGGTCACACCAACATATCATATATTAGATCCAGAATTCATGATAAAAGATATATATCAACCAACACTAGCACATGAAATGTGTCAGAAAAATAGCTTCATGATTAGTTTGTGGATTGCACCAACTCAGTGGAACATAAAGTAACAGAATGTCTTCTTGAAATTCCAAAATAAAGATGCGTCCTTGCAAAATCACAAGCTATGGAGACATTGAGGCATGGAGCAGACATACCACCGAAAGAACCTTCTGCCATATGCATCTGAATTCAAAGAAAAGAACAAAGAAAAAATTAGGATGTTGTGATTGACATATACCTAAACATGTTACTTAAAGGATGGACTAAGATACCTTTATACGAGAAATATGGTCATGCCCCATTACTGTTGTGTGTTTTTCTGCAGAAGTTCCAAGCATAAATCTGTCAGATAATGAAACAGAGATACAATATCAGCAACAGTAGATATATGACTGATTATGGAAAATACGAGGATCCAAATAAGTCTCCCAAACATACACCTGAATATAGTGTAAATGGATATGTTAAAACAAACAAAAGGACAGTTTGATGATCAAGTATTTTGTGAAATAGCACAATTTGAGTACTTGAGAATTGGGTCAAATTGGCCATGTATAATCACTAGGATTGGTTGCTCTAAGTACAATACATATGGAGAAGGAAAACTGTATTATTTGCAGACCACAAATTTCAGTTTTATTGTTGTACTTGTACATATGAAAACTTCATCACATATCACCACTAGCTAACCTCTTTGTTCTTGGCTACCAGTCTGTAACATGGAAAAACCATGTGAATGAGGTATCTGGTTATATTGCGAGCAATTAGAGATTCATTACTACACTCCAGTCAGATCTGATCATTACCAAAAGTTGGTGTCTGTATTGTTAGCTCCAAACCATTCTTCAACACATACTACATGAGAAATTAACAGTAGTTTCAGGTTTTTAGCAGCAAATAGGTAAAATAGAACAAACAAACCATATTGTAATAAACTATTTGGTTATTGAGTACAGTAAAAACAAGTTCATACTTTTAAAAACTTCTTCCATAAACTTAGTTAATAGTTAATACAACAAGTGAAACAGGACATAAAAATGGAAAAAAGAAAACAGGAAAAATACAAAGGCAAAGAGGTCATAAGCAACATTCTCTCACAGTTTCCCTTCCCTTTACTATCAGTATTTAGAATAACTGTAGTGATCACCCAAATATTATGAGTAGTGTCAATGAAGAACAGAAATTATTGAATAGCAAAAAATGCTCCTCAAATGTGGAAAAGTAAACTAAGTGAAATTTATTAGCTAGCAACGATAAACCTGACAGCATCTACAGTGTGCACTCAGTAAGTGTCATTGGTTACTTTAGCCAAATTATAAAATTCAGCCTGATAAAATAGTAGGACAGAATAGAGGAAAATGTAAAAAAAAGCTCATGCATATGTATGGTCTAATGGTGTAACGGCTCAAAGATATAAACTAATGGAGAAGTTCCAACTTGTAGCCCCTAATCAAACAATGAACCATCTCACAGATTTGATCAAAGGATAAAGGACCAGGCAACAAGCAAAACAACAAGCAATATGTTACGGGTGGTGACTAGGTCTTCCCTCTTGCTCTTGGACAAGAGGAACATACATGGCAGCAAAAAAATCAATGCACAACGGCGAAGACAAAATACAGCCACTCGAATCACTCAAGTAAAAAGGCACTTATATTTATATGATACAAAATGAAGGAAAAGCGCTGCAAAGTATCTGACTGCTATTTTTTTTAATATATATTTCAAAGGATGGATCATCGTGTGTGGTGCTTAATCAAGAAAAAGGTGCCAGGTTCTTCATGATTTTCTGGCTGAACAGTCTGATGAACATGCAGTGCAATAAACAGGTAACTCTGCATTATAAGCTCATATATGTAGTTCAGAGCGAGATGTGAAGGTTCCGTTTTCCAATAACTTGTATTTATATTTTGAAACTAATGATCAACCTTGAACAGATGAATTCATTCATTACTTATATAGATAGATGCTACAAAAGTGAAAACAAACTCAGATTTCTTGACAGTGACAGATGATGTCCAGCAAAGAAACATAGGTCAGAATTGAATTTGGAGAAGTAGTGCTATCTTACTAAAGGAGGTATCTTAGGAATTCATAATTCGTTCCTATTTGCTATGCGCTTTACGGTTGCGAAATTAATTAATGAGGATATGGTGGTGCTTTAGTGCCAACCAAGAATAATAAATGTATGGCACAGCACAATAGTTCCAGCATGTCAGGTTCAGCGCCAACAGGCACACCTACTCCTCTTGCCATCAACAAAGAACCTAGCAGCTTTTAATTGGGCAAATTACCGAGAGCAGCGAGCGAGGAAAGAAAAAAGGTATAAGCATTCACAACAGTGGAACTAACAGTGACCGTCCATTTCCCCACTTAAGTCAAATGCAGTAACAATAATGCACATACATACGTATACATAAACTTTGGTACGCATTGGTCGAGGCACACGCTGCATTGGCCAGATGCAAAATAAAATCGCAGAGCGGGCCACTTTACTAATACTACCTCCTCGCCGAAATCATTACCGAGGCGGTATGGCTAGAGGAACAAGGCTCTGAGAACATACGGCGAGCACTAGCTACACGGAGCACGCACGCACGCACCCACCCACCCACCCAGGAGCAACGATCGGCGAAGGAAACCGCGCGATCAGGGTCGACCGATCCGCCGAATCAGGGGCGCGCAGCGGACACAGTAAAGCGGCGTGGGTTACACATGCAAACACACTCGGTAATCTTTGCACAGAAAAGGAAACACACCCGGTCGCGAAAAAAAAGCAAAGCTGTGAGTAGGCATAGCACACGGCGTATACAGACGGGCTTTTGATCAGATCAGATCCAGCTAGGGTTTAGGTGGGCGGTTACGCTGACGCGCGGCGGGGAGTGGAGGGCGGAGGCGGCGTGGGGTGGGGCTGGCGCACGTACCTGCTGTACGCGGTGGGGCGGTGGTCGCCGGCGAAGACCTCGGCGGCGGCCGTCCGCCGCGACGAACGGGGCGGAGGAGGAGGAGGAGGAGGAAATGCAGGAAGGGAATGCGGAAGCAATTTGGCAGGAGGAGGAGTATTTTTTAGTAGAAAGAGGAGGAGGAGAAGGGAGAAGGGAGGAGAGTGGGCAGGCAGCTTTGACAAGTGCAAGTTGCAGCAGGCATAAACATAAACATAAACAAATTGGCTGGCGCAATTCGCACTTGTCAGTCGTCACCGTCGCAATTCGCAAGCGCAAAGGGGAAAGAAGCCGCCCTGATCTGGATGGGCCCTTTTCTTTTCTTTTCTTTTCTTTTCCTTCCATCGATGAATGATGATGAGGTTGATTGACGAATCTGTCTCGACTGATTTGGGCCGAAATGTTGCGGTGTCGATGGTTTTGGCGGCCCATGTAGTACACCACCGAGTTCCCCACGGGGAAAAAAAAAGGTCATTTTCGCCTCGCATGCCTGAGTCCTGGCTATCAATGGCATGGTTTGGTTCGTGCTTGAACGAAGGAGTTCAAACGTGGATGCGCATAGATTAGCTAGGAGCTCTGTATCTTTGTCTTTTGGTAGGTTTTTGTCGTCACCTGATGGTGTTTGTAATTCAATGATAAGCTAATAAAGGATGACTTTCCTAAAAAAATCAACTGCATGATTTTAAGAAAAATATGAATCTAGTTAAATAGTTTTTTCTGAGTTAAAACAGGTTTTCATAAATATTGAATCAGTTTTTTGTATTTTTTTAAATGCATATTTATTCTACAAAACCATTTAGATATTTTTTTGGGGAAAAATATTTCTACAACTTTTACAAAGTCTAATTGACCTCCTTGAACTATCGCAAGGATCTGATTTATCTCTCTTGTGGCTAACGTGACCCCGCGTAGAACGGCTGATGTGGCGCCACGTCAGCCGAAATTGCTTTCAAAACAGCTTATGGCGGTACATTGGACGGTTTTAAAAAATAGAGGAGTCTAAAAGTCCAAATTTCTAATTGAGGAAGATAAATCAGATCTTGCATGTTGGATGGTTTCGGTGGCGGTTTCAGGCTACGTGATGCCACGCTAGTCACACCTGGTTCATACGTATAATTGTAGTTTTTTAGGGAGTACTGTATTTTGCAGCGCACCTACTGTTGGAGGTGGCTTCTGATGTAGCCGTCAGCCGCCAGTCTTCAGTGTCAGCATTTAGAGTGGTTGGTAATTGTTTGCATTAGCACCGGACCGAGTCCAAGGCATGTGAAGATAATATGTTTGTTTAATAGGGATTCATGTGAAGCACAATTGGATTGGATGGACGGCTGTGGTAATCCTTATCCATGACAAAGGCTGCTATGGAGCTAGGTTCTTGTATAATCACCAGCATAATACTAGTACTAATCAAACTACTTTGCTGTATCTGTATATAATGTATAACTATAGGCTCATAGCAGCCCTTGTGTGGTTGGGTCACAGCCTACCTCATCACCATGTTCGTCCTATTGTCACTCCGAATAAATTAGATTAGACGACACTTGTGACCAATTGCCACCGCTTTCTTTCCTGCTAGCCCATCCCAAATTTTTAAGGTAAGAAACAACTCTTTGTTTTGTGGTCAAAGGATGGAACGAAAGGATACGACAATTGTTGTAAAAAAAAAAGGATACGACAAGAACTACTCCCTCAGTTAACACACAAACACACACACAAATCTCGTTGTTTAAGAAGTCAAATTTTTTAAGTATAACTCAATTTGTAAAAAATAATATCACTATCTGTATCCCTAAATATGTTTATTACAAAAATATATTGTATCATAAATATTAGTAATTCATATATATATATATATATATATATATATATATATATATATATATATATATATATATATATATATATATATATAGGGAAATTATTTTCTACTCCTAGGGAGTAGTTACTCCCATGTTTATATCTCAAGATTTGGGGTGTATATGACCGAACGAAGCGTATATACATGAAGTATATGATCATACTAGACTATCTATGGTATTATATATGTCAAGTATGCATGCATACATAGAGTATATGGTCATACTTATTTTATATAGTACAGTAAGTGGCATTTTCGTAATATATTAAAAAGTATGGGTTCCTTTGAAATTTTTTCGCGTAGAAAGATTTGGAGTATCTTAGTATGAGTATATAAACATACTCAAAGTGATAAACTAGTATGAACACATATTTAAGGTGGGTTTTTTAAGATGGGAGTAACTACTCCCGGGAGTATAGAAAATGCACCCTATATATATATATATATATATATATATATATATATATATATATATATATATATATATATATATATATATATATATATATATATAGTCAAATTTACAAACAAAATGGCTTTTAAAAAAGTCAAATACTAGACCATTTCTTTTCCTTCCAAGTAATTCGGGAGAAACCTTTGTCACATCACAAGTTCGTGACCTACTATGGTTTGCGTAGAATTTAGTATATGTCAATCCAAATCCATTGATGCCAAACTCTGCTTGTTCAAGTTAAGTGTGCCAGGCAGTAGCTGAGTCACTGAAGCTTTGCTTGGTTGACTGCTCCATCCATTCCAGCCGGCTGCAGTTCAGTTCAGTTGGTCCAGCCGTTCAGGCCATGGCTATGTCCGCTTCCTCCTCCTCCTCGCGCGCCCTCCTCCGCCGGATCAGCGGCGCGCTCCTCCGCCGCTCCTTCTCCGATGCCGCAGCCGGCCCCGACTCCGCCGCCGCAGGGTACCACGTCGCGGGTGGGCCCAGCTACATGCGCGGCGCCGTCTTCTGGGAGCCCGGCCGCCCGCTCACGCTCGAGGAGTTCCGCATGCCGCGCCCCAAGGCCGGCGAGCTCCTCATCAAGACCAAAGGTCCCGCCTTTCTTCCCCCCCTTCCCTCCCCATTGCCGCTACGCTTCGACTTGCAATCCAGATGAGATGAGCCAACTCGGCTGATTCTCTTCTCTTCTTAATTCTGAATTGCGACTCGTCCCAAGTGGGTGCTGCTTGTTCTATCAGGCATGCCGAGTCCATCGATTGCTAGTGATAGAGGCTGCTTTGGGTAACCAAATGCCAAAGCTGCTTGATTTGGTGATTGCGCGCGGCTGGTGCTTCACTAGAGTCCCAACCATGCGAGTGCGGCGCGGCAGATTGGAGTCTTGGGGGCTTCGTTTGGATGAACTGATCTGATTCCTAGCGTCTCCGTCTGACATGTTGGTGTTCACCAACTTGGTGCAGCCTGCGGGGTCTGCCACTCCGATCTCCATGTCCTGAAAGGCGAGCTCCCTTTCTCCAGCCCTTGCGTCGTGGGCCATGAGATCACTGGAGAGGTTGTTGACCATGGCACGCACACTCCTGCCGAGATCATCAATAGGTATGGTATATCCATGAAAACAAACTTCACATGCTTCATAGCCATAGAGAACCACTACTGCTCGAGGTGACAGATTTGCTGTTACCATACACCACCACGGGCTGCTAATTCAGTTGTCAGACATCAGGCCCGTTTCGGAATTGATGGATCCTTCTCTGAAAACGTTTTAGGTTCCCAGTCGGGAGTCACGTCGTCGGCGCGTTCATAATGCCATGTGGGAACTGCTTCTACTGTGTTAAGGTACAGCCTCTTCGTTGAATTATGGCATCCCTTTCTTTTCTCTCATGTTTCTATGCTTTTTCTTGCTTATTATGCTCATGTGCATTGATTTGATACAGGGCCAAGAAGATCTGTGCGAGTCTTTCTTTGCATATAACCGTGCCAAAGGGACGCTCTATGATGGCGAAACACGGCTGTTTCTAAGGGGCAATGGTAACCTGATGAAACATATTTGCATCATACATCATTAGCACTGCAGTATAATTGTAACAGGCATTTTAAAGTATCCTGAAATTTTCCATCTGCAGGGAAACCGGTGTACATGTACAGTATGGGCGGGCTTGCAGAGTATTGCGTCGTGCCAGCCAATGCGCTAGCAGTTCTCCCTGACTCATTGCCATACACAGAATCAGCAATTTTAGGATGTGCAGTGTTTACTGCGTATGGTGCCCTGAGGCATGCTGCTGAAATGCGGGCGGGTGATTCGGTAGCTGTGATCGGAGTTGGAGGGGTTGGATCAAGGTCAGTTGATCCCTAATAAATTTTAGGATCTTTCTCCCTTTTCTTGTAACTATGAAAGCACAAACATGACCATTCTTCTTCCCTCTTACTTGTATCTTATTAAAAGTAGATCTTTTGCTTTGCAGCTGTTTACAGATAGCAAAAGCCTTTGGAGCTTCCGAAGTCATTGCAGTGGATGTTCTTGATGAGAAACTCCAGAATGCTAGAACACTTGGAGCAACCCACACTGTAAATGCAGCAAAAGAGGATGCTGTTGAAAGGATAAAGGTATGTGTCGATTGTCAAAGTTTGTGATCTATCAATGAAGTTCAGAAACTAGGTCTATATATCTACTTCATTATAAGTCCTGCCATTGCTTATCTTGTGTTTTTTCAGTTTTTCTTTTTCTTCAAGTGGGCTGTGTCAAAATGTGCACATTGAACTTTTCAGCTATATATTGATCCTACTCAGATGTGAATGCCTTGCTGTTCACAGGAAATTACTGATGGTAGGGGTGTGGATGTGGCTATAGAGGCACTTGGTAAGGCATTAACATTTTCCCAGTGCACCAAAAGCGTACGTGATGGAGGCAAAGCTGTCATGATCGGGCTTGCTGCAGTAAACGTAATGGGGGAGGTCGATATAACCCGTCTTGTCCGACGACAGGTATGCAATCGGCTGGCTTCCACCTTTGTATTGCATTGCATGCATGGTTCCTTGTTCATCCTCTCATGTTTACTTGGAACCAGGTGAAAATCATTGGTTCATACGGCGCAAGGGCCAGGCAAGATCTTCCTCAGATAGTGAAGCTCGCGGAGAGTGGCGCCTTCAATCTCCAGAACACCATATCAAGGAAATGCAAGATTGAGGAGGCGAATGGCGCCTACGAGGATCTCAATCAGGGCAAGATCGTCGGGCGAGCTGTCGTTGAGATCATGGAGTGATGACTGACGAGGTGATCAATCCTGTGGTTCCAAACCTGGGTCACACAATAATAAAGTGCGCGTGCTCTTAGACAGCATTGTCAAAATCTGTTAATGAGAAGGTGACCGAGCTGTATATGGAGATGCGCACTGTGTGCGTGTGACAAAGTGTGTTACTGGAATTAACATTTGCCATTGTTATTTCTGTTTAGAATGAAAATTTACTGTTGCAAGCCTCCTACGCCGCCAACTGCCCACATCTCGGGCTGTGCCACCCGGAATGCGGCTGTAGCGAGAAGACCGACGCCGCTGCGTCATAAGTGTGGGCGTTGTGGGCTTGATGGCCTCCTTGCCGACGGCATCGCAGTACCGCTTGCTCATCAACAGTGTGCTCTTGACCATGCCTGCGGCGCTTGGCCACCTCGCCTGCCGGTCCACGCCCTCGAGCCTCGACGTACTCTGTCGCCCGCGCCATCTCGCACCTTCCACACCGCCGCGCCCGCAAGGACATAGCAGCACTGCAGACCGACGAGTGGCGTGGGGCGGCGCAGCAGGCAGCACTGAAGAAAGCTCGAATACCGGCTCTCAAGGGACGCCCCCATGGTGTTAGATGAAATGGCCATCCCGTTCGTCGATTCTCAATAAACACAATGCTCCACAGGATAGCCTCACTTGTGAAGATAATGATCTAAACTACAGATTGCTTGGCATTGACAATTTTACGGATGCCAGGGACGGCGGCGGACATGGATGTGCATGTGATGGAAAGGGACACGTTGTATCAGATGCTGATACACTGTCTCCCGTCAGGGAGGTTGGATCAGGTGAACGGCAAGGGCAACAGAGTGCGTGCAGGGTATCATATCAGTGTATCAAGAGTGCTCTGCCGTTCGGGACTGCCAAAGGGGCTGTATTTCCTGGTGAGGATTGAGGAGCATTTTGATGCATTGCAGCATGCCATGAGGCAGGACTTTGAGTGGGTTCGGCCGGAAGGATGCCCTGATGCGGCTGATGGCCTCCCACTCTACAAACTGATCGAAGGGTTTGTGATGCAGATCCCTAGCTTTGAGGTATATGGAGATTCTGTCCAGTTATATGCATTCGTAGCTAATTAATTATATATATGCCTGTTCTTATGTAAAGTTTCGATTACCTTAAGGCATAAATGATATCACTGTATTAGATTTGTCGATGGGCAATGATCTTTTTTCTCAATTCCAACTGATAGTAGCAATATGACATGACTTGGATTTTTTCCCTGAATGCATATCTGCATAAATTTCTTAGCACAAGTATTTGTAGTGTGCTATTCTTAAACCTATCACTGCATTGAAAGTTAGATAAAGAGTTGAATTAGAAGTGCTAGAAAGGAACAAGAAGGCAGTATCTTCTTTGGAGTCAATTCTCGATTGATCTGCTTTCTTGCTTCAGTTATTTGTGATTCATGGGTTGGGAACCAATCACTGCATTGTTGCTCGTTATCACATTTACAAACTAGATGTCACCTTTTTCTTTCCATTCCTAATTGGAACGAGCAAACTAAATGTCCTAGCAGGCTGAGGTTACAAAGCCTTAACATTGATGGGTATCACTTCTTTCAATATTTTTCTTTTACTTGTAAGGATAGTTTCTTGTAATAATTAGCCCATAGTACGACTATTCAGCCTCATTTTATTCTCAATGAAAATATTATATGGTCATGGATCAACTTAGTATAACAGCAACTGTACAGTTAAAGAAAACAACTAAAAAATTTATGCACGGTTGATGGTTGCTTTTTAGTGTTCATATAAGTTTAGTGTACTCCAGATTTGTAAATTGATCAACTCAGTTTATATATGTTCGAATAGAAAACAAAGTAATGCCTATTCTCTGATTCTGTTAACCAAGTTTCGTTTGCCAACATACTTCCTGCAAGTTGTTCTTCCTCACAATAACAGTAATATACTTGTGTATGTCGAAATCTCTACACCCTGAGTCCTCCATGCAAGATACTGGATACACTTCGTCTTACAGAAAAGATAAGAAAAAGCGAAGCGGGAAGGGTCACAGAGAGCTTATTTTGGGCTCTGTTCCCGAGGCATATTCAGATAGATAGATAGAGAGGTGTCAGGCTAACTTTCAAACAATGTCAGCAGAAAACATCTATATAAATTCTCACACGTCTTCGATTTCCCAGGCCCACTTACATTATGTGCACTATCACCTTCTGGTAGGTAATGTAGTTTTTACAATGGCTGTGAACTACTGAAGTGGATGGAGAGCACAGATGAGAAGTCGCCTGCTGGTATTTTTTTCTTCTTCCTCTTGCTGAAACAACCCTGATCCACATCATATGTCGACTATCATGATTTCACCAACAATGTCAAGTTCTGAGCTATACTCAAATATTCAGAATTATTGTTGTTAGACAAATGAACAATCACATCACATGTTAATTTTCTCCCATAAGTACCATAATAGTTTTATGAAGTTCTAGGTTTCAGATAATAGTACGAATCTAACATGAGCCATTTGGACACCAAAAAACACAAACGCTCTATCTATTCAATGATACTTGAGCATCAAATCAAACAATTGATGATGAAATACTTTATCAATATTTGCAGCATTACCTTGAAAGGAACCTTGAAGCTACAGAAAGGGAACTCAATCTTGACGAAGAATCAAGCAGAAAACACTCAAAGGAAAAGCCAAGCCAGAGGAATCTAAGAGATGGTCAACAGCTCTTGGGATAGTCCTTTCATCTTCTTATAAACCCGTCTTTAATGTTGTATAATTCACAATTGACTGCATGTTTCCAAATTAATTGACTGTAAAGCCTTTCTATGTAACCCTTTCTCAAAGTTAAATTTAGGCCTATAACAGTTTATTCTGGTACCCGGGTGTTTTCCATGGCTCAATAATTCATATATAGATCTGCGTTTAATAAAATAATTATCAAAACATGATATCATACAAGTTTATCCATGAATTCAAATTTGATTTCAAGTGTTCCTATTATCTCCATTGGTGGCACATCATGAAGCCTGGATATAGGTAGAGTCAATGGTATAAAAGTTGAAGAAATTTCACATTTTCATCAAATGATAGGCTAATTCAAGTTTAATAGCTGTACCACTGCAGTTCCATGATGAGGTACTTTGTGAACAAGCACCAAACCTTACATCTTTTATAATTTATCTTCAGATTTCGAATTTTTGCTCTAGCAAATACCTCCACGATCAAATGGCCTGGTTCACTCCAGCAGGAGCACGGTAAAGCCGCGCTTGTTTTCTAGTCTCTACATATCGAATCCAGGGTCAAGCTCGGCCATCTCATTGGGCCACGTCGCCTGTTTTTTTATGGCCATTGGATTCCCGTTCCAAATTTGATCGAGCCGTTGATTCCTGGCACCCAGCTCTCCTGTTCTGACGCTTCACGAACCCCAACGATGTATGGCTGCAGTCACCCAAATCGAACCGTCCATTTGCATCCAACGGTTTGACTGTCCACGCTTCCATCTAGTAGCAGGCCATGGAGAGTCCAGCCCATCGAAGCCCACCAGAGCACACACATTACACAGACTCTGTTCGTTCCCAACAGCCGTAACAAGCCAGCCGCCGCCGTCGGAGCACGCGCCCCACGCTGGAGCCCCCGCACGTCGCCGGAGCACTCGCCTGCCGCGCCGGAGCCCCCGCCCCCCGTCCCGAGACGAAGCCCGTGCCTCCCGCGTCAGAGCCCCCGCCCCCCGCCGGAGGACGCGCCCCCTGCCGGAGCACCCACCCGCTGCGCCAGAGCCCCCGCCCTGCGTCCCGCGCCGGAGCTCCTGCACCACGCCAGTGCCCCTGCCCCCACCGGGGCTCACTGCCACGGCGGCCTGCTGTTGATGCTCCCTCTATTTTTGATTGCAGGGTGCTGATGCTTGGTCTGAACGCTGATGCCTGCACTGACTGAATGTGTGTGTGTGCGCCTGTATGTTCCCATAATCGAAATGTGTGTGTCTGTATGTTCCCAGAACCGAAATGTGTGTGTGTGCCTGTATGTTCCCAGAAGCAATGTGTGTGTGTCTGTATGTTCCCAGAACCGAAATGTGTGTGTGTGTGTCCGTGTGTGTGTGCAATGTGTGTGTGTGCCTGTATGTTGCCAGAATCCAAATGAACCCTTATCCTTCTTCTTGCTGTCTTTCTTTGCATACCACTGAACCCTTATCCTTCTTCTTGATGTCTTTCTTTGCAAATTTGCGCTTCTTATCCATCCAGCCTCTTTTGCGTTTTGAGGATTTTGTTTGCACCTCTTTTTTCTTCAGGCATGCAGTGCTCACCAAATCACTTGAGGGAGTCATATTCATGGGAACTGTGGCTGCCTCCACATTATTAGTGCAACTAGCAATTTCTTCTTCAATTTGCTTGCTGAGAATGTCAAGTGTACTGTGTACTAACAAGACACGCCCTGGATGGCTGGCAGCTCTATGAGCTAAATTCAGAAATTTGCGGGACATATCTTTGTAACAAAGCATTTAATCTAATTTTGGATTCTCTATTATGTCTCGGCCATGGCTGTCTTGTATTGTTCCGCTACGTGCTTCACGTGTCCATCGCTTCAATACATATTGTGTGGTTAGTGATTTGATATTCATCAAATCAAGGACTTTTAGAGCATGTGCACATAATATTCCAATTCTATTAAATTGCCCACAACTACATGTACTGGTTTGTTCTATACGATCACCAATAACTTTATACTCCTTCTCCAATGTAAAAGTTCCATCAAAACTCCCAATTGACACCAGATATTCATGGTTACCTTCTAATGCCGTGGTGCATGCTGCCATGGACCTTTCGTATTCACCTTGAAAAGCTTCGAATATTACTGGTGTGTACAGCTTGCTAGCTTGGATTAGCATAGGTGTCCTCATTTTGATTCTAGGTAATTTTTTTCTTGATTGAAATTCGGAATGCAGCTCATTATTTCTTTTATCTTCCACCAACCTTTGAAAATGCTTAAGAAACCGAATTATATCAAAATCAGATTTGAAATGTCTCTTTAGGTCGCTATTTAGACTCTCACTCAATTGTGTGCTTCTCATGCCTAATGTGAAGACATCTTTCATAAAACATTCAGCCCATTTTTCCTTCAACTTATATATACTATCCAACCAAATTTGCTTGCTTGTCTTTGTCCTCATCATATTAAATTCATGATCAAATGTTGCCTCATCTTCATACTCATACATACATGTACTAAAATCTGCGAGAATACTAGGTTCTTCCTTGCTGCCTTCATCTTCATTTTTGGCTGAAGATTTTGTTTTTTTCTTGCTCCCCTTAACTGTATTTTTAGGAGAAGCATTTGATTCTTCATTGTCAGGTTCAGCGAGATGTTTCACAGCATTCTGCATAATGTGGAATGTACACAAACCATGCCATGCTTCTAAAAACACATCCTTCACTTCTTTTCCCATTGCATAATCTTGATCAGTATAGATTGTTTTTTGTTGCTTTCCATTATGTGCTTTCAGGAATGTCTGAAATAACCACTTGAATGACTCAAATGTCTCATCATACATTAGAGTAGCATAAAAAACCACTGTTTCCCTAAAATGATTGAACCCAACAAATACACCAAAAGGCCTACTCTCTCTGTTTGTTCCAAAAGTAGTGTCAAAACTAACAACATCACCAAAATATGCATAGTCAGTGAGCATTTTAGCATCAGCCCAGAAAATATTTGCTATTTGTTCTTCCTGATCCATTTGCAATGCATATTGGAATGACGGGTTCTCAGCAATTTTCTCCTGAAATACATAAGCATGCTTCCTGCCTGACCATATGCCATCTCCCGTTGCCGCTTGCCTCGTAAATAGTTCTTGTGATCACGGAGTGTGTAATTGAGATTAAGTGAGCCACCAACTTAGATAGTAGCCAACTCATGTGCCAATTTGGGTCGAATTCCTGCATCATCAGCTATCTCAATCTCAAATCCTTGTAAATCTGAAATTTTTCTTTGAGACACCATCAAGTGTGAGGTTTGTGGCAACTGAAGGATGTGATTGTGTTCCAAAATCAGATCGGTCACTTTATAATTTCCCTTCTCTCGGTCTAGTACAAGACCCATGCGAACTTGACAATCGGTTCTAGTTTCAGCTCTTGGACTCTTGATTATACGACCTCTTTTATCTTCCACTCTATGACCCTCATTTGCACAAACAAATCTGCAGGATCTAACCTTTCCATCCGACTGTCTTTTGTTTGTATACCTTTTTCTAACCTCAAAGCCCTTTTAACCTCCATAACTAACCCAAAACATCCAGGCCTTATTTATGTTATTGAATTCCATGCCAACTTGAGGTAGCAAATCAGGAATGAAACACTCTCTGCAAATAAAAATTAATGATGAAAAGATGTTATATGTGCAGCTAGTTACAAATCTAAACAACAAAACCATATCGGATCTCATGGACAAAAAGGAACAGCCATGGTGTAACACACCTTTTCTCTTCCATCTTGAATATTCAGATTTACTTTTGATGCAAGCAACAAATTAATGTTTCCCACAATCTTCCATCTAAAAAATGCAGATTTTCCCTTAACCAAACCAAAACAATCGAATGAGTTATAAGGGAGGAGAAAAGGAACCAGATCAGAGTAGCTAGATTATAGCCTGAGAACGATGAAACAGGTAGAAGCGTACAGTTTTTTGACCTGCCCTCCAATGACGATCGCCGGCACCTTAGTACGCTGGAGGACGAGCCCTCCAATGACGATCGCCGGCACCTTAGTACGCTGGAGGACGAGAGGATCGCCTTACACTCGCGTCTGGCGGCAAAAACACGAGCAGACGCCGTGAACTGGCGCCAAAAAAAAAAAAAAAAAAAAAGACAATCGCCGCGCCAAAAAGAATGAAGTCGCGGCCGCACAACTCGTCCTGGAAACAGGCCGCCCCTCTACGTGGGCCAAGGTCCAGTTGACTGCGAGCGTGGTTCGTCTCCCGCTGTCTCCCCGTTGGATGTGAACTGGACGGACTGATTTCCTTGACTGCAGCCAAACGTCGATCATCCTGAAGTCAGCCGATCTGAATCCCCTCCCCACGTCTTCTTCGAGCGCCGCTCCTCCTCCCCAGTTTTCTCCCTGTTTCGCTGCCCCTCCCTGCTCCTGTCCCTCCCCCGCGGCCCGGCGAGCCAAATCCACTGGCGAGGTGCGCGCAGCGGCGGCCGTGGGCTACCAGCCCGGGCACGGAGCCTTGGCGACCAGCGGCGGCAGAGCCCGCACGCTCCAGGCCAGCGGCAGCACGCGCCAAGCCGGAGGCGGCGGCGCCCGCCCGTGGCAGGCCAGCGCGACCAACGAGGTGGAGGTGGAGGCTCAACCTCACCGAATCTGTCCGCCTCGATGCCCCTCGGCTCTGCGAGGCCCGCCTCAACACCCAGGGTAAGTGCTGCACCACAGCCTGGGCATCTAGGCCCAGCTCATTCGCCGATGACCCCGTGCCCGTGGCTGCAGCAGCAGCGGGAAGGGCTGTGCAACTGTCGCTGATTTTGGATCACTGGTAAGTCTCTTGCTCGTGGGTACGATGTACGAAGGTGCGAATGGTCGCGTAGCTTCCCAGTTTGATGGTTGGTGATACATTTCCAGTAACGCTTCTAGTCCCAAATAATGTTCAACAAGCAGTAGTACTAGGATCTTAAGAGTCCGTTGGTTGAATACAATACTCGGAGTCCATGCAAAAGCAGCAGCAACTTTGTTTGGGTAAAGATGTTTCCTTGTTTCTTCTGGGATTAGCTGACCTGGTGATTCTGGATGAAATGAAGCGCTGAGGTAATTAGTTAATAGAGGAAAATAACCTTGTAGTGTCTCCTAAATTAGGGGCATGATTCACTCGCCCTTCTGAGAGTTGCATTTCTTTTAAAAACTAGCCCCCACTAACTAACAGCCAAAACCATTCCTAAGGCAGTAAGGCTCCAAATTTCAGCAGTCCAAGAAATCTTGATGTCTTTATGAAGCCTTAAAAATATTACAGACATACATGATACATGTTTTCTTACACAGAGACATAACCAATGATCCAATTAGAGGCTGTACATACTACTAGTATCGATAACGTTTGGCAAACTGTTTCTTATGGAGAGCTGGAGACCAAGAATATGAGACTGCATTTGTCAATTAGGTCTACCAAAATTATTTCTTAGTCCTTACACATGACTATTTGAACAAGACTCCACTGGTATCATTTCTACATGAGGGAGGATGGCGCCAATATTTCATATGGGGTAGTTTCCCAGGCCTAGAAAGAGAGGTCCTACTACTTAACTATGTTGTATGCATAAGGATGTTCAATTATATTTGTCAAATATCTAATCCCACGAGAAAAATAAAGTTGATTAATATCTCCCATTTCTTTTACTCAAGAGCTCTATGTCAGTTAATACTCAGTACTTTGTATGTAGTAACCTGCAACCAAGTCTTAAAGACATCTAACTACAGTACTTAAGACCTGAACACTTTCTAGGTTGGCCATGCTAGAAAATGTTGCATCCAGCCTGGGCTCATTGCAATTATCAGGCCGTTGATGTTGTGCCATAAGTCCTGTTTATTTTCACGTAACCAAGCTTCTGATGTCAAGCTTCTGATGCAAGTTCTGGAAGTGGTCTGTTTTCAAGATTTTCTTATAGGAATGGATTATCTCTTGTTGTGATTTGTATACTATCCTACTCAATAGGTTACTCCACATTTTAATTTAATGTCAAAAGCAAATTTTATTTTAGTGAGGGCTGCCATAGCCAGCTCCCTTTTGTGGCTTAACCATAAACCCTTGTGCCCACGTTGTTTTGTATACTAACATACCAATAGGTTACTCCACATTCTTCTGTGTACTCCCTACTATTTCTTTATTTTTCTCGCTCGAGACATCTTCCTCAGAATCTCAGATGCTTGGTCCTCACTCCTTATTTACTGATCTTTTATCTTCGATTCCTTTTTACAATTTCACCTTACCTTAGCCTGGTCACACAACATTTTTGAGATTCACAAAAAATGGCCGGCACTCCATAGAGGTGCGCGGCAACACTGGCTTCAAATTTGCACCCTAAAATGTTTTGCACATTACTGCAGTACTATATGAAATTTGGAAGTTGGAATCTTCTACAATGTAGGGAATGTGATAGTCGACACCATACATCAAGATGGCCCAAAGGTTTTTTTTCGTTGCACTGCAGCCACACTCTGGTACGAACTTCCTTTCTATGTTGCTGGAATATGTCTCTTTGCAGAAACTACAGTATGTTTCATTTGTATTGATTTCGTGTTTTAACAAGACCTAGAAAGTGGCATTCATGACCATTGTTGCTAACAAATCTCTGTACAGAACATGTTGTATTGTCTACAAAATCAAGGGCACCATCATTGGATATGATAATATGTAACACAAAGTGATACTAACTGAGATTTGCAAGCATGGGAAACAATAGCAGTTCGAGATTGCCTAGAGGAGTTGCGACAATAGTGACGTGATCAAGACACAGATGATGACTGCCCCCTCCAGGGCTCCAGACATACCAGCGTCCATGCACACGATAATCCTGTCCATCCTTCAAGATGAGAATCCACTTGCACTCTTTAAGGACTATGCACATGATAATCCTGTCTATCCTTCCAAGTGAGAATGCACTTGCGCTCTTTAAGGGCTATTGTGTAACTATAAAGTTTGATCTCATTTTGATTATGAACATATATCAATTAAGTTTCTCCATCTCTTCTGTTTGTTCAGAGTTAAGGCCTAAAATGAGATTATAGATCCTTTAAATTTACCAGGTGCAATGTAAATGATTTCAGCTACTACGAATTTATGAAAGCTGGTTCCTCAAATATATAAATTTCTATGGTTAAAAACCTTTAAGATAGCAGGTACTTTTTTTTTAAAAAAAATAAGACTCATGTACACCTAAGTATCTCAGAAACTCATATATATAAGCAATTGTGTCACCGTAGTAAAGACAAAAAAAAATTATCCTGGGCTACACAGGCTAAGGCGCGGCAACGCCGCGCCTATTTTTCTAGTTTTTCCTAAAACGTGTGACATAAATGGACTTGAACTAGGGCCTCTACGATAGTATGTGCGCACTCGACTGGATCCTTGGCCAACAAAAGCATGTGATTGCCTCAATCTTCTATCCTCTCATAAAAAAGAAGGAAAGCCTCGTGCTTGAGGATTTCGTCTAGAGAGACTTCTGTGACGGTATCATTGTCTACACAGAACCATGAGGAAGAAGAGCTGCTGCTCGGCTCCTGCTCACTTGCAATCCTACTTCCTCTCACATAAGTGACGCAGCGCCCCTCCGCTATGGAGCTCTCAATGTGCTCAATGACACCAACTAGACGATATCTGGTATTGTCTTTGTCCTCAGACCTGAAGATTTGAGAAATAATAATTAAAATTAAAAAGAAAAACCAAGCTAATCCTATGAAATGCTATATAGCTATAAACATTGCTATTGACATATATCCAGTGACTGAACAAGTAATCAAATTTCAACATATAAGGCTCCTCAACTACTTGAAAGTGCCACCAGAAAATGCTCAAGTTGTTTATATAGTACATCTATCACTGAGTACTAACACTGGGTATGTCAAGTGACTAATTAGAAAATGCTGGGCATTATAGCCAACAATCCGAAAGTCTAATAATAAACGGTTGCCAGGTTAGGCATTTGATTGTGCATTCTCAAGAAACAAAAAAGGAATGTCCACCGGTAGCCAGTGATACAGTGCTGCAAGGAGTTTGTGATGCACTGTGTTGTAAATATGATAGGAGATTTTTTCCCAACAAAAAAAGCTCAAATCACAAAGCCCTGAAGCAGTTTTTAACTAATTAAAAACCGGATCACAACAGCTAGATAGCATGGCTCTGAATTCTGATCCAAACACAGCTATCAGAAACATTCAAATTCAGCTTTGTTAGGGCCAACGGTTAAATTCAGTTGATTCTCGAACTCCAAATACAATTAGTTTCACATAGACACCTGATCCCATTTTTCATCTATCTACGCAGATGGAAAAGGTTTCGTAGCTGTTCCAATTTGCTGTAAGGAGGTTTGCGCTCAAAAAAATTTTTTGATGAAAGGAGGAGTCACATACAAATACAACTTTTTTTTTTGATATGTTGCATATGGCATTTGTATGTGATTCATCACCATGAAATTACGCTCCCAGCCAGCAAGTCATGTGAGTGTCACTCTGTATGTAGGTACGTATGTGCCGAGTATTTCAAGTTCTGTTCATTCGTATTGCTGGTGAATAAAAGTCGTACGTATCCCGAAGTGAAGGATCTAACGGCTACATGCGTGAGAGCATATGCTATTGAGAGCTGATTAAACTTGATGCGGAAATTTTGCCTTGCAGAGCAAATGCTCCCACCAGACATGCGACCGTTGGATGTGGTTTTAAGATATGTGCCAACCTTTTCAGCCCAACTGGTATACTGTTCGTATTTTGTATTCAAACAGTTTTAGACCCCGTATTCGGTCTGACACGGTCTGACCACTTTTTTTGCTCCTCCCGTCTCTCTCCCACGACTCTTATCTTTCACTTTTCTGCTTCACTTATTTTCTCATCGCCAAACAACGCTGTCGTCTGCTGTCCTCATCGCCACCGCCGTCGCACCATGTCGTAACTCCACCTCGTCGCGCTGTCGTGGCACCCTCCACCTCACCGTGCCACCTCTCCAACTCGACGCGCCGCCGCTCCACCTCACCGTGCCGTCGTTCCACCTCGCTGAGCCGTCCTCCACCTAATTTTTTTTTGCCGCTCAATATATGTATGTTTGGTACCTATCCTTTTTGTTGTTAGATCTGTATTTAGCCATTTTTATTTTGTTTTTAGTTTCGTCTTTCTGTTTTTTTACAGATATCCCCTATATGTTAAACATTTAATCCACTTTCTTTTTTTATTATTGTCTCTCGGATCTACTCCTTATACATTTGATCAAAGAGCAGGTATACTAATACTACTTCGTCTTGAGAGTGCGTTTTGAGAGTATGTACGTATGTATGTGCTTTCAAGTTCTATTCATTCGTATTGCTGGTGAATAAAAGTGGCACGTATCACCAAGTGAAGGATCTAACGGCTGCATACGTGAGAGCATGTGCTCTTGAGAGCAGATTTAACTTTCTTCGTGAACTTATGAGATGCAAATAAATGCCTTTTTTGTTTTTGAGATTAGGCGACTGAAATGCAAGTGATAATCGTTTAGCCCTCTTTATGAAATCTGTTTATATTTTATATACAAAAGCGCCTAAATTAAGGTAGCAGTAAATCAAAAGTGAAAAATTGCCCTACACAGTGATACAGTCCTTGCTAGAGTTGGTGAAGATCGAAGAATGTCGCTCTAGAGTATCCTTGAAAACAAGAAGGTTAAGGGGGACGCGGTTATCCGACGACGTAGCAAGCTGTGTTTGCTTCAACACCCTCTTCTCCACCACATCGTATAATCCCACCCATGATCTCATACGGTCTCCCAAGAGAATCACACTCCGTCCTTCCACGCCGGCGTTGATCGCCCAGCATGAACCCAGCAACTGTTGCGGCAGTTCAACCCGGAGACGGAGCGTCCAGCTCTCGTCGTCGTCGTAGTCCTGCAGCACCCAGACGTCTACGAAACGCAAGATGTGAAAATCTCCCATGGCCAGCATCCCGTCCATCTCCAGCAGGAAGCACCTGTCCCCCTCCCACGGCGGGCGGCGTATCCGTCGGAACGTCTCTAACACGCCGTCGAAGGCCAGGATCGTGAGGCGTATTCCCTCCGCACCGGGAGGCCACCCATCAGTTGAGAAACGAATATTGGGATGCTGCGACCAGTGAAGCTTGCCGCCAAGGTTGACGTAGCGAACGGGTAGGTCCGCGTAGAGATTGCCCAATGGCCAGGGCCAGGCTTGTCCCAGCCGACGGGCTTGGGCAGCTTCGAGCGAGCAAACGTAGTGTGATCCTCCTTGGTCGTCGGCGGTGAGGCATAGGAGCCGGTGCTCGCCTGATGGCCCGTGCACGTAGAATCCGGTCGGCACCGTGTAGGCGCCGGGGACACGAGGCACCATGCTCCACTGCTGCGTAACCGGGTTGCAGACGACGAAGTCCTTACGCTCACTGTCTCTCTGAAACAGCAGGAGCCCGTCGCAGGAATCGAGCAAGACGTATCCACTCCAATCTCCGCCGCCGGTGGTTGTGTACGCGGGGTAGTACTGCGCGTGACGGAGACGACACTGCTGCTCCGCCTCGTCAAGGGTGACCAACGGGATGCTTTCCAACGCGCCGCTCGTGCCGCGCTGGAAGATGAGCTCCAGGGGGCGGCGCCGGGCGTGGGCGGCGATGAACTCGGCGCTGCTGCTCATGCGCTGCCATGCTTTGCAGACGGCGCGTGAGCGGAGCACGGCGGCGGTCGGGAGGCGCTGCAGGATCTCGACGACCACGTCGTCGTTCAGGTCTCGCCGCCACGTCGCCTCTTCCGCCGGTCGACTCGCCGGCGCTGTCATCACACTCGTACGTCGTCGCGACTGTCTTCTTGTCTCTTTGGATTTGGATTTGGATTGGATCGATCGTGTCGCTTGCCTTGCCAGTACATACATACCGTAGGAGTATATATTTGCCTCCACTCGACACGGTGGAGACGTACGGAACGCGGTTTGGTTCGCCAATCCGGACAGGGACAGCGCGCGGACCCCATGATGCCGATAGCCGAATCTAAGGCGTACTGTACACCTGCCGTCATATCATACCGTCGAATTGAAGACGTACGGCCTCGATCGCGGAACTAATCGGAGTTGGATATTTTCTACTAGTATAGTACATAGTCTAAAACTCACAACTATACACTAATAGATAATATTTGTACATACAAGCAACGCCGTTGCGCACAATGGGCAGCCGCTTCTTGCTAGTACCATCTTTGTTGGCATAGCTTACACGGTGGCGTGGCTTGCCATAGTATGAAATATGCATTGTTCATATATTTACAGAAATGCAATGTGTCGGTGTCCAGACCCAAGGGGGTCCTAAACCAACGAGTAAAATGCTGCGTGTCCCTTTCCTGGATGGTGATGCAAGGAGAACACACGGGGGTTTATCCTGGTTCGGGCAAAAGAAGGCCCTACGTCCAGCGGGGGTGAGAGAGATTTGTATTTCCTTGCACCGAGGTGCTTGCGTAGGGGTTACAAGCTTGCGAGAGAGGGTGTCGAGCCCAAGTCTCAAAAGGGGAAAAGAAAGAGTACAAGATGATTGCTTGAGATGTTGGTCGCTACGTGGTGTGTGTGCAGCTGTTCGTCTGATTCTCCCCCCCTTGTAGAGCCCCGGCCTTCCCTTTTATAGGACGTGAGGAGACCAAGACAACAGGGGCCTTGAAACGATGTTTTGTCAATCCCTGTTTGAGATAACTGTAGCGACGTACCCTAGGAGTGGGAGGCCATCCCTGGGCACGTGATGTCGTAGAAGGTGAGGTGCCGAAATGACCCGGAGCGCCGTGCCATGCCGTCCTTTCTTCCCTGTTGCGCCGTGTCAGTGGTCGAGGTCGGGTCGAGGTAGGGTCGAGGCCGAACGGATAAGTCCGAATCCCCGGAATTACGGCATACGGACCTTGTCGTACTCTCCCTCGAGGGTTAATAGTGACGCACAGGACGAGGTATGGTGGGTATAGTGACGTTTTTCACCTCCCATCACGGGATGGGCGGTAAAACAGTGAAAACTGACACAGGTATTGTTCCCACGCCGATCCAGACCGTGGCCATGCCGGTAGGTGACGGTTGGTAGGTTGCATTAAATGCTCTGACTTTTCGTCCCGTGGTAGGTAGAGACTGATGGGGTCGAGCGCCTCGACCCGGGCTCACGCGAGTCGTAACGCTCCTGGGGGGCGGTCGAGCCCCGCGCGGGTCGGAGCTCGGTCGAGGCCTCCCGTCGAGGGGGCCTCGTACGAGCCGGAGACAGGACGCGGTCGAGGCATTTCATCGAGCCGGCCTCGTACGAGGCGGACCTGTCGTACGTAATGGGTTGTGCTTTATCGTGACTTAATCGTTTTAGTTTTTATTATCGTTAAATGTGGGTACCCCTATACTATTGGTACCGACAGTAGCCCCCGAGCCTTTAGGTGAGTGGACGTTCACTCTCCTTGAGGCTTTTTATCGATGAACTGGAGTCATAGCGCCGTTTATCTTTCTTAATAGGAAGGCCTAGGTGTTCTCAGTACTTTTCCGGTGGGGGCGCGCGAGCGCACCCGCCGGGTGTAGCCCCCGAGGCCTCGGTGGAGTATTGAGAAAATCTCCTCCGAGGTCTTGTTTATATTTTATCAGGGAGTAATTGATGCGGCCGAGCCCCCGAGCCTCGCGCGCACGAGGTCGATCAGAGTCCCTACCGTCTTTCGTTGTCCGTCCCTCGCGCTCTTTCTTCGGAAAGGAAGAGGAGGGGTGGGGAACGTCGTACTACCCCGTTTGGGCGAGTCCGGCGATCTCCGGTGAGCTGTTAGCGGGGAGATTCGAGTGAGAGTTCGTGCTCCAGTCGTTAGGAGTCGGCTTGTGGCCCGGAGGCACTCTACGAAAATGCCAAGGAGTGGTCGTGCGGATGTCGGTTCCCTTCGACGGGATCCAAGGGCTCGTTGCCTCCCCCGTGGGGATTCCTGCTTCGACCTCGTCCTCTGGCCTCGAATACGTCCTGGGGTGCCTCGAGAGCGTGGCTCGAGCCCTGGCCATGTATGAGCGCATCCCTGGTCGTCCCTTGCTCTGTGCTCGAGGGCGGCTGTCGAAACCCAGGTCGAGGGCCAGCCTCTGTTCCCTCGAGACTTAAAGCGGGCCCGGAGCCCGTTAGCGGAATCTCGGAATATCCGTCCGCGGATCTCGTCCCGCCCGTTTAGCCAGGCGCGCCTTTTTAGGGCGAGATCGGCGAGGTAGTGGGCGGCGTGGCGTTCGGTTACTGCGTGGGGACGGCCACGTGCCCCGCTCCTGTAAGGCAAGAAGGACGGTTAGGTGGGCGCATTTATTACGGGAAACTGTTCCTACCTTTTCGCGCGGCCGTTGAACTTCTTCCCGGTCTATAAAAACGAGGCCCGGGGGTCTGTGTTCCCCTCCGGTTCTTTGCGTTCTTGCCATCCTTTGCCTTAGGAAACCCTAGCCCCCTTGCGCTTTCCGTCCGCATTGCCGCCGCCGCCGCCGTTTTTCCCCACACCTTTCCTCCCCGCCGGCGCTGATGGCTGGAAAGAGCCAGTTCCTCGCTACCGACGGCTGGGCCTCCTCTTCCGTGACGGAGAAGAAGCTGGAGGAGCTGGTCGCGGATGGGTTGCTGCGGCCGAGGACGAGCCGGTCGCGGCCGGAGTGGATCGCGCCGCCGTCGACCCATCGGGAGCCGGCCCCCCCGGAAGGCTACGTGGTGAGCTTCGTAAGCTTCCACGAACGGGGGTTCGGTATCCCGTCGTCAGCCTTCATGCGGGCGCTCCTCCACTACTACCGGGTGGAGCTCCACCACCTCGCCCCCAACGCCATTGCGCAGGCCGCCATCTTCGCGGCGGTCTGCGAGGGATACCTCGGGGTGGAGCCGCAGTGGAACCTGTGGCTCCACCTTTTCAAGGCCGAGCTTTTCGCGCGGAACGCGGGAGCGAAGGGCGCCTTCTACGCCGTGCGAGTAGGGAGCTGCGTCCTCCAGTTGAGGTCGAGTCGGACGGAACAGTACATCCCGGCGCGCCTCATCTCTTCGAACAGCGGGTGGCATACGGGCTGGTTCTACCTCCGCAACGACGAGAACCAGCTGCCGAGGTATACCGGCCGCGTGCTGACCGCCCGGGAGGACAACTGGGTGTACGGCGTGCCGGACGTCGAGAAGCCGCGCCTGAACCCGTTGCTGGCGGCGCTGCAGCAGCTTCGTGCTCGAGGCCTGACGGCGGCGGCAGTGGCGACGGCGTTCCACCGTCGTCGGGTGATGCCGCTGTGCCGACGCCGCCTGCGCCTCGACCAGATGACCTCGGAGGCGTCTTTGGAGGGGAGTCGGATGTCGCATGAGACCCTCACCCCCGAGGAGGGGCTTCGCTGAGCCCGCCGGATGGTGGGGACCTTCAAGGCGGAGGAAGCCGACCGGCTCCCCATGAGGCCCACTGAGGGGTTCGAGCCCGTGGTAAGCTCCTTAGTACGCTCGTCTTTTTAGTTCGATTCGCGTCTGAGACCTTCCCTTGATCCGGTCGACGCCATTGCGCAGGACTTATCGGCGTTGCGGGAGACTCGACCGCCGGTTCCGGAGGACCAACCTGCTCGGGACGCTCGACGGGAGCGCGCCTCGAAGCAGAAGGCGGCCAAGGAGTCGACCAAGAAGCGGGCGGCCCGGAAGTCCAGGGAGAAGGAGGCGCGGAGAAAACTCCGGCGCCAACAGGCCCTCGACGGGCTCCCTTTAGAGCCGTCGCCCTCCGAGACCATGTCAGGAGAGGACGACGGCAGCAGCGGCGAGGATGACGACGCCTTGTCGCGGTACGAGGCCGCGACCGGGCTAGGGAACCTCCCCGACATCCGCCCTCTGCTGGAGCCCCTCGCGGGGCCATCCTCCTCGGTTGTTGTGGTCGAGGAGGTCGAGGAGGACGACGAGGAAGAGGAGAAGAGGAAGAAGAAGAAGGAGGAGGAAAAGAGGGAGGCGGGCCCCTCGGCGGGAGGGGTCGCCTCGCCCCGGACCCAGCCAGGGGGGTCGACAGGGGCGCCTGCCCCAGCCCAGGCCCCGCAAGCTCAGGCGGGGACGGGGGTGGGGGTGCCGACATCGTCGTCGGCGGCGCCTTCATCGGGCGTGAAGACCCGAGGCCAGTTGGCCTCGGAGGCGCAGAAAGCGCGTAGCGGCGCACCGGCGAGAGCCCCGAGGAGCGCCCGGCCCGTGGGTGGGGCTGCCGCGAGGCCGCCGCCCGCGACCTCGAGCGGCTCGGACCGTGGGGGGTCGAGGCCCCTGGTGCCGATTTCTGGGTAAGCTTCTGAACAGAAAGGGACCCGTCTTATTTCCTGATTTCGTCGACCGACTCATCCTTTATTTTTCAGGCTGAAGCGGAAGGCGGAGACCATGGGGCCCACCCCTGTGAAGTCCCTTCGAGCCAGCGCCTCCGTCCTTAACCGGTCGGCGGCACAGGACGCTGCCTGGGTCCGCGAAGTCGAGGCGGCGAAGGAGCGCCGTCGGCAACGGGAGGCCGCGGGTGCCTCGACGGCTGTCGGCCCCGATCCTGCGGTGGCGGGGTCGGAGCCGGCAAGGATGGTGGCGCCCGGCCCGGTCGAGGCGGAGCCCAAGGCGCTGCCCTCGGCTGAGGCCACCGTCGAGGTGGCCGCGGAGGAGGCGGCCGCAGAGGCGACCGCGGAGGGGGCTGCACCAGCGCCGGAGCAGGAGGTGGCGCCGGCGAGGGAGCCGCAGCCGCGGCAGGACCTACTGGTGCGGCTGGTGGGCATGACGGAAGGTGGGGCCGTCGGGCCTTCTGCCGGAGCCCCGGAGGCGGCGGCGCCGGAAGTCGAGGCGCCGGTCGCGGGGGTACCGGCGGTGGGAGCGCCGGCGTCCGAGCCGCCGTCGGGCGAGATACCGGCCGCAGGGGCGTCTACGGCAGAAGTGCCGGCTCCGGAGGCACTGGCTGCCGAGGGGCCGGTCACTGCCGAGGGACAGGCGCCCGTGGTCATCGTCCTCGACGACGCCCCCCTGGACAAGGGAAAGGAGATCGTGGGGGCCGAGGAGGGCGAGACCACAAGCCGGGTGGAAGCCTCGGCCCCTGCCGGGGGTGCGAGCGAAGCCGGCCCTTCGACCGGGCCGGGAGGTGCCCCGGCTGGGGCGTCATCGTCGTGGCCGGACTTCGCCGCGCTGGCGATAGCGCGGGCCGAGGAGGAGATCCCGAGGTGGGGAGGGCCGCCCCTTGCGTTCAAGGATGCCGCAAACCTCGACGGCGAGCCCATCCTCGTCCTGAACGACAGGGATGAGGTCCACCGCTGGCAGTACCTCGAGGGCGTCCGCCAACACCTCGCTCGGCTGCTCAGCGTGGCGTCCGACGCTGTTACGCGGGGCATGCTGGACGCCACGGAGGTATGACCAAGTCGCCGGCTTACTCCGTGGGTCTTCGTGTCTTTTTCCCTTGGACTCATTACGTTTTTTGATTTTTCTTGAATTAGGAACTCAAAGAGGCCTCCCGCCGAAAGTCACTCTTCATCCGGGGTGAGAGTGGTGTGTGGGCGTCGCTGTCTCGGCAACGGGCCCTGGTCGAGGAGACTCAGAAGAGGCTCGCCGATCGGTCCGCTGAGATGGCGGAACTGCGCACCGCCTACTCGACGGTGAAGGAAGAGGCGATCCAGGCATGGGCGGCGGAAGCCTCGATGCGCACCGAGGTGGACAAGGCCCGGGAAGAGGCTGCCCAGGCCCGCCGAGACCTCGAGCCCCTGTCGGCGCGGGTCAAGGAGCTCGAGGAGGACGTCTCCCAGGCTGGCCGTCAGCGGGACGCCCTCAACGTCCAAATCGGGCAGGTGACAGCCCAGCTTGGGGCGCTGAAGGGCGAGGTCTCGGTGCTGAATGGGGCCGTCCAGGAGAAGGACGCGGCGCTCCAGACCGCCCTCCAAGAGATCGAGGCCCTGAAGGCGGCCGTTCGTGAGAAGGACAGCGCCCTCCTGGGGCTCGAGCGGACGTGCGGGGGGCTCCGCGACGAGGTCGTGGGTTTGAAGACCCATGTTGGAGGTAAGTAGCTCGTAGCAGCTATGTGGCTGAGGCGGCGTGTCAGGTGCTAATCTGCCTTGTTGTATTTCAGAGCTGGAGCGCGAGAACCAGGAGGCCCACTCGACCGCGAACTCCCTGCAGAGCCTCCTGGAAGCCGAGACGCAGAGGACCCAGCTGCTCCAGGGCGCGATCACCTCGGTGTGTGACGGTCTGGGGGTCGAGCCCGACGTCGACACCGGAGAAGATGCTCCGGGGAACTCCTTCGTCCGTCGGGTAGCGGCGCTAGGTCACCTCGCCCGGGAGAAGATACGGGACAGCCTCCACCACGGCGTGAAGAGGGCGCTGGCCGTCGTTCGCTCGGGCTTTGTGTTCGACATGGAGCTCGTCGCCGACGGCTTCATCACAGACCCGGAGCGGACGGACGCGGAGAACGCGGACGCTTGCTTGGATCTGATCGAAGCCGCGGAGGGGCCTGGGAGCCGTCTGGCCTCGCTCTTTGAGCCCGAGGTGGTGCCGCCCGCTGACGACGAAGGCCTGTGAGCCAAATCTGGGCATGGGGGCCCGTGTAATAAGTTAGTTATTTTGAATTTTGGTCATGGTGGCCTCAGGGGCCTTAAGAACTCAAAACTTAAACTAGTTCGTGACGGATCTAGTTTTATTCGAGCCTTTTTTCCCTTTCGGCTTGGGTTGTGTTCTCGTACGATTTACTTAACACGCAGCCGCGCCCTTTGGCGTAGGGAGCGAGTGGAGGTACCGTAGCCTCGGGGGCGTAAGTGATCTCGCGGCTCGACTACCCTCGAGCTCCAGGGTGCTCTCGCGGCCTCGTAGATCGCGTGAGAAACTGACCTAAGCGGCAGGGAGTGTGCTGCTCTCTTTCAAAGTTAGGAACGGTTATAAGACCTACTTAGCGTGCGGTCGCGCCCCTAGAAGGCATGAGGGGTGAGTGGAGGTACCGTAGCCCCGGAGGCTTAGGTGATATTCCTGGCTCGAGGGCCCTCTCGCACCTTAGGGTGCTCTTGCAGCGAAGTCGATCGGAAAAGTGGTTCTTAAATTTAAAGGAGAGTACACGTTTTTTCAGGGACTGGGGGGTTCCCCCCTTGTAGCCCCCGAGGGAGGGTCGATTCTGGGAGTGCAGAGTCGATCCTTCCTCATTGTGAAACGAAAGTTTGAACATTGCTGTATTCTTTATTGATAAAAAAGGAAATACAAGGCCTCGAGGCTTTCTAAGGAAAAAAGCGACGTAGCTGTTCAATGTTCCAAGCGTTGGTGAAGATTTCGCCTTTCTCGTTGGATAGCTTGTAAGTGCCCGGCTTTAGTACTTCTGCGATGATGTACGGTCCTTCCCATGGTGGCGTGAGCTTGTGGCGTCCCTTGGTGTTCTGGTTCCGACGTAGCACCAAATCGCCGACGTTGAGGTCACGCCTGCGTATGTGTCTGTCGTGGTAGCGTCGGAGACCCTGCTGGTACCTGGCAGAATGCAACAAAGCCACATCTCGGGCTTCCTCGAGCTGGTCGAGGGCGTCCTCTCTTGCGGCGTCGTTATTTCTTTCGTTGTAGGCTTTTAACCTTGGGGATCCGTATTCTATATCAGTCGGAAGCATAGCCTCGGACCCGTAGACTAAGAAGAACGGAGTGAACCCCGTGGCTCGACTCGGCGTTGTTCTCAGGCTCCACAGGACCGAGGGTAGCTCGGCGGCCCATCTTTTGCCGTGTTTGTTTAGCTTGTCGAAAATTCTGGGTTTCAGGCCTTGCAGGAGCATGCCATTGGCACGCTCTACTTGGCCGTTCGTTTTTGGATGAGCTACGGCCGACCAGAGGACGCGAATGTGATGGTGGTCACAGAAATCCAGAAACTTTTTACCAGTGAACTGGGTGCCGTTGTCAGTGATAATGCAGTTCGGAACCCCAAATCGATGGAGGATGTCGGTAAAGAAAATCACAGCTTGTTCGGACCTAATACTGGTGATGGGACGAGCCTCGATCCACTTGGAAAACTTGTCGATTGCGACAAGCAAATGGGTGAAGCCACCAGTAGTTCTTTTCAGCGGTCCGACGAGGTCGAGCCCCCAAACGGCAAACGGCCACGTGATGGGAATGGTTTGTAGAGCATGTGCCGGGAGGTGAGTCTGCCTTGCATAGTACTGACAACCTTCGCAGGAGCGTACTAGCTTGACGGCGTCGGAGACCGCGGTCGGCCAATAGAACCCTTGTCTAAAGGCGTTCCCGACGAGGGTTCGAGGCGCAGCGTGGTGACCGCAAGCCCCCGAGTGCAGGTCGTTGAGCAGGTCCCTGCCTTCCTTGTTTGTGATGCAACGTTGGAGAATGCCCGTAGGGCTGCGGCGGTACAGCTCCCTACTGTCACCAATGATCACAAAGGTTTTGGCCCGTCGAGCGATCCGTCGGGCCTCGGTCTTACTCGAGGGGAGGTCCCCTTGGATAAGATAGTCGAGGTATTGTGAGCGCCAATCAGTCTCGATGTCAGATGGTGGGGTCGATCTCTCCACCTGCATGGCCTCGGCCCCGGCCGAGGGGGCCCCTGCCTCTGGTGGGGGGTCGAGTGACGACCCGTCGACCCCTCCGTCCAACCCAAGGTCGACGGATGGCCGTTGGAGATCTTTTGCGAAAACGTCGGGTGGGACCGTAGTTCGACTTGACGCGATTTTTGCGAGTTCATCGGCGGCCTCATTATATTTGCGTGCTATGTGGTTGAGCTCGAGGCCATAAAATTTGTCCTCGAGGCGTCGTACCTCTTGGCAGTAGGCTTCCATTTTGGGGTCGCGGCAGCTCGAGCTCTTCATGACTTGGTCGATCACTAGCTGGGAATCGCCTCGAACATCAAGGTGTCGGACCCCGAGCTCGATGGCGATCCTTAGCCCCGCGACGAGTGCCTCGTATTCGGCGACGTTGTTGGATGCGGGGAAATGGAGCCGGATGACGTAGCGCATGTGAACCCCGAGGGGTGAGATGAAGAGCAAGCCCGCGCCTGCTCCTGTTTTCATCAAAGACCCATCGAAGTACATGGTCCAGAGCTCGGCCTGGAGCTGCGCGGGAGGGAGCTGGGTGTCGGTCCATTCGGCCAAGAAATCTGCCAACACTTGTGACTTTATGGCTTTGCGCGGCGCATAGGATAGGGTCTCGCCCATGAGCTCGACCGCCCACTTGGCGATCCTACCCGTAGCTTCCCGGTTCTGGGCTATCTCTCCCAGGGGGAAAGAAGAAACCACAGTAACCGGGTGGCCCTCAAAGTAGTGTCGGAGCTTACGCCGTGTCAAGATGACAGCATAAAGCAGTTTCTGGATTTGGGGGTAACGGACCTTGGTTTCTGAGAGCACTTCACTAATGAAATAGACCGGCCTTTGGACGGGCAAGGCATGAGCTTCTTCGGCCCGTTCGACGACCAGGACTGCGCTGACTACTTGTGATGTCGCAGCGACATAAAGTAGGAGCGGCTCTCCTGGGGTCGGAGGGACGAGAATTGGCGAGTTAGTGAGTGCGACCTTGAGTTTGGTGAGGGCTTCCTCAGCCTCGAGGGTCCAGGAAAAATGCTCCGATTTCTTTAAGAGGCGGTACAGAGGGAGCGCTTTTTCGCCGAGGCGCGAAATGAAACGGCTGAGCGCCGCTAAGCAGCCCGTGACCCTCTGTACGCCTTTCAAATCTCGGATGGGGGCCATCTTGGTTATCGCAGAGATTTTTTCTGGATTGGCCTCGATGCCCCGCTTGGACACGATGAACCCCAGAAGCATCCCCCGGGGGACGCCAAAAACGCACTTTTCTGGATTGAGCTTGATATTCTTTGCTCGAAGGCATTTGAAGGCGACGTCGAGGTCGTCTACTAGATTGTCGGCTCGTTTGGTCTTGACTACGATGTCATCGACGTATGCCTCGACGGTTGGTCCGATGTGTTCTCCGAAAACGTGCTGCATGCATCGCTGGTACGTTGCCCCCGCGTTCCGGAGACCGAAGGGCATCGTGACGTAGCAATACATGCCGAAAGGAGTGATGAATGAAGTCGCGAGCTGATCGGACTCCTTCATTTTTATCTGATGGTAACCGGAGTAAGCGTCTAAGAACGAAAGAGTTTCACATCCCGCAGTTGAATCAACGATTTGATCAATGCGTGGCAAAGGAAAGGGAACTTTCGGACATGCTTTATTCAAACTAGTATAGTCTACACACATCCTCCACTTCCCACTCTTTTTCTTAACTAATACAGGATTAGCTAGCCACTCGGGATGGTGAACCTCCTTGATGAACCCGGCCTCTAGTAGCTTGTGGATCTCTTCGCCGATGACCCTGCGCTTCTCCTCGTCGAAGCGGCGCAGGCGTTGCTTCACCGGTTTGGACCCGGCCCGGATCTCCAAGGCGTGCTCGGCGACTTCCCTGGGTATGCCCGGCATATCCGAGGGACTCCACGCAAAAATGTCGACATTTGCGCGGAGAAAGTCGACGAGCACGGCTTCCTATTTCGGGTCGAGGGTGGCGCTGACGTTCAGCGCCTTCCCGTTGGGCTCAGCGGGGTCGAGGGGCACGAGCTTGACGTCCTCCGCGGGCTCGAAGCTGCCGGCGTGGCGTTTCGGATCGGGAATCTCGTTGGCGAGACCGTCGAGGTCTGCGGCCAAGGTTGCCGATTCCAAAACCGCCTCGCCGTGTTCGACGCACTCGACGTCGCACTCGTAGGCATGTTCGTATGAGG